>VZSV01000122.1:1515516-1558902 GCA_013398735.1 Nothocercus julius | reverse complement strand
CGCGTGGGCCGCGGCCGCGGGGAGCGGGGCTGCCGCTGACCTCCCATGCTTGGCTGCCCGGCTGTCATGCGTGAAGCCGGTCGCGCTCGGTTTCCCCCAGCTTAGCGCGGGGTATTGGGATGACATTGTTCTGGCTTGCTTGCCGCGGAAAGCGGCGGCTCTGGGGAACCAGTTAAGGCGGTTTGGGCCCAGCTTCCACCTCCGCTCCCCCCGCAGTCTGGCCTTGATTTCGTGGGACGGAGGTGGGCGAGAACCAAAGTGGGGCCGTTGTCCGTCCCAGCCGGAGCTTTGATAGCTCTGCGGAGCCTCTGAAGTCTGGGGCCCCCAGGAGATCCCTTGTGCCGCAGCCCTGGGGCAGGCGGACACCGGGATGTCCCCCTGGATCCCGCCGCACCGGTGCTCCCTGGTGCTGCTTGGACGGGGACGGCACTTTGGCCCCCGCGTGCAGCTGAGGCAAATCCGCACCGCTCTGCAGCTACCCATGGACAGGGGGTAAGGAGCCTGCTCAGACATCGTAGCCGTCCTGTGCATGTAAAAAATAACGTACAGTCTCCTTATAGGAAACATATGTGTCCTTTCCACATAGGCAGGGCAGCTTTCTGTTTGAAGAAACGACAGCCTGGCCAAAATGGCAAGCGCCGCCTGTTCTCACGTTACAGCCGGGAGAGGGGCTGCGCTCGCTGAGCCCCGCGCTGCTCCGAAGCTGCGCGCCCTTCAAAGGGCCAGGGCGCCGGCGGAGCTGCAGACGCCGCTTCCCTGCCCCGGACCTCAGCTCCTGCCCTGCCAAACTGCAAATGGTATCACTGACCCCTGGGAGGCCGCCAGGATCCGTTGCTGAGAGGACTGCAGGGCAAAAGCGCCGTTGTGCTGAAATGCAAGAGCTGAATTATCTTGTCCTGCTCAGTAGCCCTGATTTCTTGATTGCGTTAATTGATGGAGCGGATTAAGGGCTTTCAAAAGCCAAATAGTTGGAAAGGATTCCTCTGAAAGATGAGTGAATGTGGGGAATTTTTCCAAAACCTGCAGCCAGGAGTGCCTTCAAGCTCATTTACCTGTGGCCCTGGCGATGCTGGGTAGCGCTAGTGTGTTTGCAAGCTGCACGTGAGGTTGCCGCGCGCGAGTTCGGAGCTCCCAGCCACGTGAAAGCCAATGAGTGGGTAAACGTCACATCAGAGGTGCCGCGCGCTGGACCCCATGGAAACCTGGCCTGAACAGCCAGCCGGGCCGCTCGCAGCGCCCCTGTCACCGCAGCAGCGCAGCGGCCCCCGCGCTGGTGCCGGGCTCTGCTCGGAACAGCAGCTCGCGGGCACCGAGCCCACGTGTTTGCAGGTGCCCTCAGAGGCGGAGGGACCCATGCGCTGGCCGGCAAACGCCCAGCGGGGCTTCATTGGCTCAGAAAAACTGCTTTGGAAAGACGTGGAGGTAACACACACCTTTTAATCCAGGACCCCGGGATTCCTGCGCCTCGGGCCCGGCGCTCTGGGATTCCTCGGTGAGCGCCTGCCGTGCGCGCGGCCACGAGGGAGCCCCCGCCCCGCTCTGCATTCTCACCTCAGCGATAAATTAGTCTTTAGCCCCATTAAAGTATTAAATTTTAGCTAAGTCCTTAGCTAAGCCTTCCTTGCTTTAATTAAGGCATTAAGCTGTAATTAAAAGTTAGCAGGTCGGCAAAATCACCTTTCCCTTCTGCCTTATTTAGACTGGAGCAGGTTATGTCCCCAGAGAGCAGCTGATGCTGTGCGGTTGGGAGAACCCGTTGGGAAGCTTTTCCCGGCGAGCGTTAACGGAGCTAAACCCGCTCCTGAGCGGGGCCGCCGGCCCCTGCCCCGGGCTCCGCGCGGCAGAGTCGCTCCGAGCAGCCTCCGTGCAGCGTCCCCGGGCTGCAGGAGTGCGAAGCACAAGGTTTCCAAAGCAAAGCCTTGGTCCTCCTCAAAGCTAGATTGCTGGTTTTGTTCCAAGTGGCGCATTGTAAAGCAGGCTTTTGGCCATGACGAAACCTGCTCTAGGGGTGGGGAAGGATCTCCTTGGGGCTGGCCCTGGGTGGCCTCTTGGGGCGTGTGAAGGGCAGCCACACTTGGAGGAAAATCCCACCTTCGGTGTAGATGGTAATAAAAACAGCAGAGCTTTTGGCAGCCAAAGGTTTAATTCTAGAACATGGCGAGTGGGTGTGAGAATCTCCTCTGCGGCACATTGACTACCGGAAAATGGGATGAGCGACAGCAGCCGAGGGGATGAGCCGGGATGGGGCCAACTGAGCTCCAGGCTGTGGCAGAAACCACGTGCGGACACGCGGGGGGACTAGTCCAAGCAGACTTATCCCACGGGCTCCCCTGGATGCACTGGTGTCTCACTGAAAACCAGCAGGAGTTTCCTGATGCTTCAACAGCCCTTGCTGTGGTGCTTTCTAAGGAACGTGAAGCATCTGAGCATGGAGGACAAAGACACTGTGCTCCATCTTAGCTTTTTATTCATGTTTCACTTAAGCCTTCCACTAAAATCTGCATACTCTGACTTGTCAAAACCAGCTCTCCCCAGCTGTCGTTGCAGAAGCACCTTTCCTTGGAGCAGAATAGAATTGGCAAGGAGAACACTGCCTTATTCCTGCGTTGCATTTCTCCAGCGCTCAGTCAGGCACCTCGGAGATCTCTGCAGTGGCGACTCCTGCATGGGACACCCTCTGGGCACGGCCACTCGCTCCCTGGCCACCACACGGTTTAGTGCCCAACACCTCTCTGGAAAGAAGTTACCTGTGCCATGGGGTCCTGGCCAGGTGCAGGTGCAGGAAGTTGGAGCGTGGAGCCCTGGGCTCTTCCGCAGGGAGGGCGTCCCGGGTGCGCTGCAGCATCCTGCCTGCTCTCCAGTCTCCAGCACTGGAAGGGAGGACAACTTCACCGCCTGTCCTCAAGAACCAGGTGGAACACAAGGCTGTCCCAGCATCACCCTTGTTTTAGGCTCCTATGGTGACGACAGCTTCTCAAATACCAACTCGGCAGCATTTCCTTGCTCCTAGCAGACTCACGCATCTTCCAGCCCTTGGCCTGTTGCCTGGCTCACTGCGGCAGCTGGACTTCGGGTGCTCCTGGAGGTGACGTACACGGTGTGTTTACCCTCTGCATTGAGCAGATTAACATCTTGGTCCTTTTAAATGTTGAGATTCTGGGTCGAGCTCTGCTGTCTTTTCTGCTTCGACGGCAGCTCTGGGGGCCGGCGGGGTTGGTCGGGGAAGGCAGTCTGGCGTGCTACGTGGTCACAGCTGCCAAGTTCCTCCTCAGCAGAGATGCTGTGAAAACCGTAATGCTTTTTACATTATCTTTAAAATTCTGACAGAAGTAATTAAAGGTTGTGTTCGAACCAGTACAAGATGGCAAGGGACCTGAAACTAGATCTGCAGAGTAGATTTTTCAGTGAAAATGGAAAAAAAAAAAAAAAAAAAAAAAAAAAAAAAAAAAAAAAAAAAAAAAAAAAAAAAAGGCTACTGTTGGCAGTAACCCCACATAAACAAACCGCGGACTCCTCCCAGCATCAAGCACCACAGCCGGTGGCCGGCACGTGTCTCTGTCCCCCAGCAGTCCCCAGCAAGTCCCTATAGCCCCATAGCAGCATCGCCCGGGCGCAGCCGCCTGTCGCGACGCCTGGGCACGTGGCGCCGCGGTGACACGCGTGTGACGTGTCCCGGGGAGTCCTTTCACCGCTAGGTGTCTCCGTGTGCTGCGTGACGAGCAGGGGACAGCTGCTCCGTGGCGGGGACAACGCTGGAGCTTGGGCTGGGTGGAGGGTGTTGGGCTGGACCTGCAGGCTTCGAAACAGGGACTTGGTGGATGGCAAGAGGGACAAGGTGGTGGAGTCTGAAATACTTCCCGTGGATTTGGGCTGCTAAAATGGGAGCTGAGCAATGTCCTCCTGTCCCCTTAACCTCGGGCCTTTGAGCCATGGGGAGCAAATTTGTTTATTTCCTATATAAATTGGAGTTCATACAGAGGTCTATTTAAGTGCTGGCAGTACCTCTGGGAGGCGGAGATGGGAAGCAAACATGAGTAGCAAACCCCGTTTGGAGCCAGAGATCAAACCAAGCAGCCTGTTGGCTGGATACCTCTCCTAAACCAGCCTGGCAGACTGGGCTTCACTTGTGTCCACATCTGAGCATTGCACCTTGGTTAGAAAAAAGACCCAATGAAGCCTTGAGGAGCTCCTCATCTTGTGGGGGCTGTCTGCAGCTCACGGAGCTGCGCAAAGAGCCGTGAAGGAGGGAATTTCCCCAGGTCTCAGGAAACCTGCCGCTCAGACACTCACTTGACACTCTGCAATAAATTCCGCATTGGCAGGAGCCTGGAAGACCTGGGAGCGCTTCCTGGGTGTCCTGGCCGTGCGCTGCGCAGAGCGAGGCCCTGGTGGCCCTAGCAGCCCTGGAGCTGGGACACACTTGTGGCTCTGGGGACACGGCCAGAGACTCGCTCTGCACGGACGGGTGCTGCACCTCCACCGGGGATGCTGAGCTCCTCCAGGCTGCTGAGTTTAACCGAGTAAAGGCTCTTCCCTGAATTTTGTTTTCCTTCAGACAGAGTGTGCCCCAAGAGCCCTTGTAGCCACCAGGAATGTGCAGGTGGGAGCAAGGGACCGCGCACTCTGCAGGCACCTGTTTGTCATCCCAAGGTGTCCCAGCACTCGTGGCAATGGAGGAGAAGCCATCTCTTCTCCCCTTTTGCACTGGATACGTGTGATGAAAGGGAGCGGGAAACCTGCCAGGGTATGAAAACATCTCATCCTTGAGGAAATAAGTCCCTGCAGGGAGCCATTCCTGAGGAGTGGGCAAGGCTGCTTGGGAAGGGACTCCAGGAATGTGGGACGCCTGCTTGCCAAGGAAGCGCGGCGTCTGCCGGCTCCAAAGGCAGGAATTACTGGAATGTTTGGGGGATCCAAGCTATGTCATTATGAGATAGGAACCGATAGGATTAGGAATAAACCTGTAATGGAGAAAAGCTACAAACTAGCCCCCGTTCAGTAATCATGGGAACTTGGCAGGCTCGGGAAGGGAAGAGCCAAGTTTTGCAAGTGATCTGGGGTGTTTCAGCAAGGCGACTGTTCAGCAGCGACGCTGCAAAGGGCCAGAGTGACGTGGTGACACTCTGCAAAGCACACGGTTTTATGGCATCTGCTGGGAGCCCCTCTCCTTGTTTACTGGAACAGCTCTACCAGCCAAGAGAACCATCATGCCCAGGCTGATGATGGGCAGCATAGAGGCAAAAGAGCCTTCTTCTGCTGGTTTGCGTGCATTTAAAGCAAGGCCTTTGGTAGCATGTCTGTGTGACCTGGCATGTAATGGTATTTTGCTTTTAAAGTTCACCTTGAGCCTTGTTTTGAATAGAGTGAGAAGGAAGGAGATGGATTGGCAGGCTTACTCTTTGGGGTAAGAGCTTTTCAATTAATAGGAGCCAGAGTTTGCTGGACCAAGAGAATTGCTGTCAGGAGCAGGACAGGAAGAAAGGACAGGTCCCACCTCGTTACTAGACACGAGCGTGTTCAAGCAAAGGTGAATTTGTGCCTTTTTCTTGTAGAATTAGGTAAGTTTTTGAGGAGATTCAGCACTGTTTTTCCCCCAGGCTAATATCTGTTCTCAGCAATGCTCTTGAGTGTATCTCAAGAGTCTGGGCTGCGTGATGGTGGGGGTGGCGAAAGAAGAGTCTCCCTGGTTCGAGTTAGCAGCTTGAGGATGGCTTCACAAATGGTAGATCAGCTGCAGGGGAGTGGGGATTTCCTCTGTTATGAATTAATATTTCTGTCCTGGCTTCTCCCACACAGACACCTTTGATATAATCGTTGACTTGCAGAACAAATTTGAAAGGTCCATGGGGATTAGCATGATGCTAACAAAGTAAAACCAATGTTGGGATGGAGGGTTGGTTTCAAAGAATCAATGAACCAAATGTTTTGGAGTGTTTAATATGTGACCAGATACAGGGACAGCTGGATGCAGAATTCCTTGGGCTTGGGGCTCCCTGACTGGAGTTGTGTCTGTTTTTCACAGAGTTGCAGTGTCTGGCTAATAACCAACCTGCTGCGCAGGTGCAATTTGAGTCAGAGGCCTTTGTAAAACACTGGATCACAGGGCACCAGATGTTAGGAAACCACAGATACCAGCTTGTAATACACTCACATGTCAAAAGAAATTCCTCCTCTTCAGCTTTCAAACTAATTTGTACTCATTTCAAAGACTGCCCATGGAAATTGAGAGGCACAGTGCCCTGGGAGCAGAGAGACGGAGAGGGAGATTAAGAAAGATGTGCTCTGGGAACAGCTAAGATTGGTGGAGACTCATCCCCTGGGACCTGCAAATAGAGAGGTCTGGGAATACGCTCAGAGAGGCAGGAGGCAGGCAGGGTTTTGGCGTGCCAGAGGCAAGAGGAAAGCTGGCATGAAAGATGTGGGGGAAAAGATGGACGGGTTGCAGTGTGCAATCCATCAGGGGAAGCTCAGTTTTAGTGGCCAGCGTTGCTGTAAACTCTTTGCCGCAGGGTCTGTAATTGTCTTGATTTCCGTAACACACACAGCTCTTCACTGCTTGGCATCACCCTAGAGCACTTTACCAAGGAGATAGTTCTTCAATACCCAGAGGAGAAATCTAAGGCAAACAGAGAAATAAAGTGGCTCATTTATGTTTCACCACTGACTCCATGGCAGGTGATGAGGGATTTGAATTCACAGTCATAGACATGTATTAATTTCACATATTAGTATGATACTACTTAATGATTATATAGCGCTAATGACTATAAAGTTACTCTCCAAGTTGCTTATCTTACTGAGGTTTACAAAGAAGAATGTCTAACAAAACTAAAATCTAGGCAGAAGGATGTGACCTCTACTTAGGAAAGGTTCACCCAGAGACTAAAATTTTTCAAGTCATGGCCATAGTGAATCTTGCCGGGATGGGATAAGAGAATGGAGTTTGAAAGAAAAAAAGCCCCTGTTTGTTAGTTTTATTAGGAAGGCATTTTAATGATAATTTTCCCCTCTGTTCTTTCACAGAGTGATAAGAATCTCTTTTCTTCTTGTTTCTTGGAGGGCACTGGAAGGCATCATGGGTCAGCTCGACTGCCCTTATCCTCTCCCATCCATCATGGTTCTGGCTGGTGATGGGTTCAAGGTGTTGCAGGTTTGAGATCCTAAGCAGTTCCCAGTGCCTCCTCCACACACTGAAGCCTGCCTTGTTTTTTCAGTAATCCAACCTTTCCCCTTCACCCACGAGAGAGTTTAAACCATCTGCTACCACAGCTTTCTGAAGAGAACGGGGAAACTGATAAAGGCTTTTCGTTGTGCTTTGATTTCCAGGGGCAAACTTCATCCTAGGAGTAGTGTCACACTGACGCATTTTTCTTAGAGGGTCAAAAGGAAGCACCAAAAATCCTGAGAAAATAGTTTAGAGCTGACTTCAGTGTGATTATACTGGTTTAAAGAACAAGGAGGGCACAGTCACAAACAGGCCCAAAGATTTTGTTTTTCAGGGTCATAGAGGAGACATAGCAGCTAAATCCTACCTTGTGCAGCCCAACTGCAGCGACTCCTGGGTTGTCATGTCTTGGTGTAAATCAGGACCAGCTATATATATTTCACTTGAGGCATTTAGCTCAGCCCCCAAGGACCGAATGGTCGGCACACAAACACTGAGGCTGAGACGTAGCCCCCGAGGCCTCCGAGCGCTCGGGCGAGGCGATTTCGTAATTCCCAGCCATGCACCGCTGCAACAGCACGTGCAGCAGGGCACGAGGGGAGGGAGAGCTACCAGGAGGATACTGGAGGAAATTAAAGAGAGAATTTCATCCCTAATTTGTCCAGTCTCAGCATCACACCCTTTACCTGATCTGGAGGGGGATAATTGCTGTCCAGCACTTGTGTTACACGTCCTGCTGGAGCAGGGTGTTGACAGTGCAGCCCCTGACACAGCCTGCATGCCAAACACGCTCTGCGTTGCCCTGCCCAAGACAGAGATCTCCGATCTTTCCTCCCGTCGGAGCTGCCCGTGTCCTCGCTGACGGAGGTGCAGCTTCCACATGAGCCATGGAACCGTAAACACGAACAGCCAGAAGAAGGTCTAGGTGTCGGAGAGGGAGGACTTGTCACGAAGAGCCTTGCTGCTTGTGCCGCTGTCTCAGTCTCAATGACAGGGAGATGACAAAAGTTCTCTCCCCCGAACTGCAGGGCAATTCCTTGGAGGCCGAGCACGCTGCAGCAGGCTCACCTTGGTCCCAGTTTGCAGGAGATTTGTGTAAAAGTTTGCTTTGAGATTTTAAATGCAATCGCTCCTAGGGGCAATGATGCTGAAACTCCTCACTGTGCCCTGAGCAAGCCCCAAGCACCAGGCTCTGGCAGCGTCCCGGCGTGCGGCTGCGGAGGCTCCATAAATCCCGCTCACACCTCCGGAGCGCTCCTCCAGGTCGCAGGCAGCAAGGGGGGTGCGCTCTGAGCTCCCTTTGTACCGAGCGCGCAGACAATGAAATTTTTGTCTTGGTTTTCATTTCATATTATCGCACCAGTTGTCCTGGATAAGCTCATAAACTTGTCCTCACTGGTAATGTACTTTCACAATGTCTGGAGGAGGCAGGGGGAGGCTAAAATTAATGCACCTCCTAGCATGAAATTATTCATGGCTCAACACTTGTAATTACCAGGGCCAGTTTTAGGAAGCCCGTAGTTATGAGGAATTTGATATTTTAAGACTTAAAACAAATGTTTTACAAGCTTTATCCTTTGCCCACTGCAGAATACATTATGGTCTGGTGAAACGGCGCTGTGTGCCCCGTCCCCGGCCACTCGCATCAGCTGATCCCACCTGTCAGTCATTCATCACCAAAGCGCTGCACAGAGGTAAGAAATTCAGCTGGGGAGGCCGGGGCAGCCCCACTACCACCCTGCTCCTTCCTGGCGGAGCAGCTCCAGCGGCTCCGCAGGCCCAGGCATCCTGGGCAAAGTTCAAAGCTTTTTGAGGCCGGTTAGTGCTGTTGGTGACACTGACGAGCGTGTCCGGAGCCCCGGGCAGCAGGTCCCCCCCCGGGCACATCCCGCCCGCGCTGCGGCCCCGCTTGGGATTTCAGGAATCACCCTGCTGGGATCGCACCGCCGCAGCTCCCTGTGAATCCGCCTCCATCACGTTCATGCAAGAGGCGAATCAGCCCTCAGTGCCAGTTCATAGCAAAGAAGGGACTGGCTGTCGGCTGGGCGAGGAAGAGGGTCAAATTCAGTATTTAATCCAACTTTTTAAGTCGTATTTCAAATGGCCACCTTGTAATTCCCTTTATTACTCCGTGCTGTGCATGGCTCCCGCACGACTCCTAAGTGCGTCTGCAGCTGCGTCCGAGTGATCCCTGCTTTGGCTGCTGGCCGAGACGCCACCGCACCAGCCGGGTTCGAGCTCCGTGCCCCGCTCCCACCGCTGCGTCCGGGGAGACGGGGCCGGAGCGCTCTCTGTACTGAGGAATTGGGAATATCAGTGCTTTGACCTCCTTTAACAGCTGAAGTGCCTGCGTCCCCTTAAGCAAGGAGGTGCATGAATGTCTCAAGGTGGGTTTATAGGTGATAGAATGTCCTTTCTGAACTAAACTTTGCAGGTTAGCTGGGGTTTTGGCACTTAACCCGCATTGGGTCTCCCCTGCTTTCTGGAGGAAGACAGTGATTTCAAGGTGTTTGAAAGTCTCCACTTGCCCCCAGTTAGATCCTCCCTGCTTGAGCCCCCCTGCTTAGTTGTTGCTAAGCAGTAAATTCTGCTTTCAGAAATGGGTGGTTGGTTGTTACTTGTTGCTGCGGAGTCCAGGAGGTTATCTAGAACTTTTGGCTGCATCTCCCTCTGATCCGGTCATAACATTTACATTCTCTTCATGCACACAACGTGCTTGTAGCAATTTTGAAGCGCTTACCCTCCCCTTAGAAGTCACTATGAAAGGCAGTCGCTATCAACCACAGCCAGGCTGCTCCAGCGCCAGCGTATCGCTGACCAAGGCAGCACTTGTGGAGAAACCACAGCGATAACTCCTGGAAACAGCACATGAGAGTCACACAGGCCGACAGCACGGTCCTGTCCAGACATTTGGAATTAATGCCATGGCCAAGTGTTTGGCTTTTCAAACGTCTGCCAGATGCCAGCAACCATCGCTGCGGGAGCCGGACGTGACCCTTCAGAGGAGGACCTGTCAAGGTCTCTGCTTTAATCATCCCAAACGGTCAAAAGAAAAATCAATCCATCATATCGAGAAAAAACTTTTGAGATCACCCCTCAAGGAGGATTGCGAGTAATCCCTGTGCAAAGGCCCTGTAAAGTGATCTCTTTCAAAATCATATGTATGAAATTAGTTATAATCTGCATGGTAACAACCCAAATTTTCAGCCTGACTTGCGTGGCACGATAAGGAGAATACAGATGGCTCTAATGGGGGGTTTCTACATACCATTTAATTTGGCCGTGTTGAGCACTTCACTGCATCTCAAAACCTGCCCCGTGAAAGACCATGCAACAAATTGAGGGCAACTGTGTTGCTCTGGTGCAGCCTGACCCCACGGCCTTTGAAACTAATGACTAATCTCTTGCTAATTTTAGTGGTACAGGATCAGCACTTCATAATTTAGGGCCTAATTTTTGTTTGCCACGTAGGGCTTTTACGTTGCCAGGGCCATGGGGAGTCAAAGCAAGTGCAGCTCAGGGCAGGCGCTGGCCAGGGAGCTGCTGCCTGCGCATGCCGGTTGCCGCAGAGCTCTTTGGCCCTTGCTCATTCCTTTAATTTAACGCAGGGTAATAAAAACAAACTTTTAGTTGACATTTAGAGCACTGTAGAAGGGCAGACAGTGTGCAGGGTGTCAGGGAGACCTGCCTTTAAATAGGGCCCCTGTCCCAGCAGGATCACACTCCGATGCCGCAGGTCCATGCAGCAGCCTGAGCCGGGCAGGGGAGCGGTGTTGGAAGAAACATTGTGGCATTCAAGGACAGGGATGCTGTGGAGGAAGAGGGAATTTTGGAAGGCTAGTCCACATGCAGAGGACATGCAGCTCTGGACGCAGAGGAGGAATCGCTGCTCCCGGACCCTAGTCCCAGCGAGGGGGTTTGCACAGCCCTCGGCAGGGTTAGTTGCGACAGGCTGAGGAGAGCTCGATGCAGTGACTGCTCTCCTCTCCTGGGAATCACGCACTGGAAATGCACAAACCGTCACGGAATGGCCCTTTCCCAAGTACGCCAAAGGATTACATGATCCCTGGTAAATAAACACTTAGCAGATAAAGAGTGGAGTCGTGGATGAAGTGTAAATTGTCCTAGTTGCTGCTGTCACAGATGAAAACCTGTGCCCTAGGCTGGCAGCTCTGCCCAAAGAGGGACAGCAGAAAGCAGAGGACTGCTAAAAATGCAATTAAAACAGTCTAAACCTAGGGTGAAGTGGATCTAAAAGACAGGAAAACAGAGCAGACAAACTCAGGACTTAAGAGAAAATCCACTTACTGGAAGAGGGAAAAAAAAAGCCAACCCGTTAAGAAAAGGGTAAGTGAAAAGAACCTGTCCAGGAAAAATAAAATGTTATCAATTCTGTTTATAATATTATCAGAAAATTATAGCAACACTGGGGGACCCCTTATAAAAGAGCTGATAAGATAAGTGGTCTATCTCCTCTGCTATCTGATTGGAGCACCAGCGTCATGTTTTCACTAATAACCTTATCTCTTGCGGTCTAACGTCTCTGATAAGAGGCAAAGCAAATGCTGGGGTTTCTCCTGTTGTGTTTGCAGTAGCGAGCAGCTTGCTAAGCTTTATCCCTGTTCTTCCGCGGGCCTCGGAAGCGGGCACCTCCCCAGGAGGAGCGGGGAGAGGAGGGCGGCCAGCTGAGCGCGGCTGCCTCACGTGGCCCCGAGGCACCTGCGCCCTGTCCCTGCTTCCGCCCCAGACCTGCCACTCCATCTCTTTGTGCCTTTGCCCATAGGAGACACAGGTCCGAGGGCAGCTGGCCCAGCAGGGTTGGAGGCTTGTCCAGCAAGGCAAATACCTCCGAGGAACACCTGGATCTCGGAGCTCTTGTCCCCAGGGCCAGCACTGGGAGGCCCACGGGAGGGTCAGGCAAGACTTCTACATCCTGGTCGACCACAACCTGCTCAGGAGAGCCCCGGACTCCTGTCTCGGAGTTCCCAGCTCTTACAGCCCTGGAAAGATGTTATGAACAACACTGTTAATTAAAACTTTGCTAGTAGACACTTGAAGTAATGAAAACCAATACACACCTGCCAGGTCTAAAGAAATTTTCTTCAGAGAAACTATTAGATCAACATACGCTAAAACCTGGCCTGTAAATGTTTTGGCTGCAGGGCTTTCTCGCATAGTACATTAAAAAGAATGTCAACCCGAGTTAATCCTCCTTCTAACAGTTGGTAGATACAGTTTATCTGATTGAAATGACAGGACAAAGGGATTTCACTGACTTTATTTTCATTATCATTAAAGTAAATGTTTTTGCATCTCTGAAAAAAAAAAGTTATTGGAAAGTTATCTTGTGCTGTGGAATAGAAACTGTCCTCCTATGCAAATCTTGATTCAGTATTATTGTGCACTACTGCACTTAGCGGGGTGTTGATTCAGGGCGCGCAGCAGGAAGATGAAGTTCCCTTCATCCCTTCATTTGTTTCTAGCTCCTGCTGGGGCGGTTGCATCCCAGCTGCCGGCTCTGCTGCTCACACTCCCTCTCCCCGGAGCCGCCAGCGCTGCCGAGGACATTCCCTTTTCATGGCTCTTTGCTCCTGCCTCCTGCTTTCAATCCCATGTCCTCCTCCAGCAGGATTCCAACGGCGAGATGCCGGGGCTCATTTCATGTATTTGTAGCGGACTGGTCACCCAGCCCCTCCAAGGCATAAATGTAAATAGGTACATTCAGCCCTGCCCAGACGGGAAGATACCACAGGCAGCTCCAGCAAAGCCCACAAATAAAACCGAGCTGTTACAGCATGGAAATCCTGCCCGGCACGGACCTTGCCAAACGACCAGCCTCCCCACCCTGCCCTCCAGAGGATAAAATACGTTGTTAATGGATGGGAGGGAAGATTTCAGAGAGGACGAGGTGGGCAGCTCGCAGGAGGAGGCTGCTCAGAGTTAAAGAGCAGAAAATAGCCCGGTCTGCACCTGGAGACCATTGCCCGCTGCCTGGTCTTGGTGGGGTTTCGCTGCTGGCACAGGTGCCCACAGCGACTGGGGGGACGTTCATCCCTTCTTCCCGCTAGCACTGCTCCATGCTGGGCGTAGCCTCTGCGGCCCAGCACCTCCGTGGGCACCCAGGCCCTGCATCCCTGGGTTTTCTTTCCTGGTGAATGCAAGCCAGCTAAGGAGAACTTGAAAATTTTTTGCATAAATCCCTGCAGAGCACAGGCATGGTGGGGAGAAAGGCCTCCCTTTCAATAGCACTGCTTCTTGGCCCCATAAAGAGGGATCATCAGCTAAAATCCCATGGCCTCCCAGGCTTAGCTCTCTCTATAGGGCTGCATTTAGGAACAGAAATGGGATCTGGCAATTTTTAGAGATTCAGATTCCTTAATCATTCATGGTGAGAGAATGTCACTGAATGGGGATCCGCACATAAGCCCCCAAGATGGGAAAATACAGGGAGCTTTTGGTTGCTAAGGAATAAATGAGGTTAAACAGAGCACATACTCTTCCTTACACGGACTCTGGCTGGTGGGAACCCGGGAGCAGCCCAGGGTTGGTATGTGCTGGTTGGGTGTCTCTAGGAACATCTGGACAGCAAGAGAGGACTGTGCCTTCGAGTGCTGCTCTGCACATTTCTTGCTGCAAAGCCCTCATTCCTCCCATCCTCTCCTTCCTCTCCCCATGAAAATACCTCTTCCCATGCCATGAGGTGAAGAGATTTATTTCCTATCACCTGTGACAGGTAGAGCATATATGTCCCGTTATGGGGCAACAGACCCCCAAGGAGCAGCAGCTCCGTGTGCACCTGCAGGGGCTGACGGGGAGGGCAGCAGTTTCTCTGCCATCATCAGGAACAAACCTCGTGCCAGCTGGGCACAGCTTGTCTCTTTTCTAGCTCCTCCGTGACTGTGAGTCCCTTCCGCTAGCCTCGGTCCCGGCCTCTAACTCACTGCGGCTGCGGTTTGCAGGACGGGAAGCCACGGTCAGGTCTTTGTGGATAAGCCTGAGAGGCTGAAATCCGCTAGAGGCAGATGGAGCCCGTGCGGATCCGGACTCCAGATCCCATAGTGCTGTCGCAGGACCAGGGGTGAGACTGCTCAGGCTCGTGGCAGGGCGGGAGGGACTCTTACTGCTTGGCACTGTGTGTTACTAGACTTCTTCAGAGCTTTCCTGTTTCTATATGCACAGTTAGATGAGCTCTAGGCTTTCTTTGATGAAGTGCTAGATTATATCAAGTTGCTGAGTGAATTCTAGCTCTCTGCCAGGCTGGGGAAAAGGCTGGGAGAAGCGAGAGCGGAATCCCGGTACAGGGTGAAGTGAGAGGCAATTACTGGGAAATGGCTTCAGGCTGTTGTAAATGCTCATCCAGTGTTTCACAGACGGGGTTTACTCTGCAGTATCTGCAGCGGGGAAGTGTATTACGCAGCATTATCTGTATATCTCCAAATACGGAATATTCTGTACCTAGATTGATGGCAAAGAAGTTGCTTTAGTCAACACAACCGAGTGTGTGCAGCTGGCTTAAACAATAGAAGTCAGCTGGGAAAGTACAAAGTAGGTTTTATTATAGGCTGCGTGAAAGGAGTAAAAACTAAAGTTTCTAGGGAGAGCAGGATCTTGACCACCCTTCTGGAAGGACTTGGGGGTATCCAAGACCAAGATGGGAGCAGAGACTGGCATGTGGCTGTAGAGGGCTAGCTGCGCAGGGCACAAGCTGCACTAGCAGTGCTCAGAGTATGTGGAGCACAGAAGAAATATTAAATGGAAACGGTCTTTTAGTGGTTGTGGAAGGGCTGTGTCAGGAACTCTGCCATTTGAAATGCTACAAAAAGCAATTAGGGGCAGAAAGGCTCATGAAAAGCTGATCTTGTTTCCATATGCTCTAAGGACCTATTCTTGTTTGCCAAACTGGAATAATAGCATTTTCAAATGTTTATGAGAATGGGAATTGAAACAAGAGCAAAGGGATTTTTCCATGTGCTGGGCATTTACAGGCTTTCTCTCTGATGATCTTGAAAATAAGCAGAACTGAAGCAATCCTGTTATTCCAGAAAAATGTTCATATCAATGATCGCTTTACCTTACTGAGGCCACATTCATAAGCTGAGGCATTTACAAGCGTTTTGTGAGCTAAGAAAGTGGTGTATATGCAGGGATATATTGCCGATGTTTATTCTATTCCCTCAAAAAAGTGAGGCTGGCAACTCCTCAGGCAGCTCCGAGAGGGAAGCGACGCCCGCTGCTCAGTGTGTTCCTGAATAGCAACAGCGGCGAAGGCAAAGAGCTGCATATGGAGGTGTTTACTGAGCACCTTCAAGGCTTTGCGTGCTCTGTGTATCCATCTTTAGGCACGTAATGATGCACCTAAATGAGGTTCCATGTTCTCCGATGAAGTTTTCTCCCTCGGCTATGATGTTCATCCTTCATGAGAGTGTAGCTAGGAAATCTGACAACGAACTCATTGCTTTCAATTCACTATGCTGTGATATAGAGTGCAATAGTGAAAACACTGGGGGCTGTCTATGAAAAATGGTTGCAAACCCCCATGTGAGGTGGCTAGGTATAAATGCCTTGCATCAGCTGCATCGCCAGAACCGGACCTAGGGTGCAATTTGTGTTCAGCAGCATCAGTAAGAGCCATTTAAGAAGAGCTATAGGAGAATGAATTATCCACTGTAAACTCCAGTGGGAGGCAGAGTTACTCTAGGATTGAGCAGAGAAGTGACACCACAGGAAATGGCTCCAAATGGCAGCGCTGGTTAAAGGTTAGACGGAGCAGGTGGACGTCTGTCCTAGGAAATGGGTCTGAGGAGCAGAAAAACCAGCTCATCAACATGAAATCTTTACTATTTAGCCGTAACTCCGTCTAAAGTTAGCTACTTGGCAAATGAGAATTAGAATCTCCTCTATTTGCCAGCAAAGTGGAACTAAGGTGGGAAGGCAGCAGAAACTCTCCCAGTCTGTGCTTGAGCACAGACCAAAGCCACCCCAGGGTCCTGCCAGGGCCGGCTCTTCCCTGCGCTGGGGCCGGCTCCGGTGTTATCCTACCGGAGGGCTTCGCGTGCCGAGGCAGCACTGCCATTTCTGGTAGCCCTGGGTTTTCCGTGGATGGCTCCCGTGTGCCGAGCAGGATTGTTTAGCTGCCCTGGCCCAGCCCCGCGCGGCAGGATTGCAGGCAACGGGAAAAATAAACAGCGGATTCTGGCCACATTGTGTCACCCAGGCCGGCCCGAGCGCTACGGAGCCGCTGCCAAGTTAGGGCGCTTAAGCAAATACTTTGAAGGGGTTTAAGAGACAGCTCGACATTTTTATGAGGAGAAGGGAGATTTGCAGATGCGGAGACAAAGCAAGGAGGTGCGCTGGAGATAAGCCTAAAGGGCCAGGCTCGTTGGGCCAAGTGGCCGTTTCCTGCCTGGCAGTTTTTGCTTCCTCCCATCTATCTGCTGACCGGAGCGCGCTGTGGTCCGGAGCGGAGCCCGTGCTCCCAGATGCGCCTGCTGATGAGTGCGGAGGGATCGTTTCCATGAAAAACACTTCCTACAAAGGAGATGGCCGCAAGTAGTCAGCAGGAGAGTGGTCAAGGTTGCTTCTCACTTTCTGCACTGGAGCAGATAAGGACCAGAGAGAGGATAGGAACAAGTCACCAGACCAGTGAGCACCTGCAGGCATCACTGCTCCGGTCATGTTCCTAGCTGGCACTACAGACCGAGTTTCTGGAGATGGTGGAAGAAGAAATGACAGCAGTAGATGCCCCTTATTGTATAGCTCCATCAGAGCCACTACAGAATACCTGATAATTACATTATCTTTTACTTTATGAAGTATCCTTAGTTTTATGAAGTGAAATGGGTAATCAACCATTAAGTGAAGGTGCTCCCAAAGACCTTCTCTAAGCAATCTGGTAGGAAACTAGATGCCAGTTGTGCCCAGCATATCATAGCAGGAAGGAAGTGACATTCTCGCTTCATCCTTCTGGGAAATGGAGGAAGGTACCAGCCAAACTCAATTTTTGGGAACAGGCTGGATCACCACATCTAGACTTGTTCATCTCACCAGAAGGCTGAAATACCAGGTCGGCAGGCTTGCAACCTCGCTTTCTCATTCCTGTGCTGCTTCTGGCTCTCTCACAAGCACCTACTAGGCCTGAGGCAATGAACTCTCACAAATCATACTTTTTTTGTAAGATTCATAGCCCACTTTCTACACAAATACGGTTCTCCTCTAAACCACATATTAATTTCTTAATCTTTCCTTTTTGTAGCCACAATAATACTCTGAGCACGTTGCATTAAAGAAATTCAACTCCTTTGCGACATTCATTAAGCCTTTCAATCCCCCTGCCACGACTGCTCACGTCATTCCGTTGGTATCATTTGTAAAGCTGGCAGTGGCCAGAAGGCAGAGGGTGCCTCCGTCTGTATTTCCTTGCTGCTACCCGGTGTGTCTGGCAGAGCCTCTGGGCCCAGCCCAGCATGAAGCCTCCCAGTCCTTCAGCTTCCTCCTCCAAACTTCAGATGGGCGACATTTGCTGACACCTTTGACCAACAGGTCTGCCACAGTGTAAAGTAAGGAGGAAGAAATGATGCAATAATAAGCCATAAAAATGATGGAATAAATGAAATAGACCTTATTTTTTTGTTTCTATCCCATATTCGTACTCTTGCCTACTGACTTCCTATCATGTTTTCATGTCTTTGGAACAAGAAGCTATGACCTTATATATTAAGAGAACCACCTGCACATGTATCTTAAATAGTAATTTTCTTTTAGTGAAGCCAAAGCTTTTCGTCATCACTTGAGATGTAACGATGTAAAAACAATATCAGTCATGTTGCCTTGTAGTCCCTTTGGCAAGGAGGCATCCGATAGCTTCTGCTGGAGCAGGCGTGATGAGCAGGGCGTTTCTGTCAGCCTGCTGGCTGGCCCAAACCAAAGAACTGCAACCAAATCTGAAATTGGAAATCATAAAAATGCTGGAGTCTTCTAGCAAAATTTGCGCCCAAAAGGATTTCTGGCCCAGGCACATAGGCAAGGGTGGCTCAGGCAGCTATTAGAAGTTTTATGCCTCTAGATCTCCAGACCTCATGGGGATTGTCGCAGCAGCAGTTTGCTGCGTAGGAAGAAGTCAAAGCCAGTTTTCCCCAGTGAGCTGTCCCAGCTAGGTGGTCTCTCTGTACTGACGGTGTTACAGGTTCGGTTGTCCATTTTTAAGAAAAATCATTTCTTTTGCTCCTCGAAAATGAAGAAAAATTTGTCTTGTGTCAGAGTGGAGGTCACATCTTGGAATAGTTCCTCCAGCTCCTAAAAAAAGGACACAAGGACACACACAAGCAAAAGGCTCAGACGAAAACAATTCATTATATGGCTTCCATGAACTTTCCAACTTTAAGCTCCTTTATCTTCTGAGCATGTGTCTCCAAGGCAACCACTTAGCTACTGCGGGTTTTCCAGCGTGCTGCATTTCACATAATCTATCTCTTTTTCCAAAGTTTGAGTGTAGATCCTTGCCTAAATACTTCATAACTATTTTTTTAAAAAAAAAAGAGTGTAAAGAAAAAGAAAATAACTACATTGTATTTTTAGGAAAACAGGCTGACAATGCCATAGTATGCTAGTGTGCTCTAACTGTAATTACTTGGACAAAAGTTAATTATTATTGATACATATCAAACGTCTGGAAATCATTGAGTTGAGCATTAAATGTACCTGACCCGTCCCTTCTCTCTGTGTCCCATGGGTTTTCACAACTGAACTAGAAGGAAATCCCTTGAGACCTCTGGTTTTCTCTTGCTCCTCACTTCTGCTTGAGCTCCAAGCACTTCAAGGCCAAGTGTGTTGCTCTTTTCGACATTTTTGTTCACATTCCATTGAAAAACAGGTATCTGCTTAGAAATGAAAAAAAAAAAGCAGGGAGGAGAGAACTACTTTTCCTTTCCTGGGTTAATGACAGAACTTGGTTCATGTTGATCTGAGTTCAGAGTGTGAGTAGGTTTGACTGCAATCGTTAATATTTAATTGTTAATAAAAATTTGTGAAAATTTTGCTATCAGGTCCTCTAAGTAGCGAGCCTGGCTGCCCTGCTATGTTTTCAGGTTGTCAGCACTGAGGTTTATTACCCTTATCTCAATCTAGAGCCCAGTCTCCTAATTCAGGCTGCAGGTGAAGCACCGTGTATTTACTCTTGTGCTCGAGCCGTTCCTTTGGGGAAAACATGGAGAAGCCTGGTGGCTTGTAGGGGGAGCTCAGTGCTGAAGGATGCTTGGGAGATCCATGTGCTTCCTCAGCTCACGACAGCCGTCACGGCACGTTCAGACCCCTCCTGAGAGCAATAAAGGAAATGGAGTTTTCTAGGGTGAAAACTTTTCACCCTGTTCGGGCCATTTCGGTGCTGTTGTCCAGCCCAGTTCTAGTCCACAAAACAAACTTAATGCCCTTTCCATTTGGCCCCTCTGCTGCTTTGGGCAGAAAATTTTGGGGTATTTTCATATAGATTTTGAAAGTAATATGTTAATTATTCCAAATGTGTGAAGATAAAACATTATAATTATATTGTAATAAGTCCAATAATGAAATGCAGTTCATTTTACATGGGATGTTCAAACCTTTCCAAATGAGGGTTCCTTCCATTAAAGTAAAAACATGAGAAAATTTACAGTAAAAGATTTTCAGACTGTGAATATGTGGAACAAAATTGTGTTCTACTTCCAATATTCCAAAAAAAGAAAAAATTGGTAACGAATTATAGACAGAATAAAGGCACCAGGCAGACCCCAGAGTTGTGGAGCTGGGTCTCCCTTGCAGCATCTCACGCTGCAGCAGGAGGGAAGCGCGGGCGGTTGTCCCTCTGTAGGGCTCTGTGTGCTATTCCCATTGCACTGGCATTGTATCGTAAAGCTGTAATGCGACTGCAGCCCTCTTTCTTCTTGAAGAGAAGAAAGGCCCTTGAAAGCTTCATGCAGGCAGCGTGGATATAAACTTTATGTTCTGTAAGTAGCTATTTAACCTCTTCAACCTTATCTATGTGGAGGCTGCAGCGCGCAGAGTAGCCATGAAATGAAGGCCTCCGGCAAATGGTTTGTTGCATTTCTGTGCCGACTCTCAGATGTCCACGAGCACCACGGGACACAGAGGTGCTTATAAAGCCGAAGTGGATTTGCAGAGAAGGGGCAGATCTGCCAAGCCCCCATCCAGGGCGGTAAGGTCTGCTCTGCGCGTCTCTTCCCTTGGTAAGAACAGGTTCTCATTAAACCTACCACAAATGTCCCGTAACGGCTGAGTCCAAAGGCATCGTGGAAGGGAGGTTAAGACAGTTGAATTTTCGTCTTTTTTTCATTCTCCCCAGCTGTTCATACTCCGGCTTTTCCCAACCGTCACAAATCCTGCTTTGTAGATCTGATCAAGCTAGAGGCAGCCATTAGCTGAAATCCAAAGAGGATTTTTGACCACAGAGCCTGGTTTTTGTTCTTTGCAGAAGAAATGTGATGGTTCATTATCTGCAGCTCTTGTTCACATTTCAGTAATGTGAACCCCCTGAAACAAAATCCCCTCTTTCACCTGACTTTTCAAGCCACTGTGAGCTATTGATGGTGGTTTCACAGGGTAATAACCCCACAGAGGAGAGGGAGGTTACTGGTGTTATTGGGAAACATGTCAGAAAGTGAAGCCATTGCAAACCGGGGTCCGATTTAGCCGGGGTGCAGGTGCTGCTGCTGCAGGGAAACTCTGTCCTGAGCGCCAGGGGACTGCAGTGACACAGACACTTGGTGCCGTCTCAGCCCTGCTCGGCTCCCAGGCTGGTGGTGCCCATAAAGGAGAAGCTGTAGCCAAGCGGCTGGGGGAGCACAGCCCTCGGGGATCGCCCAGGGTTTGTGTCCTCCAGGAGGCACAGATTCCTGCTACAGACACCCGCTTAGCTGGAATGCAGGAGACCCGACTCGTTCCGGCTGCCAGCAAGGCACTCTTTCAGGGAATAATAACTAATTAGCTACCCCATGGGTGACCGCTTTCCTGATCGGAGCAGGAACGTCACCAGCAGCAGCTCTGGCAGCAGCAGCAAGAACATCAGCACTGTGTGCGGAGAAGACAGCCGAAACCCCAGCCAGCTGAGCCTGACCAGTATTTAAACCAGATCCCTTTACAAACGGGAGGAGGTCATAAAATCTACTGTGAAACCTTAGTGAAACCTTCAGCTGTTAGTGACTTTACCGGCAAAAGTGCCCTGTCTTAATTATAGGAGCCTTCTACTGCATGGACTGATTCTCAGGGGACTGGGAACAGACTGATCTCACAGTAGCATTTCAACTGGTAGCACAGCAATAAAAAAAGGGGAAAGGAATAAAAGCAGCACAAAAAGAAATCTCATGTGCTAAACAGCAGCCTCTCTGCTTCTGGCTTTCAACCCAGGCAGGTGCTTATGGAGTTTTCAATTCCTTTTTACGGGAGCCCTGCAGTAAAGCTGCTCCCGGGATGTGCGGAGACCTCAGCCAAAGGAAGACCTGCCTCTACCTGCAGAGAGGAAAATAATTCCTGCTCCTCAGTGACAAGCCAAATTTCTTCACAAGTATGCGGGAGGAATTAAAGGCCCAGCCCTATTAAGAGCAATAAATTTGTACCAGGGATGTTCTTGGCCCAATAGTGAGAGTAAACTGACACTTTCTGGCACTGCAGCTTCTGCCAAAGGGTGGGAAAAAATAACCCAGGTAATAATAAAGTGATCTCAAAGGGTTTTTTTTTTTTTTTTCTCCAGCCTGTCTTTTGGACTGAAAGCCAAATTCTAACCTTGCGTGAATCTTTCCAAGGTTTCTTGGAGCTAAAGGAGTGTGTTACATTTATTACAAGCTGATCAGAAGTGTTTCTTGATCCAACATCAACAGTCTCAGAAAGGAAAAGAGGAGCGGGAGAGAGGGAGAGCAGCCACGGGCAGCGTGCGGGAGCCGCAGCGGGAGCCCCCAGTGCTCGGCTCCAGCGAGGAGCCCACGGGGCCAGGGTGCCCGTCCCCTGGCAGCCCCTCCGGCACCAACTCAGGCCGGATCCAGCCTCTAAAGCGGGAGCGCGGAGCACGCGGGCCGGGCACCCGGTCGGCTCCCGCTGCTGCGGCTTTGCCCCAGAAGCAGCATCGGCGCCGGCCAAGGGGCTGTGTTCTCAGCGGCTCCCTTGCGAAGGTGCCCCGGAGGTGGTGGCTTTGCTCTCGCCCCCTTTCTGTGTTCGGGGGCCAGGTGTAACCCCGGCCTCTCCTTGCCGGCCTCCGTGGGTTTCTGTGCTCAGAGCTGAGCGCGCTATGAGCCCTTCCCGTGCTCACAAAATCGTTTTGTGGCTCATGAAAAAAAACAAAATTTTAATGAGGTAAAAGTGCTGTGTGAAAACCCCATGGAGAGGAGCCAGCAGTTCCCGAGGGATAGAAATGCCTCTTCTGCTTCTCTGCCTGCCCATGCACTGACTTTTACAATTATTTATAAACAAGCTCCTGAATCAATGGAGCCGGCTTTCGTGTGTAACACATTACATTACAGAGCCCTCCATCTTACACAAACAAGGGAGCTGCCCCTGCACATGGTGATTTCCCTAAGCACCGGCATCTCCTTAACGGGAGCCATGGAGCTGTGATGGTATTGGTATCATTATCGGTGATGATATGATAAACTGTGAGCATAAGAGATTTGCATCAAGGGGACGTTTCTGTATACAGAGCTGTGGGCAACGTTGACTGCAGCTCCCTCTAATCCCTGATGGAACCTACTGCAGCTCCCTCGAATCCCTCCCTCTTATCCCCTAATATTAATCCAAATCCCTCACTCTAATCTCTCACTCTAATCCCTTAGTCTATAACTTCGATTAAAACATTGATTTACATATCTGAGGATGGCTGAGGGAGCTGGGATTATTTAGTTTGGGAAGGAGGAGGCTCAGGGAAACCTTATCACCCTCTACAGCTACTGAAAGGAGTTTGTGGTGAGACAGGGGTCCGTCTCTTCTCCACAATAACTACTGATAGGACAAGGTTCAGGTCGGATATTATGAAAAATTTCTACATGGAAAGAGTGGCGAAGCATTGGAACAGGCCGTCCAGGGAAGTGGTGGAATCCCTGTCCCTGGCAGTGTTCAAGAAACGTGTAGATGAGGGGCTTGGGGACCAGGTTTAGCAGGCGTGGTGGGGATGGGTTTACAGTTGAACTCAATGATCTTGAAGGTCTTTTCCAACCATAGTGATTCTGTGATTCTGTGACTGGCTTGCCGACCATCCTTCCGTAACAGGAGGCTTTGCTCTCCTTGTCCCTGCCGCCCAGCCTTGGTCTGTGCGTGTATGAGAAGGTCAAGCGCTGTCCCCCGGCGCAAGCGTGGCGGCCCTGCACATGCATCGCTCTGCAGCTGGTGCGGGCCATGTGCATCTCACAACACATGCTGAGAGCTGTGTACCCCAGCCCTGCTCCTCCTTCCTTGCCCTGGAGGAAATCTCTCGCTGCCTCTGCTGAGACCCTTGGTTTCGGTCGGCGTGAGGAGGAGGGAAAGGTGCAGGGCAGGGCATCCCATGAGGTCTTGGAGCCTTTTCACAGCAGAATCTTCCCCGTTTGTGCACAAAGCAGCTTTTCTCAACCACAAATGAGTTGATGCATGGGAGGGAGGTGACACAGCCGTATCCAAGGTGTTCCACTCTCCTAGGCTGCATGAGACCTTAATCTTCCTTGCTCTGTGTGACTTCTTTCTCCTTCCTCCTTTGCTTCGGTGGTGTGATTTTGCATTCTGTCTGAGTAAATATCAAAGAGAAATCTCTTGTAAATAGGGAGACCTGACATTTTTACAAGCTGAGGTTTCAAGATGCATGTTTAGTTGTTTGCTTTGGAGTCCATATAGTGCTAGACAAATACTGTTTTACCTGAGCCTTTTCCTCCGGGTGACCTGGGTTCAGCACAGCATGGCTCAGGGCTACATGGGTTATATTATTATGTTGGCTCATGTTGTATTGGCCCAGACCCTTCTGCTTTCCAGTAAGGCATCGCAGAGGAAATCACCCCCAACTCAACAGATTTTGTTCCTCCATAAACACGTGCAGACAAAGCCCTCCATTCACCTCTCGCTTCATCAGTCCTCCCACCCGCAGCAGCCTCATTCTGGCTGAAGACACCTTGTATGGACTCATCACTGGCACCTGGGGCACCAAGTGAGCATCTCGGTGCTTGGTCAGGGTAGGAGTGCAATGTAACAGGTAGAAAATCTGCCTGGGACCCGGGTCTCCTCATTGCTTTCCCTGGCATTCTCAGGGTGACAGGTTACTGTAGCCACAACGCTTTCCTCTCAGAAATACTGTGAAGCTGTAGAGAGTAGTTCTACTTGTGGAAGGTGGTTGTCCAAAGTGTTCTGCTTCTCAGGTAACGTTGCCCATGGAAGCACCAGCCTTGTGGCTTCTCTGGGAATGCTTTGTAGCCAAGACCCATTTCGACTGGCCCCAGCTTTTCAGGAGGCTGGGCCTGGCTTCCTTGGCTCCTCCACTGCTCAAGTGGCAGTTAAGAGACCTCAAGACTTGGTACTTTCATAATGGGAATGACACAGGAGAGGGCAGTGAGGATGAGCGATTAACACACTGAACCAGCACTGTAGGACCAAGGAGCTGCCACAGGACCGTGAGGGTCTTTCCACTGCTCCCCAGCCTCAGCTACCTCCCTGGCTCTTCTCCCTTCATCCAAGGGATGAACTCATTCCTATTTGGGGGCTCCATAATCTGGTATGGTGACACTCAGACTTCCAGTGGGGCCTCAGAGCGTCACCAAAATGTGAATTCTTCAGTTCAATTGATTTTATTTATCAGCCTTTGTGTAAACCAGCCTCAGCAGAGCTGGTTGTCTCTAGAGCGCTTAGGACAAATAAACACTCCGTACTCCTCTGCAGCGCCTGCCAGCCCAGCCCTTAACGTGGCTTCAAAACCAAGTACCTTCAGCAGGGCTTGCTGGAGGAGAAGCCAATGTCATAACAACACACTTGATTTATTGCTTCCTGACTCCCTTTCTCCAGCTCTCCGTAAGCTGGTGGTGCTGTGTGTTCCCCGGCAGGGTGACTGAAACCAGGACCGGTTCCTGTCATCTACGCCCGAAGGAACAAGGTCAAGTTTTATTGGAAACAGCGTGTGGCCAGTGCGAGCGAAGCCAGCGTGATCAGCGTGCGTGCCAGCGGTGCCCGCAGCGAGGACGAGCGCCGGGGCAGTGCCCGGCGCGCAGGACGGCCCCTCGGAGCCGCACCGGCCACGGCCGCCGTTACAGGATGCGCAGCCCCAGGAGGCAGCGGGAAGGGAAACCCGATGTAGGCTGGATTGCAGATTTTATTTATTTTTCATTGCAAATAGCTTTTTTTTCCCCTCTATCAGGAAATCTCCAGAGGCAGCAT
The DNA here is from genome assembly GCA_013398735.1 of Nothocercus julius. NCBI lineage: Eukaryota > Metazoa > Chordata > Aves > Tinamiformes > Tinamidae > Nothocercus > Nothocercus julius. The sequence goes on along the minus strand of VZSV01000122.1, from coordinate 1,533,374 downwards.
CCATCCATTTTTTTGCTACAAAAATTTCCTTTTAAAAATGGCTACCCATTTTCCCCTGCTAAAAGTAGATTTTTTAAAAAAAAAACATTTTCAATGAAAACAGAAAAAAAAAATTCTTGGGCAGCAAATCAACACTCTAGCAAATTCTAAACCAAACACTTCCTAAAGGCCCATTTCTCATCACAATAGATCTCAGCACAGAGCTGTACAATGGCCCAAGTGTCTTCGTGTGTGTGGGGGCGACTTTCAGTGCAAACGCAACTAGAAGGCTCTTCTCCACCACTGATGTGTGTTGATCTCCCTCTCACTAAGGTTTGGCTTTCTGTTCCCCGTGTCGGAGCAGCCGGGTTTTCCTGAGCGGGTGTGGAATGTGTATTTATTGGCCCCGCTGCCCTGGGGACTTTCACTTTGGCAAGGAAAGCAAAGACGACGCCAGCAGACTGGAGAAGGCCTAAGACATTCCTGCTGGGTTTGAAGGGATGAGCAGCAGAGTAAATGAAGTTAAATGGATTTATATGACATGGTTGTCTGTGATTGCAGAGGACTAGACTCAACACGCAGAGGATATTTCCAGGCCTGGTTGCCAACCTGGGCATGTCGCTGGGGTTCGGCTGCGAACGCAGCCTGGAGAGCCCCTGCTCTGTGCTCGTGTCTGCCATCAGCCTGCTGGGGCAAGTCGCCTCCCTGCTCGGAGATGCTTGCAGAGGAAGTTATATTGGCTGCAGTCAAACTTTCTTTTTATAAACCTGCACGAGCTGCTGTGTTGACAGCTCTGTTGCAGCGTATTGCAGTACAACCTGTCTCCCAGGAGCATCCGCACAAGGGGCTGAATCACCTGGGACTCAAGTGTAAACTGGTACCTTAAATTAAAATGGTGCAACTTGCTCATGGAGACAAACTCTTCAATGCCAGATCTCCTGCACCTGGATGCCATCCACCGGGCTGAGCAATCACATATGGGCCAACTCCCAGTGAGGCTTTGCCAGTCTCTAAACAGTATTTTTTAGGATTGATATGACATGGTTGTCTGTCCCTCCCAGTCTGTCCCTCTCTCAGCTTTGTTTTACCTGCTTAAATCGTGGTAGCAGCTGCTTTGCTCTTTCTCTGGCTTCTCCCTCCAAAGGGAAAGGAAACTATTCTGGAATGTAAATCCTTTCCCCTTTGTTTTGTCCAGAAAAGTGCTGCCCAGTGAGATGCAGACCACTGAGTAACACCCCCTTTCTGGTACCTCCAAACTCTCCTGCACTGCTGGGGGTCGCAGGGAGGATAGTGCTGCAGCTGCTGCCCCTGGTGGGTGCCACCATCCAGGGAGCCCTTCCGGAGGCTGAGCAGCAGGGGACACCCGCTCTGGTAGCCCAAGCACTGCCTGATACCCCCTCCCGTGTGCGGCAGGCAGGAGGTCTCCTTGCCTGGGAAGCCCCTTCCTGATGCCAGGCAGCCCCTTAGCATCCCTGGAGGGGCTCTTGCCAGGCTGCCCAGCCTTGACTTCGCCACCCCTGCCTTGTGCTCTTGCAGAGGTCATGGGAGAGCCTGGGAGAGCCCCGCGGGCGTGTCAGGCCAGGCTGGGAAGGTCTGTGTTTGGCTGCTGAGGTTTGGAGGAGCTCTGGGCTTTTGGAAGCTTAATACTGCACACGCGAGCCCAGCCTGCTGCGTCAAGCCCGCCGCGGCGCTCCGGATGGGGAGGCAGGGCGCTCAGGTGTTGGGACACCTTGCCTTGTTCCTCTCCGTGTCAAATTATTTATGATTCATGTGCTGCCATGATGTCACTTCCCATGAAATAGCTGGGCTAGCAACCCAGCTCATCTTCTGCCAAAGCCGCTGGCAGGGCGCCCGCCGCCCGCCTCCCTTTCGCCAGGGACCCGTGTCCCCGCGCTGGGCTTTGGCATGAGCCCCTTCCCCAGGGCCCTGCGGGCCCCCGGGGCGCTGGAGCTCCCCCAGGGGCTGCGCTGGCGAGGGCAGCTCTCCTGCCTTGCGATGGCTGAGGAGAGAGAGATGGGTGGCTCTGGAGGCACCGTTTGGGAAGGGGCTTGTGCATGGGGTGGGCGTTGGGACTCGCCTTGGGTACGGCTGTGGGTGGAAGGGTAAGTGCATTTTTGAAGCTCCCTCTGCTACTGTTTGTTCAGCTAACACAGTTGCTCTCATTCAAGGGCAAAATCACAAGGGGATAATTTGCAAATAGCAACTGTATGTTAAATACTAATTTGTATGTACATGTTTGGGTTGCTTTCCAAAGTCCATTTATCATCTCAATCCCCCTGCATCTGCTGCTGCGAGGCTTTCTGCCAACTCAGCAGAATGGGAACTCCAGCTAACCCTGCTCACACTTGTCTCGCTCCCAGCACCTCCGGATGAGCAGCAAGCATGGCTGGGGCTGCGTGTGATTTCTCCCTCGATGAGCCATACTGATACTTGGAGCATATTAGGGTTTCTATCCAGCAGCAAAAGCCAAACATGTAAAGTTTATCTGAGCTTGCTGCAATTTCTGCCCATCTGCTGTTGCCATTATTGTAAACTTGGAAAAAAAAAAAAAAAAAGGCAAGAAAGTTTAGCTAGTAGAATCATAAGTTTCTTAGCTCCCCTGAACTTGGTACAGACTCTGGATGTAGAGATGAGGCCGCTGTGGGACCCTCCGCCAGTGAACACGCCGGTACGTCACTTTGTGCATTGGGTTCTGCTTTTTTCCACAGCCGCTTCCAGCAGAAGGGCTGACCGCGTGTCCCGCTCCGCACGAGCTCGGAGCCCCCCGCCGGAGAGCTCGCACGCTGAGGTGCGCCTGCGCCGGTAGCGAATTTGGGCAGGTGACCTCAAAAGTAACCAGGAGAAATAACAGCCCACCTAGAAAACAGAGATGAATTTACTACCATTTCCTTTGAACCAGCCAGGATGGGATCAAAACAGTCCCTGCTGCCTGTGGACCTGCAGGTGGGGAAATCACAAGCACCACCAGTTGCACAAAGCAGATCAATACAGCTCAGTCCAGAGCCCGTTTTCGGGGAAGGCTGGCATTGTAAAAAGGAATTTCCTGTAAACCAAGTGCCCTTGCAATAGAAACAGTCAGGAAACAGCTGCGCATATGCAGAGCACTTTTACTACTTGCCTGATGTTTTCCTAAGCATCACGTTTTCAGAATTTTTTTTCAAAATGCTTAAATCCTGCGCAAACAACTTTTTTTTTTTTTTTCTCACCAGCTTCCTGTATGACAGTAGCCAAGAGAAACAGCTTCATTTGGGGTGATCCATTTAACCCACTCACCATATTGTCTGGGAATATGGGGACCAGGGATTATTCAGTGGAGGCTGAAAAATGTTAATATTTTATCAGTCACAGAATAAACAGATAAAGCGGAAACCACTTTTATATTCTTTCTGAAATGTTAATAATGGGCTGGTAATCTCCTAAGCCTGCATACTTCCTGCGATTCAAAAGGGACTGCGTGTATTCAGCAATCACCGCGCGGCCCTGGCACCGCTCACACGCCCTTGCCAGGAAAGGATGCGGCTGCTCGGGAGGGAATGTGGCACCGAAGCCCAGAGCTGCTCTCTGCAGTTCCTTGATGGCAACCGGAGAAGCAAGGGGAGGAGCAGATGCAGCGACCCGCACCCATAGATACCTGCGCAAAGCCTGGCCCACAGAAGTCCTCAGAACTTGGATGCGACGAGTTTGAGTCCAAGAAAGACTTGGCACCTGTAGAAAGTTTAGTTGTCGACAAAATTCTGGAAGGACTTCCAAGATCTGAGCCAATCCTGAATGCTGGAATGAGACCCGCAGTGAGTGTCGCATGAAGGGCATCCCACTGCCTCTCTGCTCCGGGGGATTCTCTGTGTTTTCTTCTTTGGCACAAAGCGTCTCCATGGCCTTGCTGGGCTGGAGCCAAACAGGGCGGCGTGAATGAGACCGGGGGTTGCATCCAGCCCCGGTCTGAACGTGGGGACTTGTCCCCGCCCTGGTGAGAAGGCAGATGGAGCACGGATGTGTCGTGAGGTGTGTCTGGAGAGCACGTGCACGGAGAGGACAGGCCCACAGCTTGCCTTTGCTCTGCTTAGTGATGCTGGGCCTCCGTTTCCAATGCTCTGCCTCCTCAAGAGTCTTTTCCAAACTTCAGTGATTATAAGTCAGCGCAGCTTTTAGATACAACTCCTTGCTAGGCTTTGCTTGGTGCTCATTAGCTACCAGTTGATTGGAGTACAGAGACAGGCTTCGCTACTGTGTTTCTCAGTACCAAGAAGAATTTCTGGTTTAGCTTGTGTTGGGTCTTTGCAAACTTACTCAGTGCTTATAGACAGAGTAGCTGTGTTGAAATCAGAATCAAACTCTTGTATTTGGTCTAGATACATCATTTCTCTGGCTCTGCATCTGGGAACCGTGATGCCTTTCTGGCAGAAATTGAAACTTTCTGCCGTTTACAGACCGGTACAGAAGCTGACAGGTACAAAATTCCTTTCTTGTGCCAACTTAATGCCATTTTTGTTTTGCAATCAAGGATCTAAACACACACACACATATTCTGTAACTATTGCCAAAGCCTGGGGGTGTGGTGCAGTCTCCCCTTTCTCCACAGTTCACCAAGATGTGGCATTTTGTGACAAAAGATAATGTCATGTTAAAAGACTAGAGCCTGGTCAGAGCAAACCCAGCAGGCCTAGCTGGCAGCAGATTCTGCCTTCCTCTGTCCTCAGGTCAGACTTTCCCTCAGGCCTCTGCATGCGGATCCCTGTGCCTTTACTCGGGATGCACCCTGCCAAGTGCCACAGCTAATAACTGATCTTCGCGGCACCGGTGGCCCTTCCTCCCCGTCACAGCAGTGGGTGCCCCTGCACTTGGAACAGCGGGCACAAAAGGGACTTTGCCCAACCTGTCATTATACAGGAAGCAAATCATATACGTGGAGATGACATTCACCACATTTTTTTTTCAAAATCAAATATAGCTCAAATATAAAACTAGCAGATTTTTTGCATTCCCTTTTTATGTAATTAGAATCTGGCTGTGCCTCCGAGGAGCTGTGCCCATGCAGTGCCAATGCCTGGTGGGATTCCCAGAAGCTCTTGCTCCCCTTTTAGCCCATGGCTTCACATAAGCTTTTGGGTACCACTTCCCTTTTTTGATTCCTGTTTTCCATTTCCCTTGCAAGCACAAGGACAAAATGAACTCGTATTCCTGAGTCCATTGTGCAAGCACAACCAAGATGCTTTAAAATACCGTTTTCTAGTCCTTCCCTCCTCTTTTTTTCTCCTTTCCCTTTGCATGAGTGTTGCCGTTTCCACGGCAATGACTAAATATTGACATGCATCAGTGACCAAGCAAGAAAAACGAGTGCATGAATAAATATGAACGGAAACCCAGGGCTTTCCAGTGGCTGGACTCACTGGGGTGCTCCAAGCTGAATAGTGGAAAGACAGTGTCTCCCACCTGCCACCTCAAGAGGAAGAGAGACGTCACAGGAGGCCACACCAAAAGAGCTGGCTCTTGGCAAAGGTCTATGTGCCATCACTGGGAACTGGATGGTAGTGGGATACAATAATCATGAGGGAAAACTCCCTGCTTTCTCCCTAGGAATCCATATGAACAGTGTGAGTTATATATCTCCATCCGTCTGCTTCCTTGCATGCCCCAGCAGGTGTTTTCATTGAGTTACTTTTTAGAAATGTATATTTACCCAGCAAAGCTCAGCTGAGATGCAACATCTGTTTTCCAACAAGATCTTGCTTTTTGCACAGTTCTACAGCTGGGCTGGGGGGTGGTGGGGTTAAGTGACGTGCTCAGGTTCAACATGTTGGGCAGGGGCTTAGGTGGGATTAGAGCCCAGGATGCTCACAGCTTAGTCCTCTCCTCCTCTAACTGCTGCTTGGCCACATGGCCTCTTTGGATGCAAGGATAAATTGCTCATGACATCAGGGTGTGTAATTCTGTAGCTGCAGGAACCAGCAAATGATTTGCCTAGAAAGAAGTGTAATCAATCTCCAGTTAAAATTCAGTTTCATGTTACCGTTGGTGTAGGTTTCATTAGATTTTAGGGTCACTCTGATGAGAACGGCTTGAAGGACAGAAGATCCATCTCATGAAAGATGTCAGGTTTTAAAACTTGGTTCCATTCCAAACAAAAAAAAAAAAGAATTTAAAAATGTTGGAGCTTTCCCCAAGGTCTGTTCTCAGCTTCTGCTGGATGAGCTACATAGATTACGTTCCATAAACCTTCCGTTATATGGCATGGTTTCCAGACCTTCCCTCATTCAGATATACATTTTTTGAGTACTTCCCAATTTTCTCCACATCTTTTTGAAGGGTAGATACAAGAACAGAATTGAATACCCTAGGAATAGTCTCACTAATACCACAGGCACAGACAGTGACCCTTTCTATCTCCTACTTGATAGTCTCCCCTTTGTAAGTTCGAATATTCTAAGTCATAGTTGTGCACTGCTGCTTTTGTGCTCCCCAGGTGCCTTCTGATTTCTTTAGATCCTCACATCTTGTAAGTAAGACCTGCAGTCTTCACCAGTGCTTGCTTGATTTTTGACTTGTTCAGATTAAAGTGCACATCTATCACAGGAGCTGTGGCTCCACGGCAGTTCATGGAGCTGCCCCTTGTTCTTGTTGCCAATCACTGCAGTCACTTGCTGAGCCAGTTTGGGGTGTTACCTCTACGTGCATCTACATCTGCTAACGTGTCCTCGGAAGCTGGATAGCTCTTGTTCAAGAACTGTGCCTACTAGGGCCCCGTCAGAAACAGCCTTGTTTAATTACAGTTCCTCATTTATACCTATTTTGTCTTCTATTGATTCCTTAATTTTAATCAACTTGAGGGTGACAGAGCCCTGGCCCAGGCTGCCCAGAGAGGTTGTGGGGTCTCCTTCTCTGGAGATCTTCCAAACCCGCTTGGACGCAGTCCTGAGCCACCTACTCTAGGTGACCCTGCGTGTGCAGGGGTTGGACTGGATGATCTCTAGAGGTCCGTTCTGACCTTAAGCATTCTATGATTCTATGATTGTATGATTCTAATAAATACTGTACTACTTTGCAGAGTGCTTGCTATTTTTATCAGAACATCCTGCAGCACTAAGTGTTATGTCTTACAGGAAGCTCTCAGTATTATAGCAACACAAGTGTTTTTATTATCAAAGCTTGTAATTCAAAAAACAATATAACGTTAGTTTGACAAAATCTATTTTCCACAAAATCACGCTGACTGGCATGAAATATGCTACCTTTTAGCTCTTTAATGCTTGTATCCAGTATCACTTTTTCCGCAGCTGAACCCAGAATCAATACCAGATTAACTGACTTAATACCACCTGGGTTTTCCCGTCTGCCCCTGTTCAAATGTTGGCATGATTTGCAATTCCATGCAGTCTCGTGGAATTTCCCTCAGTTCCCAAATTTCCTTAAAAGCAACGGTAGCAGATCATACCACTCCCAGTTCTGCTGATCTTAAAAATATATCGTTTGACTGCTTCTTGTCGAAAGTTCTCCCCGGATTCAGACAGGCTACAGAAAATGTCATGTTCACTGTAAGGGATACATATGCCGCTTCCTTTTCTGTTCAATTTCAGAACAGAAATTGGTATTTATGACTTTGCTTCCTGACTGATGGACTGGCCTTCTTTAGCTATAGTGAGATTTGTTGCTCCTAGATATGTTTCTCTTAGTTTTACACTGGTGTTCTTATTTTGGAAGGCTGTTTTTACTTTCCCTCTCACCCAGGATAGGAGTGGTTATGTCAATACCCCAATTCAACCACACTCTTAAGCTCCGTTAAACTGGAGGAGCTTAGTTTCCACTGCACTTTGTCCCTCAGTTAGATTTTGATTAAACATATGTTGAAGTACGTAATCAAGATGTGAAAGATCTCTTAGCAGCAAAGCAGGGACACCAGCGGGTGTTGAACAGACGTGCAGAACGAGGGGGGCCTTTCTGCAGCGCGTCGTGTCCTGCGTGTGTGTGGCAGCGTGACGTGCTGTCACCTGCTCTCTGCTGCGCAAATGCCATCGAGGGGCCTCGGGAGAGCAGGGACTCCAGGTCTGAACTGATTACTATGATTGTCTTAATTCAAATGTGTGGTACTTTACGTGTCACCCACTCTGAACTCTCTATTTCAGGTACAGATATTTGTGAGTAATATTTTGTCTCACTATCAGATGAGCGGGTGCAGACAGGTAGACAGAGGTGTAAGCAGGATCTAGTTGAGTCACAGAAACATTTATTTTCATCTGATCATCATCATGGAAGCCTAGTTTCAAAATGAGGTCCTGCTGAGTGCTGCAAACAGCTTTCTATAAAAGGAAGTTTTATGCTCGGCAAGCCAAGAAAGCTGTCTCAAGCTTATCTCATCTGCCAGCTGCTTTCCAGTGACGATACGTGCAGGTCTCAGGGAGAGGAGGGTGCTCTGTAGCTACACCAGGGTCTCATTACTGGAAATAACTCTGTTTTCAAAGTCTTCACCAGTAGCTTCTCAAGTAATGCAGATTTTCATTGTCAAGATACATCCATTCTTCATCTCTCTTCTTTCCTGTTTAGAAACATGGTTAAAGACAAGAACAGCAAGTATATCTTGCTTGCAAGTACTCCAGTGCTTTTGCAGTTGTCGTGATCCTGAGGAAGTGTAGTGATGGTAGATACCTTTGGCACCTGCTGGTAGACTTAATGCTAGGTATAAAGCCGATGTTATTTTTCTCTGAAGTTGTAGGCATGGTTCTCCTTCGTAGTCTTGTGCGTTGGCAAACATGTCCACAGTGACCCTGCATGATGGTCATCAAACTTAATGGAGAATTAGGGCTTCATGCTGCTTTGTGAATGTTGAATGCTGCTTAGAGGGTGTCTCTTGAAGACTTAGCCAGGCTTGGCAGAGGCTTAAGCCCTTCTCTTAACCTGTTCCTAAGCAGAACTTTTTCCTGCTGTTGATGAGCCATTGCCAGACAAATCTTTGACTTTGGGTTATTCACAGATGGCAGCATTTGATTTGCCAGCTCCATCCCGTGTAGTTTGGCTTTGCCTGGTCAGTGACATTGTTTCAAAAGGGTGGATATCCAGTAGTGTTTGCTAATAAAAGTCATCGATAATCATGTGTGTAAAGTTCATGAATTCGCTGACAATTGCCAGCATTTTCACACTAAGCCAGCGGCTGTCCAAATTCTTGTAAGTAATAAATCACAGGCCTCACCCTCCACACAACAACAGAGCCAAGTTTATTGAAGTTTATTCACCCAGTGCCTATTCATCTCCTTATGGCCTGGACCCATTCAGGCGAGCGCAGGCATCCAGCTGGGCACCGCCGTGCGATTTGGTGGCTCAGGTGAATTCAGCTTGGTGGTCACATCTCCCGCAGCATTTGGTGCCCAAGGCTTTCCGTCCTGCCTTTGCAAGGGACTGTGCCTAGGAGCCAACGACCAACCTAAAGCTGATGTCTGTGCCCGCCAGAAGGGGATTTAGGCCATTCCTCTGCTTGCAAAGATCTCTGACCACCTGATGCTATCACCAGGCCATTCATCTCTGGACCTTTGTGCATGTCAGTGTTCAAACAGTGCAAACCGCCTGGTGCATCGTGTAAAGCAGACTGTCACAATAAAGGTTTAACAAGAATATTAATGTCATTGGCCTGAAAGGAAAGATGCTGTCTAAATGATTATTTTCCTTGAGTATTTTAACAGCAGTTTTAGTTCAGCGTAAAGAGCAGCTTTGCCTCCTTTTATAAGAATTGGCAGGAAGAGGTAATATTTTAGCTGACGCGTAATCTATCTTGACTCTATTGCTTTTTTATTGTTTGTCAGAAAGGCCCTGGGGGTAAACATTATTTCTTTGTCTGTTTGGTCCCTGGCTTTGTGCCAAGGACACATTTCTCACACCAAGCATGTTTCTGCATACCAGTGGGGGATAGACTGGGTGAGGACAAATTACCAGCCCTGCACACAGGCCTGTCAGGTGCCATTCACACATCTGCAGAGGGGTCACAGGGAGCGAGCGAGAGGGTGTGAGAGGGAACAGGCCGGGGGATCTTCCAGAGCTCCCAGGAAGCTGTCAGCTGGCAGTTTTGGTACAGAATCTCATGCGCTGCTTCCAAGGCAGCAATCCGGTGCCGAAAGAGGCCCCGGGAGCCAGACGGATATACCCACTGTGTACAGATGAGCCCAGGCAGGGACTTAGCCATGATCTGCTGCTTCAAGCCAAAGAAATTCTCCCGCTGCATCTTCTGTGGTACTCAGTAAAGCAAGGGCTGACTTATTTTCTCAGGAAAGCTCTTGAGCTTTATGATTTGGAGAGCTCGTTTCCCTAGGCGCCGGTTTTGGAGTCAGTTTTCCCCAAACACCAATCACGTAGCCATTGCTAAGTGCATTTGTTATCATCTGCACCTAATAAAAACGTACTGCTCTGTGCCCTCCCATGCCCCGCCACGTCTCCATCACCTCTCTGCTGAGTTGCCAAGATGTCAAGTCCTGAGCTTTCCTGGCTTCTTCAGACAGAGTGGCTTGGAGGGGCAGTTCTCACTCTTAAACTGAATGCAAACGTCCCCCAGGCACAAGATTTCCCATCCAGGGGCTTATCTTAGCTGTGCTGCTAAAAGACAGCTCAGTTCTTCTCTCCCACTGCTCCTGCCACTGAGGAAGTCATTCTTGATTTGACCAGACACTAGAGCTCTGCACTGTGCTCTAAAACTACGGATGGTTTTAGCCCTGGACTCTACATTTCAAGAGAAATGAGCCTGGGACACGTGGAGCCCTCAGCTGGGATGCTCTGCCAGCAGCTGCTGTGACGATTGTTGGTCCTATAGGTAGAATATGGGCAGCTGCCTCTCTTGGAATTGTGTAGAACTGAACTGCACGTTCTTATCTTCTCAAACCTCAACACTTAGGATTGCTGAGGGACAAAGTCTGGAGTGGGACCCTGAAGATCTAGCCAAACTGCTTTGAAGATGACAGTCTCTTTTCAGTTCAAGAGCTGGTGGCTTCTGTGGATGTCATATAAGCTGAACCTTCATTCCAGACGTGAGGACAAAAGGCTCTGGGATATATTGCATAAAACATCATCCCCTAAAAACCTGCATAATCTCCCAAGCCAAACTCTAAGTTGCATAAGGCATTTCCAGCATCTTTCTGAGTGTCTGTCTAATATCAAGAAGTATTAGAAGATAAAAGAAATCTTCTATTATTATGAGGCTCATACCTAGCCAACAATGCTCTCCATGATTTCTGCTCACTTAGATTTTTTTCCTGATAAAGTCATCTAGGAAAGTCCCTGTCTTTTCACAGTAGAGACAGCAGCAGGCATTTCATCAGAGGTCTCCAAGAGTGGAGAAGCAGTCATGTCTAACGTGCAGAACAGAAACACTCATCCTTCAGACCTGGGTTCAATTCCTGGCTTTGCTGCAAACCTCCTGGGTGAATGAGTGACTAAGCTGGCCCTTGTGTAGGTGGTGTACTCTGCTCTTGTACTGATTTAGGCCATGAGGTCTTTGAGGAAGGGAGATTAAACAGCTAATATATATGTAGCATCGATTCAGATCCATCTAGAATGTAGATAGGGATCTCTGTCTCAGGGGCACCCTGTGCGTTACTGCAGCTTGTAGTAACAAGCTAACTTGGGAGCAGTCCCGCTCAACAAGGCAGCAGTGCTCCGTCACACGAGCAACTGTGCATTGCTCACGGAAAGCACTCGTGATGAGAGTTAGCAGGAAATGGGCCTTCAGATCAGGAGGTTTCCTTACATTTCTTTTACTACATCCATTAAGTTTGCTTCCCCCACATCTGGCATGCTGGGGCCTTCTAATCCTTAAATCAGCTATAAGAGAATGAATGGAAAAGGAATTGAAGTTACAAAGGAGAATGCGCTCAGAGTTCCTCCTTTTGTAGGGGTAAAAGCAAGACAAGCGAAGCAGGAGCAGATTCTAAAATATTTGCTCTTTCAGGGATGGGTGCAAGTACCGGGCTGTTGTTTTTGTTGAAAGCTCTGGGGCAAAGAGGTTTTTGTCAATGTTTTACAAGTCTCTGGATGACGGTTTGAAACTGCAGCAAGAAATGTGATTCCTGGCTTAGCAGACAGGTTCTGCAAGTCAAGCTTTTTGTTTATTTTAATATTTCAGGGATCCTTCAGTGTGTGTCACATGAACAAAAAAAAAAAAAAAAAAAGTGAAACTCCTCCTTCTGTGTGAACATGATCACAGAATTGTCTGAGAGGTGCCATGTTGTTGAGAGCCACGTGCCAACACATTGTTCACTCCTGGACCAGCCCCACTCAGCAGGGAATTCCTGTTGGGACAGCTCAGGTTCATCCATAAACCTGGCTGCCAACTTGCATTAACACCATGGTATCTCAGGCTAAGCAATAAGCTAGACTAAAAGAAGTCCAGCTGGTGGCTTCTAATTAGCTTCCAAGTGAAATGAGAGAAACCCTTGACCAAGACATTTACAGCTCAGCTGGAGACAGTTGCCCATTGGGCTGTAAGGATAATTTCTGCACTTCACGGCTTGAGGAGAAACATGGTCTTCTGCATCTCTAGTGATCTCCTGAGTCAACTTCACAGAGAAGGCTCCAGAGCCAACTGGAGGAGTGTAAAAATACATAACTTCTAGCTTTAAATGCTTCTGTCTGCTTCAGATGGTTATAACATACAAATGCTGAGAGGACCAGAGAGAGTTTGCTCTGGTGCTTGAGACTGAGCACAGAGAAGAGTGTTACCCTCAAGGTGGGATACGTACCTCTGGCCAAGCCATAACCACAGTCCCACACACATGTTTCCTAGAGCCTAATGAAGGCTGTGATTAGATGGCTGCATGGTTGGCTTCTCAAGTTGATTTGGCCAAATTTTTGCTGTCTGTATCTTCTTAACTGTTTTAACAACTGGGAAGGTGTTTGCTAAGGATCTCACCTTTTGTTGTTGTTGTTGTGATTTCTCTGTATTTGCTATTAAATCACTAAAATGTTTGACTGATTAACTTCGCCTGACTTTAAAATGTCTTTCAAAGCACAAATGGCAGCCAGCTTTTGAGTCTGTATTGCTGACAGAAGTAACAGTATGTATTCTAAGGAACTAGCTGGTTTTTGTGAAGAGAATTTGCCCCTCTCTTTGCAAGTTCTAGAAGTGGCTTCTTGGATTTGTGCTATAGAGTTCCATGTCCCTTTTGCAACCCACCTTTCCCTCCATGCTGGGATATCCTTATGCTTTCTGCTTTATCACGGAATTTTGAGCATATCCCTGCCAAAGTAGGTTTGTTCTGAGGGGCTATGGACTCACTTCAGGCAAAAGGACATGGTGTGATGGCAGCCCATGTGCCACAGCCGAAGGACCTCCTAGGCAGTAGAGATGAGCCAGGGAAAACACGATAGGGGATCATCTGCATTTGCCACCTCTGAGCATCTTGTTTCTTTGCAGGGGAGGCTTCACTTTTGGACTCTGAGCAATGAAAGATGCTACAGTGACTGCTAGAGGAAGGAAGGTAGGATCTGTTTCAGAGGAAGCACATGCATGGTCCCCGTCCCCCAGCCAAGCCCATTCCTCCATGGCAGTGAGTGATTGAGCAGCACCACGATAAGGACAAAGGGGAGTTGCTGTGTTTTGAGTAGCAAGCGGAAATGCCTTTAACCTTGATTAATATGATTAAGTTCTCAGTTTGGAAGGGAACTGGAGGGCAGACCTGGGAATTTCAGTCAAATGATGGAAAAAAGAAATCCTTGTTCCCAACAGGTAATTAATTTAATTTTACAGGAATGTTGATACTTTGCACCTATAAGTGTTCCTTCATAGCCCATAAAAACTTTCCTGGTGCACAGATGGCCTGTTCTTAGAAAAACAAGGAAAAATGTGGTCCATTTGGTTAAAATAAGCCTCCCTACTGAGGGGAATTATAGGACAATAGAGTAGAGATCTGTTAAACACATAATCCATAACCACAAGAAAGTATGAACTTAACAGAACTATTCCTCCAGTAATGCCTTTTTCATTGTGTCACGTTTAATGCATGAATATCCATCCTAGAGGGCCAATGACTGCACTGGGCTTCCAAGTTTGGGGATGTTGAACAGCTTTGACATGAAGTCGTTAGGCACGTCAGCATTTCCTACCTACGTTTCATAGGAAATCTGCTGGACGGGTGCTGGACAGGTGCTGCAGGAATCAGCCCTGGTCTTTGAACTTGGGCACATCTAGATAGGGCCTGAGTTCCTCACATCCAAAGAATATGGAGCTCGTGAAAAGCCGGGGCACACAGCAAAGGACTGTCTGTTCCTCCCCAGAAAGGATTGTCCTGGCAGTCCCTTCGACACATCCATGAAGGACAAGGACAAGGCAGCAGAAACGGACTGCTGCAAACTAACAGCAAGGTTTCGTGAGGAAAAGAGAAATTTGGGGTGAGACTGGAAGCAAGAGGTTGTGTAGGAGCCTGGGAGAAGACTTGGCAGTACATCTAAGGAGATGTGTATGTTTTAAGCACTGGAGAAAATGCCAAGCAGTAATTCAAGCTGCTCCTCAGACCTTTCTGCAGTAAAGAGCTCCCACTGCCCTTCCTCTGTTTACTGGCACCACAAAAGTATCCAGCAGCCCCGAGGTAGCGGGCAGGAAATTGCAAGGATAATTCCTAAACCAATGGGAGTACACAAAAGGCCTACATGAGAGCTTTCAAGGATCTCATGGGACATCAGTTATTTCCACTAACAAAAGGAAGTGGGACATGATAAAAGGAAATCTCTTTTTTTTTTGCATTGCGGCAATTAGATCATGGAAATCATTCTCAAAATACGTGTAGAAACCTGAGTGCCGTAGGATAGTGGTCATTTCATGTCAGCAACATAAACATCTTTGTGTTTGAGAAGGATAGTTTTACCGTATTGAGGTAGGGCAGATATATATACACACACATGTAGAGGGAGATGGATGGATGGACGGATGCTAAAAATGCTTATGCCTTTAAGCATAAAAGATAACTACTAATTGCTTGGGGGGGGGGGAAGTCTATTCTAGAAAAGCTCTTTATTTTTAATCCCAGAAAAGATTCTTTTGTGTCCCTTGATCTACAGGTCTGAGTCAGACATAAACTACCAGACTAGACAGCGAACAATTAATCTGATTCACATCGTCCAAATAAATAGGACCTGACTTTGAAATATACAGCTTCTTTTTTTCTTGCAAATGTTTTGCTCATTAATAACTTAAATACAAATTATTTCTGGGTTTCCAAGCTTTCAGATAAAAGGAAAAAGAAGTAGAATAAAATCCAAATGCACAGAAGAATCCAGAGCTTATAAACAAATTCTCTCCCCCAAAGCTATATATCCCTTTTCTCCCTTTGCCTGACTAAGCAAGTGCAGTTGGAAGACAAATGCAAAACAAAATGTGAGGATAATGGAAAAATCATGATGAAAACTCCTCAAAGGCACAAGACAATGAAGTCACTGCAGTCTTATCTGCAGCTGGGTCAGGAGCATCAGAGGCAAGAGGATCAGGCCAGAAATCCACATTCATCTGGAACAAGGAAGGAGAAGGATCCGAGGGGGGAGAAGAAGCTCCCCAAGCGAGGGGCAGGTTAGTCCAGCACAGCGCTCTTGCCTGCAGCCCCCCAGTCCATATGGAAGGTGCTGAGATCCAGGAAAATGTTTGCAGGCTTCAAAGAAGTTTGTGCATCAGCTCGTGGAAAAGGCTGCCAAGAACAATCCTGCAGCTCCAGGATTTACATACACATCAGGCCATTTATAACACACCCTTGCACAGATTAATGGTCTGCGTATGTGTGATGGGAGTGGGTACCACGCCAGGTTCTCACTCCAAGGTGCCTCTGATGACACTGAGAAGACAGGAAGGTTGTTTGAGAAAAAAACGGGCACCCAAATAAGATCAAAAGAGGGGGTATCTAAGGCCAAGAGCAAGCATGGGCACACCTGTGGTACTAGATGAAGCAAAGGGGCTTGGCAGCTGACATGGGTTGGATCAGCCCTGCGTACCCAGGTGTCCTCAAGGCCAGGGGACAACGGAGATGGCCCTGCCACCCTCACAGCGCAGCTGCCCCAGCATCGCCAGCGGCAGGACCGAGACACGGGCTGTCTAGACTGCACGTGTGGGATCACAGGCTCCGATCGGGGGGTTGGATGACAGTGTTTCCTAGAGGCAATATTTTATTTTCCCCGTTGCCCAGTTGCAAGGGCTGCGAGTCGGGAGGACCCGCGCGGGGCAGCAGGATTCCTGCGGGGAGAGCTGCGGCCGGGCTGCTCCGAGGGATTTCCCGCAGCGTGTGGGAGCCCAGCAGGCTGCCCCGAGCCCGCGCTCCTGCAACCGCAGCTCGTCCATCAGCACATTACCCCATGTGGGATTACAGGGGCTTTCACCACCCTCGCCATTCGCTGTCATGTGTTTATAATCACGGCCGCCGCTCTAGAGTTACAGCGCAGAAGCATCCTATGCAAATCGGGGATGCCGGGGTCAGCTAATGAATTGGTTACACCCTTTCCTTCCAAAAAAGCCCCAGCCCCTGGCAGGATACTCCCCGTGTTCAATAGGAATCACAGATGAAGTGGAGCCCGCCCATGGCCCACGGCTTCGCCCCAAGCAGCATTTCAGGCGCCGGAGCATCTTGCGAGGAGGAGGCACCGGTCACTGTCCAGGCTCCATCCCGGCATCGCCCAGGGCCGGTTGCGATGCTCCACACGCTGCCAACTCACCCACCACGTAGTCGCCCTTGACCTTAGTTTCCCCCAGCTGTAATAGGCAGAAAGGGTATAAAACTCTCCTCGACACCCAAACACAGCATCCAGCAGGAGGAGAGCCCCAGTGCTGCTGTTGTAAGAAAAACTGAGAGTTTTGTTTCTTGAGGTTTTAGGGACGTCACTGCCTTCCCTGGGTCTCAGTCGCATCATGCAGCACCCGGACGTGCCCGTGCTCAGGGGACGGTGACGCTGGCGGCGCAGGGCACCGCGGGCGGTCGCGGTCCTGCTCCTCGTGGGCAGCGAGCAGCCAGCCGTGCTGCGCGGAGCGGTGGGACACACGGCGCGAGGCCCTTCTGCCCGGCCCCGGCTGATTCCTGTGGCCTGTCACTCTGAAAACTATAAAACCGGTTTATGCTTTCACTTGCACGTGATTAATGAAAGAGCTCCCCGTTGTATATCACAGGGCCTGCCCTCGCCGGGACAAAAATACACAGATTATGGGAGAAATAGGGAATTAACCAAGCAGCTGGTAACTAAGCTAGGAGGGCTGCACACCGTGCGGTCGTAAATCAGAACATCGCCCTGTGAGAGCCGCCGTGGCTTTTTATGCGTCGGGCGCCGGGGATGAAAGCGAGGGGCTCTGCAGGACGGATGGGGGCTGCTGTGCAGAGCCGCTGTCCTGGAGCCGCCTTTGGGTGGCGGCGGCAGGACTCGAGCGAACCCGTGTTGCCCCGGTGCCTGTCGCGGCGGCTGCACGGTGCCCGTTGTGTCGTGCACGGGCAGCACCATTAAAGCGCATCCTCCGGCCACCCCGGCGAGGGAGCCTGTGCCCAGCAGGATGTGGGGAGCCAGGACACGGCCATTGGCCCCCCCGGCGAAGCCAAACAAAAAAGATGCCTCACAATAGCGAAAAATAAAATAGGGAGCAAGGCGGGTATTTATGTCATTTCCTGATGGGCCATCACGGAGCATGATAACAGGATGGGGTCCCGCTGTCGGTTCCTGGAGGGCGCCGGCTCTTTCCCATAACCCCAGCGGCTACATAATGCGGCGAGGTGAGCGTGAAGCCCGCGGGGCATCCTGCTTCCCCGTGCGGATGTCCCCGCCACTGACACCTGGTGTCCGCGCAGGAAGCCCGGGCCCATCCCGGCGCGCCGGGCACGCTCTGGGAACCGCGCGCGAGCGCCGGCCTCGCCAGGGACGCGGAGCGAGGGCGGCAGCCTCCCGCGTGGGCCTCC
>VZSV01000122.1:1500524-1510577 GCA_013398735.1 Nothocercus julius | reverse complement strand
AGGCCGCGCTCCGAGCGGGACCCGCATGCGGGCGGCTGCGGCGTCCCCCCGGCCGCAGGCAGCTCCTGCGCCTGCTGCTCGGCTCACACATAGCAGAGTGATGCCACACAGGGGTGCTAAAACTTCTCGTATAAAACATCTCCTGGCAGGGCCCGCGGTTCGCTCGCTCGCTCGCTGGCCGGAGCCGTGCGGGGCTCCGGGGCAGAGGCAGCAGAGGCAGCAGAGGCAGCAGAGGCAGCAGAGCCGCCCGCACTTCCCCCAGCCCCTGCCCCGCAAACCAGCACGGGGAGCTCTCAGAGCACGAAAGCGGCGGTGAGCAGATGGAGGGGGGAAGGCTGCTCAGAGAGGGCTTGGAAGGGAATTGGCTTTTATGGAGAGCTGCGTTTGTTTTTGTTAAGGCTCAGTGCCTCTGGCTTGCTTTTCTCATGGACCCCCAGTTACCCACTGCGTTTGAGATTTCCTGGGGCAAAAGAAAACTAAAATCAGCCCAACAGCTTTCCAAGTCCAAGCAGCTCTTCTGCAGCCCCTCGGAGGACGAACTCAAGCCCCGCAGGGGGTATCCCCACCGCAGGCCAACAGCAGTGCAGGGAGAAGGGCTGGGGACACACAGAGCACGGCAGCACGCGGGGGACGTGATGCCCCCGCAGCCCGCGGGGCAGCCGAGCGCCCCCGGCAGCCGCTCCAGCCCCGCGCCGGGCAGGGTCGCTGGCCAGGGGTAATAAATAAGCGGCCAAGCACTGCGGCTTGACAAGCCGTGGGTGCCCCGGGGATTTGTAAGGGGATCTGGAGGCTTTCACCTCCCGCTCTCTAATTCACGTCTCAAATCCAGCCCTGCGCCGAAGCGACCAAAGGTCATTGCCAGGCTCAGCGGCCCATGCGAAGGCGGCGGTGGCCTCGTTGCTGCCATCGCACGGGCAAGGCTGGCGGCAGACGCAGCCCCTTGCCTTTGTAACATCCCCCCGGCCACAGGGCGACCGCCCCCCTTTCCCACCGCAGCCTCGCAGGACGGTGCAGGGTCGCAGTCCCCATTAGCGCCACCCCTATTAATAACCGGGGCGGACAACGGGAGCGCAAATAGTCACGGCCGCCCGATGCCGGGCGGCCGTTTGGGCAAGTGTAGCCCGTATGCAGGGGCGCACAGGGGCCCCGGCGCTGCCACCGCGGGGCTGCCGCCGCGGCCGGCGGCAGGGCAAGGCTGCTGCGGGGGCGTCCGCGCCGCGGGGCTCTGCGCTCTGCTGGCACTGCGGGTTCCTGCGGGCTCTGCAGCCCTGCGGCTGCCCGCGAGCCCCACGCTGCCTTCTGAGCACATTTTGGCTTGGTTTTAATAGCCTGAATCAATAGCGAAAGGTCTGGGCTTCTTAAGTAAGGGGATTTTGAAGGCTTTTTGGGGGTGCGATGGGAGGCTAAGGAGCAGCGGCCTTGGCACCTCCTGCCCGCTGCTGCCCGGCCAGAGGGGGGGCTGCGCTGCGGGACCGAGTCGTGGTGCTGGGGAGCCCCTCCGGCACCCAGCACCCGACCGGCCCCCTGCCCGCTCCCCGCGCCCGGCCTGGGATCCCGCCAGGTTCACCAGGGAACCCAGCACCAGGCTTTTTTTCCGCATTGTTCCCGCAGCCGGGCACTTCCTGCCTCTTTCCAGCGGCGCGGGGAAGGGGAGCGGGAGGAAAACGGAACCGCTTTGGATTTTCCTTCCTTTCGCAATTTCTTCGCGATCACAAAAAGCCAGATTGCGGCGCATGTTCCTGCCTGCGTTCACACGGGCAGCGCGCGAGGGCCCGGCACTTCCTCTGCCAGGGGCCCGCGGCTGCCGTGGGACCGGGGGCGAGCGCGGAGCGGGAGGTGGACGGGGCTGAGAACTGGCACAACTCGCCCGGCGCCGCTCGCAGCGGGGGCCCCGGTCCGCTGGTTTCCGCGGGAGCTCAGGGCGGCTGCGCTGCTCCCGTCTCGCCGCAGGGCAGAGCGGGCGCGCTGGGAAGCACCGGTGCCCGCGCGGAGCAGCGGCGCGGGGACGGGGGCTGCTCCCGCGCGCAGCCGGGCCGCAGCGGGTGCCCCCGCGCCGGGGCGCCTCGGCAGGGTCCCCGCGCTGCCCCGGCGCAGCGGACTGCATAATTCCCCCGGTTCAGCTTTCACTGCTTTCCCTTAGTAAGGACATTCTTTTTCTCTTTACCAACTGCAAAGCTGGGGAAACCCAATGCCAGTATTAAGGAAAATACTTTTCAAATTATCCTTTAGTTCCAACAGCTTAATGTCCTTACGCACGCTTAGTGTGGAGTTTCAGCCTCATCTGCGGGCAGCGGGAGAGCCCTCCCGGCCGGGAGCCGCCGGGCCTTTCCTGCCGGCACCGGGGCCCGGGCGGCTGCGGGGCTGAGAGGCTGCCAGGTTCAGGGTAATTTCAGCTTAAGCTTCTGTTTAGTTTATTGTATTTTTAGGTTTTGTTATATGCAGTATTGCTGTTCGGGGTCTTATGGCCGCGTCCGCCCGTGCCAGCAAAGCCGCGGTGGGAGGATGGGTCCCTCTTTGGTGGTGGTGATGCCAAGGGGTTCCACATCCCAGGATGGGATTGGAGCGGGCCCTGCCCTCGGTTTGTGCAGAGCCAAGCGCAGGGATGGAGGAGCCGCGATGGAGCCCCGGGCAGACCCTCCTCTGCCGCGGGCAGGATCGTCGGGGCCAGGGGGGCTGCCCTGGCCCACCGTGTGGAGTGTGGGGCGAGAAACGATACCTGCGAAATGGCAGTCGGGGCCAGGGGACAGCGGTGGGGACAGGACCACCCAGGAGGGAAGGCCGGGGAGCAGCAGGGAAGCGCTGGGTTCCGCTCCCGCCCCGCTTATCGGGTTCCTGCCGCCGGCAGAGCCGGGCAAGGGCTGATCGGCGGGAAGGCCGGGGCCGGCGGGCGCTGGGGCTGCTCCGGCCCAGGCCCCGCGAGGCTGAAGAACAACCGGCATCTGCGGGAAGGGCGCCAGGGAGAGGTGCCCTGAAGCGACACGACAGGCCCACAGCCACGCGGACAGGCCGCCTCCATGTCTGTCCTTCGGCTTCCGGGAAAATCATCCCAAAGGAACGCCGCAGCCCTGCTCGCGCGATGCACAGACATGGTTTCACTTGAGGCTCTGGGGAGCTTCATCCTGCTGGCACAGGCCTGGGGTCCTGCCTGGCACATCTGAGCAAGGGACCAGGGCAACAGGTCATTTGGGTTTTGCTGTCCCTGCCCTGGGCAGGAGCACCTGGGACGCAGCCACCCACCTGGGCCATGGCCACAGGTGTCTCCACTAATAACACACAGTGACTTCCCGCCACCTCCATCCCAGCTTCCTGCAGGCTCCTGCTTGTGGAGTGTCCCTAGCAAGGAGGGATGTGTGATATCTGCCCTGCGGCTCCCCCGGTGCGGTGGGACTGGTAAGTTCCCTCTGCTTTTGAGGCCCCTGGGGCATGCGCTGTCCCCACTGGCATTGGTGGCCCCAGCCCCAGGGAGCCAAGGAGGGGTTGTAGGGTTTGGCTGAATCCCCTTCCTAAGGGGCTCTGAGGAAGTGGTCTGGATCCAGGTGTCCCCTGTGTCCCTGCAGTGCCTAGGGATCTAGGGCAGGCCGGGGTGCCTGGGCAGCACCCGGCTCCGCTGGCTCCTGCTGGGGTTCTGGGGCCATGCGTCACCCAGAGCGGAGCTGCCATCACCTCCCCTCCTGCTCAGTGAGTCACCGGGCAGGTGCTGAGGAGGGGGTCACCCCTGTGGTAGAGATGCCGGGCAGCGCCAATGCCACCCGGCCACGTGCTGGTGCCACAGTGAACGCTGTCACGGGCATGGTGGGCTCTGCACCATGGTCACTGCGGGCAGAAACACCCTGCAAGAAGAAGCTTGCAGTGTAATTTTGAGGGAAAAACCCTGTAATTTCCCTATGCTCTGGAAAGCTGCTATCAGCTGCTGGAAAACCCTTGCAGCCCGTGGGCAGCCTGGTCATCGCAGAGCACCCATGGTGCAGGGAGACCATTGTCGCTTCTTGGGCAAGAAACCCTTGGCTCAGACCTTGGGTAGGGTCTTGGGTAACTGGACCAGCACTGGTGAGAACCAGAGGTTCCTGTCTCCTCCTCTTGGAGCAATAGTGATGGTAGGGACTGTGTCATTGACCTGGGA
Source organism: Nothocercus julius (assembly GCA_013398735.1). Classification (NCBI taxonomy): domain Eukaryota; kingdom Metazoa; phylum Chordata; class Aves; order Tinamiformes; family Tinamidae; genus Nothocercus; species Nothocercus julius. Next base: position 1,506,457 of record VZSV01000122.1, on the reverse strand, counting down.
CAACCAAATCCTTCATCCTGTGGGAGCTGTGACACTGAAGTAAATTCAGGTATCAGCCTGACCCTCACCTGAGCAGGAAGAGCTGTGAAAGCCCAAAACTTTCCTTTTTTTTTCTCCCCTCTGTTTTCCTGGAGTAACTTGTGGGTAACATCTGGCATCCATCTCTCCTTTCCCCGCGCCACAGCAGAAGCCCTGGTGTGAGTCATGTCCATTTAAATATGGAAGCACATCATAAAACCTAATGGGGAGTCCAAAAGGTGAGCTTTTATGTGGTTGGAACTCAGTGAGAGGTCAAGATTGTTTGCTTTAAACACGGGGGGTCACTCAGAGCATGGAGGTGGTCCGTGAAGCCTCAGAAAGGGCTGTTTGCTCCGCACAGGAGCACGGCAGGAAGATGCCCGTGACTTGGCACCGCCAGAAGAAGCGGGACCAGGGCCTAGGATGCTGGTGGGGACACAGGGCTGTCACTGCTCACGCCTGGCAGACCTGTGAGTGAAGCGAGCGCCCGTAATAGCCCGTGTGTTTTATGGGGCCGAGGAGGAGCAGTGCTAACAACTCATTTTTGCCTTGTTAAACTCCCTCTTGTGCTTTACTGACTCTGAAATAATGTTTAGCCACCCGGTTGTTAGGATTTTATTGGCGAGTTTATTGCAACGAGGTGTGCTGTAAAGCAAACCGGCCGGGCCGCGCGGAGCTGCTGTTTGCTCTCCGGACCCCATCGCCTGATGCGCCTTGTCTTGAGGCAACCCTGAGCACCCGCAGCGTGTCCCATGGCTGTCCCACCTCAATTGGGAAGCTCACTGTGGGTGCCAGGGAGTCCTAGGCTGGGAAATGTGGGCAGGATCTGCCCTTGGCCATGGGAAAAGCTGCTCAGAGCTTGGGGTTCCGTGCTTGGCCCCAGGACATGGGTGGGACTGGCTGCAAGTGAATGAGCCAGGGTTACTTGGCTGGGTTGTATCACTCTGGGTGGTCGGTGCGGCTGAGATCAGGGCTGGTCCTGGCTGTGGAGTCGGTCTGTCCTGTGGATGCTCCCCTTGGACACCGCTGCTCTGAGCGGAGACTGCAGGTGTGGGATGCAGTTAAACTGACGGCAGCAAGGGCCAAAGGCCGTGACGACGTCGAGGCAGGGAGCGCCTGGCTGCCACGCACGGAAGGGGTGAGAGCCCGTCAGCCTGGGCTGTGCTCAGACCTCGAAGGCAGCCGGGTGCCGGCACCAGCCCGGTTGCTCTCGTTCATAAGCAGGGCAGGACGCTGAGGTTCATCGGGTTCCTTGGCCCTGTCTCTCCGTCACCATCTCCCCCATGTTTTCTTTTTCTCTTCACTTTCAGGTAGGAGGCTCTCTAGCCCTTCCAAGGGGTTTCTGTTCAGGCCTGGTGGAGATGCTGCCATGTGTTTCCCATTTTGATAACTCCCCTATGGTGTCTGTTATCGCCCAAGTCTCTATTAAGATTTATTCCTGTTATTGTAGCAGTCCTTTTCCCCACGACATGTGCATTGTATTTGGAGAGAGTCATAACCACTCTCCACATCCAACAGATGCTGCAGTCAGCACGACTCCTGCTCCCATTTACCAGACCTTCCTGCTAATCTGGGGTTTCACCAGTAACCACAAGCGCCGTTCGCTGCCGGAGGTTTCTCCCTGGTGTTTCTTGGCTGTGCTAGTGGGGAAGCGCTGACCAGAGCACTCGTCCTTTGCAGAGCTGCAGACAGGCTTCGCTTGGCTTTTCTTCTCATCTGTGTTCCCATTCAAGGCCATAGGAGATTCCTCATCCCGATGCTGGGCAGGCTGAGCAAAATCACAGTGCAAAAGTTTTGAGGCCAGATGGGCACATCTCTCCACCCCTGGGACCTGAGCATTGCCTTCCACATCCCTCCCTTTGCGAGTGTGTCCCGAGCGGCACCAATGCTGCTGGGCAAAGCTGGGGCAGCCAGGACAGTGCGGTGCCAGCGCGGCCGTGGGAGCCGGAGCGTGACATCCCGCTGCCAAAGCAGCCGGGCTCCCACCAAGCAGAAATATTACGAGCTTAGACGTGCACTGTGTGTTTGTTCACTTCCAGCCTTTGCTCCTGCGTGAGGGCACAGCCAGGAGCCTGCGGACCAGCCCGGGCACCCAGCAGCGCCCTGCCCTGGGCGGGAAGGGCCGAGGCGGCGCAGCGCGGCTCAAGCCTGCCCGCGGCGCCCGCGCACCCTTCGCCCCTCTTCCATCCCGACGCGCTTTGGTCAGCCCATGCGGAAGAAAGGAGCTCCAAATGCTTTCCGGGCCTAATAATATCCATCAAAGCGTTTCCAGGCTGAGGCGAGGATATACGCTGCAGCACGCAGAGCAGGAAATGGGCTCGGGTTTTCCAGCGCTGCCTCTTCCAGCCGGAGCAAACCACGGGATCGCGGGAGGACAAGAGCACCGCGCTCGTGGCTTTGTTTGCCCTACAAGGAATTGATTTGATGAGAAAGGAAATTGGCTTTCTTTAATCTGTCCTTGTGTGAATTCCGCAGAGGAAGGCAGGAGCCGGCCCGCGCTGGCACGGAAGAGCCCCGCCGCTGCTCCGGCGGTTCCCGAAACGGAACCACCCTTCGGTGCCACCCGCTCCAAGCTATTTGAGGGTCTGGAGGTGCTTCCAGGCCCTGGCCCATGGGAAGCAACCATGTCTTGCCAGTTTTGCTCCAAGAAATCCAAAATGGCTGTTTTTCCTCTAATTTCTGAGCTGTCTGTGCATCTCCTACCATTTGTCCCACCAGGCCCTCAGACAGGTGTTGGCAAAGCAGGATATTCCTCAGGCATCATCTGCATATAAGAAGTGCTTAAATCAATTGCCATTTTCCATTAAAAATACTCCTAACCTCAAGAAGTGTGTGGTTAGCTTCCCCTATCTGCTCTTCCAAACCTGCTTCCCTTAGTGTCTGGCTATGGAAAATAGGATTTGGGCTGAAACCCTCTTGAAAGAACAAGAACATATTTTGCTTTCTAAAAAGAATGAACTGCGGATATTTATTTTCTTTGATAATTGTTTTCTTTTTTATTAAAAAAAAAAAAAAAAAAGAAAAAAGAAACTCTGTAGGACCCTGGATTCCTGACTAGGCTTGGGCAAGTGTTTCAGGGGAAAGAAGAAAAGGGGGATAGTAAGTAGGAAGAGTAAGAGTTAACTAAGCTTTTGTCAGAGAAGACCTAGAAATGGTACAGAATTTTATATAACAAAACCTAAAAATATAACAAATAAACTATACAGAAGCTTAAGCCAAAATTATCCTGGATCCCTTTCAATGTCAAACGGCTTTCCCAAGGTGACTACACATCATCACTGCTGCTCGCACAGGAGGACACGGAGACACAACTAGCCGAGGGACTAACACGTGTCTGGTAACTCTGCATGTCCTGTCTTTGAACTTCCCCCGCGAGCACCTCCAAAGGACCCGGCCTGTGGGAAGGTGTGTTGACCCTCTTCCCTTCTAAAGGATGCTAAGCCAGGATCGTAGAAACTTGAGGGAGGTCTGAATCCCACTCGGAAGTGAAATGAGGGAATGCCCCCTCCGGATGCCTGTGCGGTGGGAGAAGGACCAGCTCTCCCCAACCTCCTGGGCACCACCATCGCGCCGCCCTCCTCGCCGCCGTGATTGAAGCTGGAAGAGCAGGATGCTGCAAGGGCTGTCCGAGGTGCAAGCGCAGCCGGGCTCCCTCGCAGGCGGGGGGTCGGCGTGCGCGTGCCGCCGTCGCCGCCCGCCCCGGTGCCCTGCGGGAGTGGCCGCGCAGCCCTGCTCCCCAGCCCCGCGCGCGGCCGCGCTGCTTCCCGTATCGGTGACAGCCAGCTGGTACCTAAGGAAACCTGAGCCGACGGCTCCTGGGAGGGGTGGGAATGCCGATGGATTTGGTTCCTATGCACAGCCGCGGTGTGAGCAGGGGATGCAACCCTTGACCAAGGCAGGGGGCTGTGGATGTGCCCCGTGCACCTCATCCAGGGCTTGGGCGAGGAGGAGGAAGAGAATGAAGCGAGCTCCACGAAGCAAGCACGGCCAGCATGTTTGCCCCTGTTTGAGGCAATACTGCCCTTTACAGACAAGCAGGGGCTCCAGCACGGGCCTGGGGCTCTTCTTCGTGGCCCATGTGTGCTCCCTGAGATTGCCCTGTCCCTTGTGTCTTCCCCTCTGCGAGCTGCCCCAGGACAGCACGGGCCGGGCTGGCTTGTGGCTGGAGGCGGCGTGGACGGCTCAGCCCCGGCACTGACGCACAAGGGAAAAATCTCTGGGATGGAGTAAGGCAGTTTTCCTGCCGGATTGGATTTGAAGAAGCAGCTGACGTCAGCCAAAGCGTCCCTTCCTTATGGCACTAGGCTCAAGTTTGCAACATATATCATGAAATGCCCAGCCAGGCAGGGCGAGGGTTTCTGCCAGCAGGACGGTGTGTGTTGTGCAGCCCCCTCTGCACAGGCTGAGCCCTGCTCGCTGTCATCTGTGTTAATGTGCTCATGCTAACGGACTGTGTTGTGATAGCACTTAACATACAACATTATCTGCCCCGTGAAAGCACAGCGCTGCGGAGCTGCTTGTCGCTGTGGCAATCAGAAGAGGCCTGCTAGGACCACAGGGAGTATCAGAGGTATTTTACTACCATATTAGAAAAGGGGGAAAGGGTTTGCAGCTGTAAGCGGGGGACGTGGTGGACCCCACAACTTCTGCGGATGGCTTATCTCAGTAGTGTTCCCGGCGTGCGGGGATGGTGCCTCTCTACCCATGGCCCCGTTGTGCTGCCCTGCTTAGGAGCAAAGTGAGACAAACCCAAGGCGTGAGGCTCAGGCAGCTCTAGCAGCATGAGGCATCAATGCAGTTCAGGCCTCGTTGACTGAATTGAAACAAGACCTAGCCTGGCTTACAGCAAAATAAATGTCTACGCAGGGTACTGCTGTGGGCCTGGGTGAATATAAACGTTCGGTGCCCCAACCACAGCCGAGCCTGGGGCTGTGGGTGTGAGCGGATGGTGTTTCTGGCTGCCTGAAAGCCGCTCTCGCCCCGCGGGCAGGACGGAGCAGGCGGCCATGCACTTGCTCGGCTCCCTCCGCGTGCAGTGCAGCACAGCAGGGTCTCCTTCACCCGCAACCTTGCACCGCAGCAAGGAAACACGCTCAAATGGAGCGCGCTTTGGCATCTCAGTGTCAGATGGGGAGTCCTTCTTTCAAACTAAAAGCACCTCCCTTCGCTTTAGCTGCAACCCCGTTTCTGCTGCGCGGCCGCACACCGGAGCCGAGGGCTGGGACAGGACGGGGTCACCGGTGGCTCATGCGGAGCACGGCCGATGTGCGTGCTAGACCAGGCAGTGCAGGGGCACCCGGGGCACCCGCTGAGAGCGTCCTGGAGCATTAATAAACCCTGCGGTGGAGGAGCGGGGCAGAGTGGGATGGGGTTGCGCTGGCAAACGCTGCTGTGCAGTGGTTGACTATTTTCTCACCAGTTCTCTGCTGCTGGTGGGCTGCATCTTATGTGTCTGCAGGGCTGGGGGCTGCCTGGGCTGCAGAGCAGCTTGTGGGGGCTGTGTCCACGGGAGGACGAGGCAGGTTTGGGGGATGAAGGGAGACTGAGCTGCTCTCTTGCCAATCCCCTCCAAACCCTGTGTCTCTCGCCGCAGCCCCATTCCTCCGGGCCAGGGGCTTTCCAGTCCCTCTTGGAGTCGCTTTGCCCTGGGGAGGGAGGTCTCTCTCTCCCCATCCTGGTGGGATGTGTCCCCCCGCAAGACTCATCTCCAGGTGTAGGGACAGTGGCCCCTGGGCTCGTTGGTGGCCCCGCGGGCGGGGGTCCCCACGTCCCCCTCAGCACTGCGTCCTGCAGAGCTGCCTCCTGCAGCAGCTCCCCCAGGGCCAGAGCGGCTGCCCCGGCAGCACCAGCCCGGCCGAGCCCGGACCCCGCTTTGTGGGGCGCGGGCGACGGTGCTGTGAGGGAGCTTGGTTGTC
>VZSV01000122.1:1449544-1485617 GCA_013398735.1 Nothocercus julius | reverse complement strand
TCAGTCCTTTTGTGTCTTTCAGAGAAGGTATTGAACAGCTCCCCAGCTGTGTCCGTATACAGTATTATAAACACTTTTCTGATCCTTTCATGTGATTCTATGAAAAAAAAAAAAGGTGTTTAAAGTTCTCTATTCATCCATGTGTGTGTGTCTTTACTACAGAATCTGCAGCAGTTTGCTGATATCTTTAAAAATGATCTTTCCCTTATGCAGGTGGCAGTGCTAATACGGACGTTTATTCATTCTCTGGCAGTGGGCTTTGGGCTCCAAAACTCTTTGGAAGGGTTAAGAAGGGATTGCAGGCTAACACGAATATTTTCTGTATTTTTTTCTCTGTTATAAAAAAATATATCTGGATCCATGGAAAAGACTTGTGCAAGAAATATGTATTTTATTTGACATTTGCAGTGAATTGTGAAATTCTTAGTGTCTGACTAAACCATAATTAATGTTCTCAGAAAGGTTGATGTAAAATAGCCTTGTGCTTATTATTAATCAGTGGGAAATGGCTCTCTGATGTGCTCTGTTGCTTTGCCGCTGTTATTTCAGAGTTTTGATTTGTTATCTGTAAACTGATTAGTGCCAAAGCTTTGGTCAAACGTTTAATGAAGTTGTTATATTTATTATTTCTTTTAAAGATTATACAAACATTTTTTTCCTTGATAGTTGCAGTGTAGGAAAAAAGTCATGACAACCAAAGAATCATATCTGCAAACAGTGTAGATACTTGTAGATATTTGTAGATATGTGTAGATAATCTTACTACATTTAAATTGAAAAGACATTGGACAGTGACATTTATAAATGCTTTTCCTCTACTTTCTCTCTTTCTTTCTTCTTTCTTTTTTTTCTTGTTTAATTACTTGTGTGTGTTTGTCGGTTTATCCATTTAAAGCTCCCCTACAAGCTGAGGTCACCTAAATAGGAGGAACACGAACCTGTAGTTTTATGACTGGTTTCACCCGAGGAACTAGTGACTCTTCCTAGGTGACTGCTCCCTCCCGTCTCCCTCCTTCAGGGGCTGCTTATGACTATAACGATCCTTATGCAACGACTGGCAAGGTCGGAGTCCCAGCCTAAAATGGATACAGAACACTTGTGTTTTCTTTAAACACAGATGGATTGCAGCAAGGAAGTGCTGCTTTTCAGTGTGGATTTGCCATAGACCTTTTCAAACACACTTTCCTGCACAAGAGCTGAGGGGACCGAAGAGCCCAGCACACCAGGACTAACGTGTGCTTTTACATAAAGTGGCTCCAAGCCCTTCCCTGGGTTCTGTGAGATTCATTTTTTCCCTTTGGAAGAAAAGAAAATCATAGGTCAGAACTTCTACCTAGCTGTGGGGCAGTGGTCCTCAGGGTCACTGGGGTAGAAAAACAACAACAAACAAGTCACATACGAAAAAAGATCCTGCTACACATTGAGGAGTAGAAGGTTTATGAAAACTACAGGAAAGCTACAACATCAAGAACCAGGGATATTTTAAAATCATGATACCTATCAGCAAGTTATTTGAGATGTATCACATACAGGTCATACTGTATCTATATGTATTGCAGTTTCATTTGAAAAACAACTCCATATGATTTGGTTATACGAATGTTTAATCTTCACTCAGTCCATACTGTCACTGAGGTCCAAGGCAAATACTTGCGGAGTAACGTACTGCAATTTCAGACAATACTTCTGCTCATGGTCACCTCAAGTCACACAACACTGTGTATTTAAAAGCTGCTGGTACAGCAGACCCAAGCGCAGAGGTTATAAGCAACCTTTGTCTCTCCCAAACAGGACTACAGAATAAATTAACCACGTGGCTCCTTTTTCCAGAGGTGCAGGCTGAATTTACTGATTGCCATAGATGCACACTGAATTTATTGATTGCTCAGCATATTTGAACACATCACTTGCACCAGTGGGTAAATATAGGATTAGGTATCTACAGGTGAAATGATGGAGTTCTGTGCCTCATCACTTACACCAAACAGCGGGGACAACTCAGGTTTTCAGAAACATGTTTGTTTTGGATTTTTTTTTTTCTTGCTGATGGATCTGACTAAATTCATTGTAGGATGTGATCATAGGAGTGATGTTTCTGTATGCTTGCAGTGTTTGTGCATAACGTTTACACACTACATGGATGTTATTTGAAGTTTTTGCTTGAGTTCAGGGAGACTCAAGAGCTGCTTGGGGTGGAACAGAGAAGGTGGTCACCGTAAGGGCTTTCTCTGTGTCCAGGGCAGTAGATGCCACTAAGTAGATGACCCAAGCACTGTGGTAAGAGTGAAAAGGAATTTTGCAGCCATTAGGAAAGCCATACGGGAAAGGCTTGGATCAGCTTTTGTGACTGTTCACACAACTATTGAGCCCTGGAGGTTTTAGCCCAGTCTGGTCTGATGGGCAAGATCCACCTATGAGATCATAAAAAACAAACGTGCACCTGCAAAATGATCTCTGCGTGCAGTGAGATTCCTGTGTTTGGTAGGAGCTCCAGCAGTTTTCATGCTCGGATTTGTGCCAGCCATGAGCGGAGACACTCATCCCACTGCGTACACGCGCACACGCTGCAGACCTCTCTACCATTTAGCTATTCATGTCCTACTGGGTTTCTCTTTATTCCTGCCATGTTGCATCCTTTGCCAGGAAGCCCAGGACTCCTCTACAGGGAATGCAGCAACCTTGGATGATTTAAATAGTCTTCCCTTCCCCCACCAAAAAAAGACAGTTATAAATGAGCAGAAATAGCTTATATAAAGTGTGACATCTTCACCCTGTGCTTCAGGCTTTGGGCGAGGGAATCACAACCTGCTAATGAGGGGCTGCTGCAGAGGGAAAGGGGTTGCTGCAAGTCTCCATTGCTCGGAGCGCCCTGAGCTGGGTTTGGTTTCTCACGTGCCTTGCTCCGGGAGGCCTGAACTGCTGCAGTGTTCCCTGCAGGAGCCCCTCCTGCACGGCAGCAAGGGCTGAGCACAAGGCCCAGCTTCCCCTGCCTGCAGTAGTTGCCCCTTTCTGGAAAATGGTGTGAAATTCCCTGGAGAAGTTATTTCACTCAGAAGCCCTCTTAGCCCAGGCTGCCCTTTAGGTGGGTGCGGCTGTTCTGGAGGGAGTGTGTGTGTGTGTGGGGGGGTCTCCCCCTAACTCGTGGTTTCTTTGTTCATCCCTTACGGCCAGCAATGGCTATTGGGGCCGGGTGACACGGTGCGGGGGGCCACCTCTGCTCTTGTGCTGTCCTCCCTCTGCCAAGGAGACCACATTCTCTCCAGCAAATGGATTTCAGCTTGTGATGCAAGGATCTCTGACCAGTGGTACTTCATTCTGGTCTGGTAAGAAGAGGGTAAGAAGAGGGTAAGAAGAGTTAACATCACCCAAGCTGTGTAACATTCTGCACATGTGAAAATGGCCAAATGGTGTCTGTGGCCACTGGAAATGTTGGGCACCCCGGCGTTTTGTTTGAGACACCTCAAAGGCCTGTTGGACCAGCTAATGCAGCCGTTCAGTTTAGCACCTCAAGAGGTTGCCCCAAGTCTGTAGCCGTGTGCTGGGGTGGCAGGTGTGTGTGTGTTTGTGCGCACATGTGCACACGTGAGTTTTTGCTTCTTGTTGCGCTTCCTGCCGTTGCTCAGGCTCACGATGGCGCAAAGACCAAAAGCTGCTTGCGGGGCGCGCGCTGCTCGGAGCGGCGCGAGCGGAGCAGCTAACGCGGGGCCGGGGCCGGCGCGGGCGCTGCGCACCCGCCGTGCCCGAGGCTCCCTCCAGAGGGGACCGTCGCGCACTGCGCCGCTCAGACCCCGCGCCCGCGCGGAAAGGTCCCCGCGGTGCGGACCTGCAAGGGCACGGGCTGAGGGGAGAGCTGCAGGCTCGTTCAGTAAGGCAGGGGCTGCGCTTTAACGTGCACGGGCATAGCCAAGGGAGGGCACTGAGCTGGGAGTAGCATTTCAAGACAATCAGCACGAATTCAGATGTTACTTTAACAGTATTGTGAAGTCAGAGAACAGCATAGTGACAAATAGGTATGTACTTTTTTGTAAGCAAATGCATTTTTTTTTTTAATTTACTTAATTATTCTTATTCAATTGATCTGTAAGGTGTTTGTTGTACAAGAATGATTAAAACACCTAGAGGAAAGCAACTGTACAAAGATGTCTATTACTGGCTCTACGGTAAAGGGTGCTTAGTTCTTTATTGAAGCAAGTGACAGCCAATGTCTGTGTGAACCTAGTTAGTGTCTAGAGGTTGGCAAATCTCTAAGCTCTGTATTTATAGATACATATATATTCCAGCATATTGTGCACATTGTCAATGTAAAAAGCAAGAGACCATTTAAGATATACATTAATTCTGAAACATACAGCAATGTCCTATACATGCTATATATGTGCATGTGCAGCTCTTCTTTTCAAGGCCCACCGTGCATCTGAAGGGCTACATAAAGCACTGCATGTGTTACATGCGCCAGAAAAATGCATCGACCATCCTCCACATTAACAGAAATGACCTATTATAAATTTACCAAAGATACTATACTTTTATAAATTGGCCACATATGTCTGTGTAATATATTTATTATATCACATTTCATAGCATCTCAGTTTTATGAAATTCAGCCTTGAATATGTCACATATGTTTTGCATATATATGCAATATTCAGCCAAGTATATCCAAGTAAAGTATGATAAATGTGTTCTTTTCATATGGGAAATTAAATGTTTTCCCAGATTTTTTTTTTTTTTAAGTTTATGAAGAGCAGCCTATACAAAATAATTACAATAAATCACTCACTCATGTTTAGGTTAAATGTATGAATTTAAACTAGTAACAAAGTGATCAAGAACAAAAGCCAGAAAGGTCACATTCGAGACCTAAAGGTAAAGCGAGCATCTGTATTTGCAAGACTAGCTGTTACATGGTGTAAAATCATGCAAAGCTTGTAGAGCAGCTTCCAGCTGATGCTCCCAGAGTGATTCTGTAACTGATAACGGACACCTCTCATCACCTGCATGAGAGGACGAACATTTCATTGCCGTCTGCCTTATTCAGAAAGCAAGCGCCCTTTTTACTCTGCTCTACCTTGAGGTCTTGTTACCAGGCTGCTCTTATTTATTATTTTTTTTTTTCTAATTTTTGTATGAACCGCTCCTTGTGGGCATTTAAATGGAGAGGGTGTTTTCTTTTTGCTGCCTAATGCGCTCTCACTGAATATGGTTTAAGTAATAAGGCACTGGTTGTTTTAGTGGGCAGGGCAGTGACACAGGGGCTGTGCTCTATACCCGCCTGTAAAGTGGGTAATTGCACAAGTGCCCAGGTACTCAGACCTTGGGCTGTGTCCGTAAACAGCTAAAGGAAGCTAAAAACAGAATAAACTGTATGTAACACTGCTTGCAGCACATTCAGCTGAAGTGGTTGCACTGTTAGTTTTCCTTCCCAGTGACCTTAGCTTGCCGGATGGGCACGGGCTCTGCCTCGCTCGTTGCTTTTTCTGCCCGCTCGCTTGCTGCGCCCGTTGCTGCTCACTCCACCGGGCAGACGCTCCCTCGTCCTTCTGCGCTCCAGCCTCGCTGCCTGTGTCCGCTGCCGCTGGCCGGGACGCGAGACCCCCCCCACGCACCCAGCCAGGCTGGGACAGAGGAGGGATGGCAAAGGGGAGCACCGCCGCCCTCCTCACAGCCTCATCTCGTTTGACCACTGCCTTATGTACCTTCCATTTCTGCAAAAATGAAGCGAGTCTTTCACTCCATTCCCTTTCCTGTTTGTTGTCAGCTACTTCAAACCAGATGGGCTCAAGAGATAACACTTTAAAGACTCAATGTCTCTATTTAGTGTGATGCCAAGTCTGCATGCCATCAAAACATCTGAGGCAAAAAAATCCAAAAAGATAACAGTATTACGTTAAAAGCAGCTGAGGTGCTTCTCTGTGTCCACAGATCATACGTATCCAAGCATCATTAAGCTTTCATATGAACATTTCCTTTCATTACCATCCAGGTATGAGGGAGATGTACCTGTGCCTATACGAGATGGCAGAACTACGGAGCAGAGTCTGGCTCAGGGTTTTATCAGGCTCCCTAGATTTCCTGATCTGGCCCTAATCAGGATCAATATCTGAGCAGCTGGGAGGAAACAGATCATTGCTGTCTAGAAAGTGCCTGGGATTTTGCCACACTACTTTGCATACACTTTAAATACGTATTACAAAGAAAGAGCATTCAACTGTAATCTCAGTCTGATCAGCATTCATTTTTAAGATCAGAACTTCCAACTGATATAAAAAAAGTTACAATAAATACTTGCATTGCCATGTCAGTCTCTTGTGACAAGTCCATACGGATCCGAGATGGTTGTGCAGTACACGCAGCTTCTTCAAGAACTCATTTCCTCCTGCTGTTATCTCAGTGGCATCACAACATTCAACATTGGCCCTGTTTGTGGTACAGCAATAAATACACACTCCTCTGGGAGCGCGCAGGCATTTTTAGACTGTGTGTTTACGTTGTTCCCAGTACATGTTGCATTTTACAGGATTTCCTAATGTTCCAGCACTTTTAAATGGGTTGCGGGTGACAGAAAATACTTCTGAAGGTGAGATGAGTTAGTTTGCAGTTTTGAAAGGACAGATGTATCACCCGCTGCTCACCCTTCCTCCCTGCCACCCCTTTCACGTTTCCACAAAGAACCTTGCACCTCAGTTTGCATCAAGGGCCTTTGTGCCTCCCAGGATCTTTGTATCCTGTGTGTTATGGGGGCAGGACGCTTTGGCTTGGTGTGGGTTCAAAGCTTTTTTTTTTTTTTAATGTTAATGTCATACTATGAAATGCTTAAAGGAACTGAAAAAACAGTATGATTTTAATTCTTGTCAGTTTTGTTCACATTTTAAAACAAACCTCCTGAATGCCCATAAGATCAGTGCATGGGTTGAACAGAGCCAAATGTATTTGGGAAAAAAAAAATACTCTAGTATTGAGATCCAGTCTGGAATTTCAGAGTAGTGCAACTATAAGAAAACAGTCTTGCTTTCTTCCTCGCTCACTGCATCACTTTCTTGGTAGCGCACCGAATGGTCAGGCATAAACATCAACTCCTGTGTCTCAGCCTCGCTTTAACATGTAGTATTAATGCAAGCAGTCGTGTGCCGTGTTTCATCTAATGATCCATACTTTCACACCACAGATACACAGCCAGAAAAGGAAACACATTGATTTAGCACTCAATAATCCTTGTTTAATCCCCAGTCCTTTGGTTTGTATCACTAACATGGTTGCTTTAGTAGTCAGAGCTTTAACAACTTCTTGGCAGATTGAATTAAGGAAAAGATTTATTAATTTGTTAGTTGGCTTTGCAGATACACTTTAAATGTACTAAGAGGCAAACCATTCCGGAAGCTAGCATTGACTGAACTATAAAACTCCACCCTATAAAAGGGGAACACTTTGCAACAAGCTCAAGCTGCATGGAATAATTTATTGGCTGATTATTGCAATTGCACTGTACAGGGCTAAACTTAACAACTTTGTCATTGCAAGTTCTCTTTTTCACTCATTCCTACACACACAGTTAATCTCCTCTTTCCTTGCTCAGCTATACCTAGGCCTGCAATGGCCTGTGTACAGATAAGAGAGGGGTTGGAACTAATGGATTCATTTGCAGAAAATGTGTGAGGGTCAGAGATCACCATTCATTCCAGTGGTGCTAAATATTCCATGTAATTGCTACACAAATGCTAATGTTTGGGATTTATTTCTATTAGTTTATGAATGCTGGCTGCTTTCTTCCTCTCACAGTGTCAAAGACGACGATCCTTGGGAGGAAGCCTTTTGTAATAATTTAGCTGTCATCACCTTCACTCCCGAATCCTTTAGGCCAGGTACAGGCTAGTCCTGTTCCTTTTTGGCATGTGAGATTCCAGAGCTGACTCCAGCAGCTTAAGGTGGCTCTTCACTCATAACCTTCTTGCTAGCAAGTCAATCAGCTGTACCGGAGAAGGATAAACATGCTGATTTTACTATTTTAAAGACCTTTTATTTGTTTTTTTTCTGAAAATATTTTCATTTCCTAGATACAATCAAATAATTCATTTTTTATAGTCTGTATAGATTGTCCCTCGTGGTAGAAAAATATTCTCCTTTAGGAAAGTCCAGGTCTGCTCCTTAAGCAAGTACACTTTTAGAAGACTGCAATTCACATTTGAACAATGACATTTAGGCTCAACTCTAAATCAAAATAACATAGTCTGTTTGCTCAGTGGAACAAAACTAACGTGAAAAACATTAAAATTCCTGACTGAGGTTTTTGTTTTTGATTTTGTTTTTAACCAATAATCATGTAAAGTATTAAAGAATTCATTGCTGTAATATAAAAAAGTATCACAGGGATAGCTTTTTGGTAATGAGACCTAAACAAATATAGATTAGGTCTATTCCTGCAAGCAGATCTGCACAGCATCCTTCCTCTTGAAGCTGATCAGACCCTTCACCTCTGTGTGTGGCTGCTGGCAAGATTACGGATGCAGCTCATGCCCTTATTTTCAATGTGTGTTTGTAGGACTGAGTTTATTTTTAAAACAAAAGCACGGGGCAGTAAATTAGATGTTAAGGCACATAGCTAGTAATCTTTAGTATATCTGCCAAGAAACTTATTAATAATCTAAGCCTCTCTTACGAGTCTCCATAATTACTATAGACATTGACATTGAAAGGCTACTTTGGAGAAAAAATATACTGAGTGTCTAACTCTCAGGCTCTGATCTGAAAGCTTAGTTATTAAGACTATGTATTAATCTACTCTTCTTAGAGGGGCTGCCACCATTAGGGTGTTGGCATCAGAAGTTACTTCCTACTGCGGATGTAGGGTGCAGAGTCCTTCATTAAAGACACACTTTGCATATTGCATTGGGACTGAAAAGCTTGCGGTCAGCTTCTTATTTCACTTAATATATAACAATTTACTTGGAATCTAAGTGGAGAGGAGACTAAAACCCAAGTGCTTTTGCTCTGGGTTATGTTGTTCTAAAATCCAAGGGCCACTGGGTGATCATGCATGTGAATTCTGCTAAAGCAGAATTTCTGTAAGTTATGTTTACAGAGCCCCACTCAAACGGAAGAGACACCAGGCTTAGGGCTGCCTGACAGGCCTCATCCGGGCCACACTGCAAGGCAGGTCAGGCAAAATAAAATCTCTTTACAAGCTGCCTAATGAAAAGTATCGTGACCAGACATGACCATGTTTTGTGTAATGATACACTATAAATCTACACTTCAATTAGATCCACTTAAAGAGTGGTGAAAAAATATCTCTTCCAGGAGTAGGCTTGTTGAGAAGGTCTCTGTCTCATTCCATAAGGCTGCTGGCCTGGAGAATCTTGTCCTGTATGGATGGTTCCTCCTTCATGTGGGAGGCAGATGACATGTGGAGATGGAGAGATAATCATCTATACAACTGTATCTGGTAGATGTAATGAACACCAGCACCTCCCCTTCCCTCAGGATCACTCAAAACTGGGCCTTAAATTTCAACTGCAGTGTGATCCTCCATGAGAGCTACCTAACAGTAAAGAAATAATCAAAGAAACAAACTATTTAAAGTGTCATCACGCTCCAAAATGAGAAAGGCCAAGTTTCATTTAGGGAAGCCTGGGAACAAGATGCTGCTTCTGCATTTTAATGGAAAGAACATCAGGCTTGGTGCTTTAGACTTACAGCTCAACAGTATTCTCACGGCCTGCAAAGCACAGCTGGAGAGCAGACCTTACAATCTCCCTGTGCATTTTCTTGAAATAATTTCTGAAGTCTTTTGATGCTCCTGCTCATTGTAATTTTGGTAACTTTTTCTTTGGTGTCCAGACCTATACAGGGGCAGAAACAAATATTTCCAATAAAATATCCACAGATATTTTGCAGCAGTTCTGATACACAAACCATTTCAGCTGGGAAGCTGAGAAGCTGAGTTTCAGTCTGCAGGCCACTTCCCTTTCAAATTACTCTTTCAACAAACTAGCACTTACTAATTAATTGCTCTGGTGGTGTAGTTAAAACTGTGACCTTCTGACAAATCTGAATCCAACAGTAAGATGTGTATGAACATCCACTCATGCCCAGCATGAGTTTTAAAACACTGCTATTGCTGTTTCATGATTGAAACAATATAAACCCTTTATGAACAAATTTCGGCTTCCATGACCATAGAGATGACAAGTTAATGGATTCATTTGCACTCTGTGGATAAGGATTTATCCATGCAGTTCCCCTTAATGTTAATGGGGGTTGTGTAGCTGAATCCCAGACTCACCATTTTCCAGACTCGCTGAAAACTTACCCCTAACTCTCCAAGGAGAAGGGTGCTAATTGGATTGCTGAGCTTAAATCCTTCTGCTAGTCAGTCTATGGAACGGATTTAGCATCAGCTCTGTAAAAGGCTTTACATAGCTTTGCAGTGCAGGGCTGGCGAAGATTTCTTTCTTTCTTTCTTGTGATTAATTGCAAGGCTTGAGGTGACAGGAGACATAATGAAATTCATAAATGCCAAAGGCCGTCCCTAGTCACATTCCTGGCTGTTGGTTTAAGTTAGAAACTGACAGAAGTGTGAACAAATCAAGGTTGTTCTGATAGCCTTCCAGACACAGGGAAGAAAAAGTAACTGACAATGAGAAACCACTGGAGGTGGTTTAATGGGTATAAATTCTCAGGAAAGAGTCATATTTTACATTGATTCAGAATTCTGGATCCATAAATGACTTACAAACAGATGGATTCTGCCCCCACAGCAGTCAGAGAGATTCCAGTCCCTTCTCGCAAAAGAAGAAATTGGCATGAGCTATTCAAACAACTTGGCAAAGAAAAAGCCCTGGCAAAGCCTGCAACAGAACTCGGAGCTACTTGTCCTGTGTCTTCATTCATGACTGGCTTTGCTCCACTTGTTATTAATTTTAAAAATCAACTCCTCTCTCTAGAAGGAAAAAATCTTGCAACATTGCCGTAGAACAGAACAAAATTAATCTAGCATTTTCCAGGGACTCAGACTTCAGCCTAGAAATATGCTCTATTGCTTCTCCAAATCCAGATTTGAATTACTGCTTCACCAGTCCTGCTTCCTACTCCATGAAGGTGCAGACTGTGTCATGTCTGAGCATATATTGACCAGACACTGATGCGATGATCCTTCGAGCCAGCTGCTAGCAGCCTCTCGCTCGGGTTTCTGTGATCTGAGAAGGACACGCAATGGACAGTGGATGTGTGGTAGTCCAGCACTGCTAAGGGCTTCAGCTTTTTCCATCCGAAGATCCTGATGCGATGATCCCACCCTGCTGTTGCCAGGATCTTCTTGTCCGAGCGGATGGTAATATCAGATATGCCAGAGTTGATGAGTTCGTGTGTTTTGCGAACCTGAGGAAGAATTTTTTTTTTTTTTTTAATGATATTATCTAGAAACAAAAGAACAAGCAATCTCTGGGGATTTCAGAAGCTACAATATCCACCCATAAACACTGGTGCCAGACAGCTAGTGTGTAGCTTTTCACCATGTGGTAGACAATGTCCTAGTGAGAACAATTATAGCCAAAAAGTGGAAAAGCCCTTGACCTGAGCCCATCTCCAGCACCAGTCTCTCAGTTTTTCTTTCTTTTTTTTTAGTATTCCTTATGTTTTAACTCAAATTGCATTTTAAGCTGTATTTTATCACAACTGAAATTTTGAGTCAAGGGTTTGAGTTTGAGATTTAGACTACACCCCTTTGCTCTGCTAGCTAGTCTCACACAAGCTGCAAAGTTCCAAACTATTCCCATACTGATATTCTGGTCTAGTGTTTAAACTACCTGCTACTGATTTCTACTACTGTGACCCCTCACAAAAACCCCAATAAGCTGTGGTAGCATTTACCGCAGTCTTGAGAAAGGAATGCTTCCAGGAATTAGGTTACAGCGTCAGGAAATCTGTACTTCGAGTACTTTACCCAAGAGACTTTTATTTACACCAAATTCCAAGAAGGGGCTTATGGACAAGTTACTGATTTCAATCTTGGAAGCCTTTTCGTACTGCTTGGAGACTACTGGGGCACAAACTTCTGAGGGGTGTAATTAAATTGGAAGGCATTTGGCAATCTTCTTCAGGCACTGGGCCTGCACCCTACTCGGCCCTCAAAAAGAAAGTTTCAATTTCAAGAGCCTGGAACTTCTTCTGAAGTTCAAGGAAAACAGGCCATGTTGACGCACTTCTGCTATTCCCACCTCAGACAACCGTGCCAGTCAGCACTCTGTTTCGCAGACACGTGCAGAACATGCAACAAAGCATGTGCACGGAGTGCTGAAATGGCACGGCCGTGTCACCCTGTGGAAAAGCCTCCCCCCCGTACTCTGATCTTTGCATGCAGTTATCAATATGCGAAATTCAAGACTGAAATTGGAAATGACATGTTATGCTTCCATGTACTTAGAACCTAACATGTAGCTGTCTTTCACCAAAGCTTAATTCAGTGCATGTTCTAATACACTGCATGTTGTTTATTGTTCTCCTCAGGAAGGAAGGGGATGAAAAAAATCTGAGTACTTTTCCCCATCATGGACATTCCATGATGGGTAATTGGGGTTTTTGTGAGGGGCCACAGTAGTAGAAATAAGAAGCAAACAGTTTAAACATAATCAGTATAGACATATTTTTTTTTTTTTTGTGAATATATTTGGTTGCAGCTTACACTACACTAACTACACTACACCAGCTTACACTAACATGAATATTGGATCTCAAAAACTGCAACAACACTAGTCAGAGCTGACTTCAGATACACTTGAGCACATCTTAGAATCTTACAGGAATTAAGCTGTAAGTACCTATTTTTCAGCTATATAATAATTATCCAGCAATATATCTAAAAAATATGCAAATTCAATGAAAAAAAAAAAAAAAGACTAACTGAACCTTGTTATGTTTTTCTTGCATCTTCCATATCATCCTATTTATACAGCCCTGAAGAAGGCGCCTACACTCAATTCAGGACAGCGGGTAGCAATTTCTAAAGTCTAATCAGCACTAAGAGACTATGTAGCTTCTCTGTGGGGTTACAACGGGTTCTGTAAAACCTGTGCTCTTTGCTGGTACTTACTCATTCCAGACTCCCCAGTTACACTGCTGTAGCACAGCACATGTTCACTGGCAAGGGGAGGATTTGTTACTGACATCAGTAGCCTGGCAAAAATAAGAAGGGCCTCGCTTTGTAAGTGAGGTTTCTAGCTAATGGCTATAACCAATCCTGGGAGTGGTGTTTCCCATCATTACTGTCAATTATGTGGGCAAGATCCATACAGCAAAATCAAGACGACTGGGAAGAACTGCATGTCACTGGCAAGCTACAACTTGAAAATGAATGGTGATGCCTTTTGGCTACAGAACATGAGGGAACAGTGGGCATTTGTGCATGATCTGCAAATACTGCAGGTGAGAGACAGAAAAACAAAACAAAGCCGAACAACTTGTGCGAGGTATGCGCAGCCAGGGGAAATCCTATTGCAGGGATTTGGGCTATCCAGTCACTTACTGGCAGCTATTGTAAATATATGCATACCATTGTATTTTAACTACCTTAAAATCAGAAAGGAAGCAGGTGAAATGAAAAGCTGAGGTGTGCTGCTTTCAGTCGGTTAGAGCCAAGGACAAACACATTAAACTTTAACATGCTGAGGCCAACAGATACCACCTCTCCTTAACACACAGCATCTGTGATTTCTTTTTCTCATCTCCTTCTCCCACACTCCAAATGATGTCTTTAAGCCCTATTCTTAACTACAGAAATAGCCATTATGGTGGTGACAGCAACCTAAGCTCCAGAATTTGAGAAACCTTAGCAATCCAACCAATGAAACGTGTGCTTTTTTGTGTGTGTGTGTTATAAACTAAGGAGCTTCTGCGATTATCAGATTTCTCAATTCTGCTTTGTTTAGTCACCTGCAGAAGCTGTTTACCTCGGATGTTCTTCTGCCACAAACATCATCACTTAATTATGCTATCTCATCTCAATCAGAAAGCTCATAACCAATCCAGTCATTTGCTGACAGTGATGATTTCAGCAACTTTCTGGTAGAAGACAATACACCAAACTTTCCTCATAGGGATAAACTATGAAGTTACCTTCATCATCTCTTCATTGACGCACTGGAACATTGCCACTTAAAACAGAGCTGAAGTACCATCATTGCGTCATTATTTCTCCAACGGCAGATAGCTATGCACCACGTTTACTTATTAAAACCTTTTAGAATAAAAATAATGTGCCACTGAGTAGCTTTCCAATGTCTACCATTACCTCAGGTACCTGGAATGTCAGGAAAAAAAATCCCCATCTGGTTTATATTATTAATGCAATTGTGGAAAAAAAAATCCTTAATCTATGTCCCTGACAATTTCTAGTGCGTGTATAAGAGATGCATTTCATTATGGAGTTCACACTATCTGTGAAGCATAGAAACTATACTTACGGTTTAGAATACTTGGCATTTAGATTTCTTTTGAGAAAAGTTATTATCTCTCAGTGTCATGTGCTGAAGGGGTAACTAACCCTGCATTTCCTTGGTGCGTGATCGCTCTGTGGAAAACAATACCTGGAATACTTCAGATGAACAACTCAAGGGTGTCCTTTGCCCGTGAGCCATACTGTACCCCTGCATTACAGTTAACTCACAGCTGAAATGTGCTGTGGGGAACACACATGTGTATTTTCTTTATCGGACTACCATTAACTTTGGAAAAAACAAAGCTATAATGAATATTAAGGAATAGTTTCCCCTACAACACAAAGCATTTGAAACTGTAGGAAGCTTGTCATGAGGTCAGATCCCTTGCAGCTTGGGCTTAGAAAACCAAGTTTCTTACTGAGACTTTTCTGCTTCCCTATGCTGAGAACTCTTATCTCCAGGTACAGGCATGTGCCAGTAGTGATAGAGAGAACCTGTCGAAAGCTGCCACAGGGAGGGGAAGCAAAATACTTCACTACCTATTCAGAATCTAGAGAACCACTTTTACCGTGGGTCTTATTGATAATTAAAGTTCAGGGTTTTGCCTCAGGATCCGGTGAGAAGTGTCTCCTCTCAACATCATTTCATTCGGGTGTGTTTATACTGTATGCACTGGGGTCTGTACACGCTCATTCTGAGGTGATACCTAGTAAACCGTGTGTCTTCGCAGCGTTCCTGGATGCTAAGCCACTGCTAAATGTCCTGGCACATGTTTTTCTTCCTTCAACTCCTTTCAGAAACAGCATTAACTCGCTACACTTAAAAGATCTCCACAAAAGCTGCAAGCTGGAAGAGCAGTTACTGTTTTACCATGAATTGGTACATCTAGCACCAACCTTCCCAAGGATGCTTTGGGAACAGCCTCATATTTGTGCATTCAGGGGCCAGTTGCTATATCAGAAAAGGTTCCACTCAGCAGAGGAACGCTGTGTAGGGGCATTTTTTACTTGCATGAGCTTTTATTTACGTAGTTAATTTCCACACCTAGTTAAAACCTACTTAACCCCTCGGCACTGTTGAGCACTTGCTGAGGCTGTCTAGATTAAGCAATGTTTATTGCCATTCACCAGCACACACTGAACTGCTGACTCTAAGTCCTCTTTCTAAACCAGCCGTTCCAGGTATAAGTAGCTCAGACACAAACTGATACTTATTTTTCCTGTCTCAGATTAGGACTCTCAAAGATGTCAAAGGAAGCTGGCTGCCAAAACCACACTTCCTCTTGGTGGCAGCTGGGCATCTGAATCACTCTTTTGGTTTCTGAAGTATTTCATGGAATATTTCTGCCTTTCTTACACTGGAAGAAAAGCTCTATCCATCCAAGCAGAACCTTTGGAAAAGCAAGCCTTTGTTTCTCATTTTTATAACTCATTTATAATGTTTAGGACATTCCGAGGGCTGGATACTACTAACATGATAAATGAAGATGTAGAGGCAATGGCTTGAGTAATGCTAGGCCTGTGTGCCTGTTGCAACTTTGGTAAAACCAGAAACATGTGAGAGAAGTTTTTTTCCCTTTTTTTTAAATCCTCACCATCTTTTGCTAAGTCGAGTCACAAAGCATAGGCATTCTAACCAGTCTGTGATTAATTAGCTAGGGATCTGCAACAACTCCTCTTCATGACTAAATATTTTTTTTAGTCTATCAAACTGCTAGTGCAAAGTGGGATAAATGACACTAAAGGGCCAATGATCCTGACCTGGAGGTTCTGTTGCTCATTGAGGCTCCAGATGCTAAGCACCTTTTCAGATGAGCCTGAGATCCCCTTGGCCTTCTCTGAGTCAAAGTCAAGGCTCATCACTGGCTCCTGATGGCAAACAAGTTGGCTTGACACTTTTCCCATTGACAGATTCCAAAGGATCACTGATCCATCTTCATAGCCAGCCAGAAGCCAAGGCCGAGAACCAGAGTCTAGCTGAACAAGAAACATAAAAAGTAAAGAGTTTGTTAGGAAAACTCTTATCCACAATTAGATTTCAATACAAGCACCAGAAAAAAAATGAAAATTCTGATGGGCACAGCAGTGAAAAGTTAGAAGTCTGAAAATCAATGCAACCACTAAAGACTTTATTACATTACTACGCAACTGCTGACACTCTCACGCTTTTAATATAAATACATATACAGAGAGATGGGAGGAGGTTAATATATAGAAATACTTTACACTGAAAATCCAAACCAGCATCCTCAGCACCACCTGAACAAAATCCTTGTGCCTGAAGTCTTCAGAAGTTTTACTTCATGGCCTAAACTTCAGTTGTGCTCCTTAAGAATATTAGAGCAACTGAGTTACAATCATGGTACACAAAACTGCATGGATACTGAAGGAAGTCCCATGCACACAGATCGCAGTTTCACTTTGCCAAGTGTGAGGTTACAGACACAGATCATTTACCCCAGCGCCTGGCAGTGCTTAAAGAGAGACACTGAACCTCTCAGGGAATCTCTGGGCAAGTCACCAAGGGGTTAACGGGCGCCTGAGTCCCACTGTAACCAATTGAGAGCTATTTTGATTAACGATGTCACAGGTCAAAGGCCATGGCACCCTGGGCAGACACCTAATTTATTTAAGCCTCTGAAATAACTCAGAGAAGGGAACATTACTGGATTACATGTCACACTTAAGGAAAATATTCATCATTGCTCCAGCCAAAAGACTAATGACCCTGTAAGTAGTAACTGGTTGGTTATGTGAGTGAAGATGCAAATCCCTAATGGAAAGCAACTAAAACCGGCATCTGTTAGTGCCAGTTATGTTTTTAATAGGAGAAAAGACACCAAAATAGATCTGGGGATTGCAGCTACCTCACACAGGGACATCTTACCCTAATAACGCATCCGTTAGGTTATTCGGTTCTCCTTGAACACCATTTGATACTACAGGATTCTTTTGTATTCAATTCAAAAGAAAATTAAAGGACGTTTATAAAGAATTTTTACTGTCATTGTATTATTGAATGCGGTTCTTTCGAACTGACTGGTTGTCAGTGATGCAAACCTGCACTGGCCAAAGGCTCTCAATCTCCATTAACGGTCCAGACTATTCTCACACTAGTTATTATTTGTTCTACAGGGAGTTAAAATAACAAGAGATGGGTGGTCTAGGTAATAATACTGCTGTGTAAAAGCCTCGTGTTCTTCCTTGGATTCATCCAGCCTAAAGAAGTGTTTAAGTGAGAAATGAATCTCACTGAGCAGGGTATAAAATTGTCCCTTGAAATGAGGAAGCCAAAGGGAAGTCTCCTACATCTTCCTTCGGAGCAGTACTGTCTCACGTGGGATCCTGCAGGAGTGTCCTTCCTTACTTTAAGATCTTTTTCTTTTTTTTTTTTTTTGGAAAAGCAGGGCCCGTGCTCTGGCTACAAAGGTTATAAAAAAAAGGCCCATGTGATAAAAAGCTCTCAGCCAGAACTGGGCAGAAGCTTTCTGCCAAATCTTTGTTTTGCTAAAATCATGAAACTATAGGTCAAAAATATCTATCAAGTATTTGTGAATTAATGTTACATCATCAGGCATTTTGAATGAAGAATATCTTTTTCTTTTGAGAGGAAGGAGAAAAAAATCTGAGTGAAAGAAACATTTATATATTTATTTATATGCAATATATGGTAAAAGCTTCAAAGAAAAATGAAATATTTCATAGTGCTTCAATTAAGTTCTAAAAAGCCCCCAGTTTGGGCAGCAAACCAAAAAATCAATTACTTGTACTCTTCTACAAGCACAAGACTCCTGCAGAGCCCTGGGGCTCTATGTGAGATGCACCTTTCATCAGCCAAGGAAAGAGGCTCTGGCTGGGCAGGGACAGCCCCTCGGCTCACCGCGGCGGGAGGGCAGATCCTCCCCGGCACCCGCTGCCCAGCAGCGCTCACTAGGGCAGGAGACAGCCAGGGGCTCTGCAGCATGCAGGATGCCAAGCTAAAACACATTATTTTCTACTATGGGTATCTTAGCTGAGATTTGAAAAACAGCAGTTTGCAGGTATGATCTAAGATTGATCTAACTGAAAATAAAATAAAGTTAAAAAAGTTTTCTCTGAAATGAAGATCTCCCCTACATCTCGCTCCTGACTTTCCCAAATTACAGGAAGCGTATTTTAATAAGTACACAAAATTGAAATTACCAGCAAAGGCTGATTGAAAGATCAGGGGGCGTTCAGTCTGATGCCTGGACTTACCAAGCAATGGATCACAACAGCCTACTTCCTTCAGTTGCTAATAACCGGCACTTTCGGAGGAAAATCATCACCACTCATGTTCTGGTTTCATGGGAAATTTTAAAATATAAATCACTGCTCTTCCTAAGCAGAACGTTTTGCTGTTGCATTTGGATAACTGTCAAGGAAGGAAGGAAAAGGTGATCTGCTGTCAACTCAGCAGAAATAATTGCTAGTTTATATAAAATAATAACTTGGATTTCCAGTTTCTACATGTATTATTCCTCCTGAATTATTTTGTTTGCACCATTACGCAACATGACGCCTTCCCTGAGGAGTGCAAAAAAATTTAAGGGAAGACTCTCCTTACTCTTGCAAATGCTACCCCACGTGATTAGTAAGAGCAGGAAGGTGTGAAGCTCAGGGGACAAAGTACTTAACAATATGAACCTTCACAAGAAAAAAATTTACTGATACTTTTAAGGACAGATCTAGTAAAATGAGAATAAGAAGTGGTCTCAGACCAACAAAATGCACTGATGCCAGCTTTTTAACAGCTTAGAAGCCAGAGAGGATTAATCCACAAGTCTGAATTAAGCCTCAATTTCCTTCCACTCTGCAACAAAGTTTCTAATTCAAGCCATTGATAGTAAATTATATTATTCCACTGATAAATTGATCCTTTTTTTTTTTTTTTTTTTTCCTTTTTCTTGGCATGTAGCAAAATATGAAGACACATGGGAGCAGGCCCCCCAGACACATGTTGGACCACAACCCTCAGCAGGCTTCCTTCCTTCAGACCATTACGTGGCTCTCTCCATGTCAGTCACTGTTTCAACTTGCTAATTTACTGCACCATAAGCAACATCATCAAATGGTCTCTTAGGCAACACGTAGCCCAGAAGCCACAGGCTGTGAAGTGCTCGTCTTCTGCATATGTCTATATTGCCCAATGCAGTAATGTACAAAAAAAAATCCTGGACTACTTCTGTTCAGGGAGAGGTGCAGCTGTGCTAGCCTGTGCTCTTCTGATTTTATGGTTACTCAGGCACCCACTTGCAATTAAACCACAAAACAGAAAACACAGCAAAACTTTAGTATATCACATGTAATTATTTGCCTCTCAAAAGTATCCATCCACCCCAATTTTAACTCAGCTGTACACATGCGTGAAGAGGGCAAATACAGCTGTGAGATTGTAAATGATTATCTGTTGTCATCTAGGAAGATATGGTGACTTCCCAAAGCCAGAATTTGCATGGAATAGTTTAGCTCCTCCGATTCTCAGTCCTTTGCTTTATCCCCACTGGCAGCAAAATTAAAACTACATAAAATTAAGTCTCTGCACCTGCTCTGCTTCCTAGGGGAACAGCAATATTAGTGTATGTAGAAAGCGTGGCAAGACAGAGAACTTTCTATACAGGCAATAATATTTTCTGACACCGAACATTTCCTTAGTTATCTTCATTGTATTAAAATATGTCCAAGAGTCAAAAAGCCACATTCATTTCACCGAGTACTGAACACTGATTGCATTTTTAGAAGGACCTTTCTATGTAATAAAAGCTTAATCTTTCTATTTTAATTTGTCTTCTTATTTTTCTCTAGTTTTTAATTCTACCATGGGATTAATTCTACCATGTGGCCTGTCCTAGCATTTTTATGGTCAGTAAATTAATTCCTCTGGTCTTCAGATGGTTCATGACCTGGAGTGAAGACCCTAAGGACTCAAATTCACAACTGACTTGTAAGTACTTCCTTTAACTGTATCAAATAGAAATGTTCAGACGAGCTTGCAGGAATAACATACTTGAAACAGCTCTGATGGTACTGCAGACCCGTAAAGGCATGTGGGCAGAAGGGTTACGATAAGGGATCAGCTTTACCACCAATTCTTGCATTATGTAGAGTCAAACACTTAAACTCCTCTTTACTGCCCCCTTTTTTATCACTTGTCTTTCAGCATTGGCACCCTTCATACATTATTTGCTAAATGCCTTGTCATTTTTTTTTTTTTTTGCACAAGTAGTTCTTTTATTTACCCACTTGTCCAAAGCAAATACAGCAACAGAATTTTGTTACTATTGCATGCTTGGAATAGAAATGTTCATAGAGTACTTCCTCCTCCTGAGGGCATTGAAGTGAATGCAACCTGCCATTAAAATCACTGTTTTTAAGTAACCCAATCATTTCTTAATGCAGCAAGAAACCATATCAAACAACTGGCTTTGGTAAGTCATTCATTTTCTTCTTGATTGGTGGAGAAGAAAAAAAAAACAAAAACAAAAACAAAACAAAAACAAAAACAAACAAACAAAAAAACCCACAACCCACATATCTATCCTAAGGATACAAAGCTTTCTCTGCATATTTGCAAATCTTCCATTAAGGCTTGGAAAGCTCTGCAAGTTACATTAAGGATGTTCACAAATCTTTCCCCCCTTTAATAGTATAATTACTTGATTGGTTTGATAATAAATCAAAATCCATGTGAAGAAAGATTCATGTGCTTCATATAAAATGAATCACAGGGAAAACATTTCACAATTAGCTGTCGCTCTTGCCTTACCTGCCATAACTTAAGACACATGGGCATGCCCAGCTTGGCACCCACCTCTGGCTTCAATGTATAGACCGATGTCTTGGATGGCAGTTCCAAAACCTGAACCTGACATCGGGGAAACAAGAGTATTTGGTCAGGCTCCAGTTCAAAATTCTGCTGTTAAAAACAGAAGTCTTTTAAGGTGATTAAGGCTATTTCAGTAAAAACTCTGTCTGGAGGAAACTAGAGAATGTAAGCTAAATTGTATCTGTAGGGTAATCCACAGATAACTAAATAAATGCATTGTTTTATAGAAGACTAGAAAAAGCTGCTAGAATATAACATATCCTCTTCTTCCCCTCTGCTCTTTCACCTGTATTTAAAAAAGTCTTCTTTCATACACTGGATTACACTGCAAGCTGCTTCATCTAAATATCACTTCCTTGCTTCCCCTCCTCTCCTTCTCCCCTTTTTCCACCTCTGTTGCTAAGTTTCTGCAGTCATGGACACTTGCCTTATCTCCTCTGTTCTGGCACAGTAACAGAGCGCTTTTGTGGATATATAGGCACCACATATATTTAAGGTACATATCTATTTCCTGTCTGACTCTGCACTAGCAAATTTTAAATGTAAGAATCCTCTGCTAATGCAGGCTGGAGCACTGCTGACATACAGGTATTTTTACTACAATACTGCCTGACCCTACTATGAATAGATCAGGTAACACTGCATGAAATACCTGCTGGCTACATAGCAGCCTCTACTGTTGCTTGTCCTGATGAGAATGAATTATGGATCTGATTTTTTTAGCAAAGGGTAAGACTTTTCTCTGCCAAGGAAGTAGCTCATTTCCACCTCGGGATGATGGCAGGCAGGATCAGTGGAGGTTGCCTTTGCAATTTGGCACTGGCAGGTTTTGACTCTCTTGACTGACACAGAAGCATTTTGCTCTGGGCTTATTCTTGAGCTGGTAACTATGGAGAAAGTGAAGTTCTTAGGTATCAAAACATGCTGCCAGGAATACTTCTTTCCATATCACTGTTTCTCAAAAGCATACTTAAGATCATTGGGGTGATCTTTTATTTGAATTCAATAAACAATTGCTTGCATTCTTTCATAAAATTAGAGGACTTCAAACATTTGGTAAATCCAGGATCACCAGATATTCTGGGTTATTTCAGCATGCACAAAGGCCCAATCTTGCTGTTGGACAGCCCCCGTTACATGAATTTCCTCAAGCATCTGAGACGAGGTATTAGACGAACATGGCTCCTTGGGGAGCCATCAATCAAGGCCACGGCAGCTGCGATGGCTTTCCAACTCCATACCGCTGGTTCAAAGCTGGCCAGAACATCTTCCTATTTCTAGAGAGTGTTGGACAGCCTGCCAAAAGCCACCTGCAGTCTAGCACTGCGAGTCACAGAGTGCTAAACACAACATACTGAATATCTCCCAAAGCCAGGTAGCAGTGCAACTGGAAATGGTTCTCTGATTTTGAGGGATGGGGACTACAGCAAAGAACCATCCAATGCAAGGATGAAATCTGTGAACGGACCAAACCTTGATTGTCTGGGAATTTTTTTTTTCGGAGCTATGACATTAACAATTTTTTTTGTTTGTTTTTGCTTGGTAACTTTCTTGTTATCAACCGAGTAACCTAGCTAGCCATGCCAGGAAATGGACTGTAAATATGATGACCTGCTCTCATCTAGCATCTTTCATCACTGGCTCTCCAAAGAGTATTACCTGCTAGATCCCAGGAACAAAAGGACTGACACTACAACTTTACATAACAAAGAAAAAGGTATTACTGTGAAAAATGCACTTCTGCAGGTTAGAAGAAAATATTCCTTTGCTTTACCTTAATTCAAAGGGAAGAACTGATATAAGGGCTCTAGTTGGGCTTGCCAAGAACAAAGAAAAAAAACACAAGAAGAGCTTTTTGCAGAACGCAGTCAGGCATGATCTGCCTGTGCTAGACTGACAGTTCCAGGGACTGTCTGCGTTAGAGGCAACTAAGCCTTAGAAATAAATACTATTTCATATATTTTGACAACTGTAACCTAAAACTTGAAGTTCTGTGTTTATATTGGTTTTGCTTAATAGGAGAAAGATTTGCCTTTGCCTGGGGTTAATAGTGTTCCTGGGTGGCTAAAACTGGCCACAAGGAAACACACCCTTTTTCTTTTTCACATTAATAAAGCTTTTTACATGTTTCTGGCAAACTGGCAAGAAAAGTGCATGTAACTCATAATTGGTGATTTAAATGCAATCATGAACAAATAAATGCCTGTTCAGATCTCATTATTTATGGACTGAACCTGCTTTAAGACAAAATTACTCTTTTTTGGGCACCAGCCAAGCATAAACACTTATTAAGTCTTAATTTTAATCATAAGCTGCAAATGTACTGTGTCTCACACAGTGCTGCCTATTTGGAAACACTATATATTATGGGAGCTTATGTGAATTTATGGAATCCTGACACAGTCTAATGTAAAGGTTCATACACAGAATGGAACTCCTTTACTTCAGGAGACAGCAAATCATTATCCATTTGCATGGCCCAAGGATACAAATGAAAATAAAATAGAGATGAGTCGTACGAAGGAAGGAAAAGACACTGGGGTAAATGTCTTCTATTTAGATTAGAAGATTATTTAATTCTTCACTAATAAAATACATGTGTGTATAACTTTTTCCTGCCTGACACAATATGGACTTTTCAATTTTGTTTAAGTTAAATATTACTGCTGTAAAATGGATGTAGCTTTTTTGTTCGATCAGAGCAATGTACGCGACTTACAACGGTTGTATTTACTGGTCATAACAGTTATGTTTACTGACTTGCTCCATCCTACAAACTGCTGAACATTCCGTCTGTGATCCAGCAAAGTATTTAAATATGTGCATAATTCTGAATAATAACAAGTTCATATTCTCTTGCAATGCAGGCAGTCTTCCCACATTTTACTTCATACATATACAATGTAATTCTCAGTTTCAAGAGAGGTGCTTTAAAATCTAGATGGCCTTTTATATCCATGAATAATTTGCTATTAGCTACAATATTTCCTTCATTTAATTTGGTCATTTTGTTTTTTTTTGGTATTCCAATTAATTTAATTTAGTGTGATAACACAAACAGTCTATTCAAGAAAACAAAAACGCTATCCCTACAAAACAGAAGTAGCAATTGCCCCAAAAAGCTGTCAGTTAATGCTGGCTGTGATCACAGGTAGTAATTACGGAGGTATCAAGTAGGAATTAAAATGCAGCTCGCAATCACCTCGCACAGAGCAAACCGCTGGTAGCTAAGAGTCATTCAACTCCATCCAGGCCACGTACCAGTGAAAGAATTAGCCTGGGGTGAAAGACCGCGCAGCACATTACAAATCACTTGCACCCTCCCCTTCCCCCAGCAGACACGTACGGAGGATGAGTGTCTCTCTCTGATGACAGACTCTCTGACCATTACTTCCCCAGAAGGAAGTTAGATCCCGTTAACAGAATTCAGCAGCAGCACCAGAGGAGTTTTGCAAACTTCTGCACATGAAAGACCAGCAGCAGCAGCTGCAAATATTTAAATGTCAGACAAAACCTGGGACAGTTTGTTATTAGCACAGGAGTTATATAATTAGGTCATCTTTCTGGCAGGTAAAGCAAGCAACCCCAAAAGGTTCCTTGCCCCACCTTCTCTTGAGCAGAGTATTTGGACTATCTTATTTAAGAAACCAACACAACCCATGGCCAAGCACCAGAAAGAGAGAAATTTCCTACCTCCTCTAGGGACTTGGCTGCCATCGCCAGTAGCCAGCGTCCCTGGGCCACCTTTAACAGTGAGCATCGGCAGAATCCCACGTTTTCCGTGAAAACAGAATCCATCACTGAAGTCCGTCCTTCTGCTAAATCCCACAGGCAGATCCTTTGGTCACGACCCTGACTTTTACAATAAAACAAGTTGTTCTGTGAGCAGCAGACTGAGGAAATCTGCCTTCCTATAGGTAAGCTCTCAAAGATGGGTCTTTGACTTCTACTAAGGAGCAGGTTTACTACAGCTTTTCCTTTTATTGGGGTATTAGTAGGATCTTTTATGAAATATGTGAGAACTCAATGGCACTGAGACCTCTACTCTTTACTGACTGTGAAACTTGCTAACATGCTTAAAAGCTACTAGGAGGAGGGAAGACTTGCTAGATACTCTGCTAACCCAGTAAGCCATGTTTCTTTAGGAAGACAGACTTGACCTGTTTTTATGTGCAAATATTTAAGAATACTTACATTTTGGAATTGGTGGTATATAATTTAAAAGGATTAGAACCAAAAGTATACAGAGTACAGCTAATTTAACACTTTTACCCTAGCAGTGTAATACAAATATCAGGCATGTTGACAACCCAAATAAATAGCAGGACAACACAGACCACATGAAACAAAAAAAAAAAAAAAAAAAAATCCAGAGTTACTTAGTGGGCAACTACCCACAGTTACAGAGATGGCACGGAGAGTTCTTACCATCATGTGTGTGTGTAGGAATCAGAGGAAAGGAATAAGCAATATCATGAGTAGCATGAATTAAATAATGGAATATTATGGCTGAAACATCCATGCAATGGAGGGGCTGGGGCTGCATCACAGATGTGTGGGGGCAGCTCAAGCAGAAATTCTGCCCATCCCTCCACCCTACAGAAAAACCTGTGTGTTGGGCCCATGCAATGAGACTGAGGAGGCCAGAAGAAGGGTGGAATTTCTGCTGTTACACATTGATGAGATCCCAGTTACCCAGAACAAACAACTACTGTGCAGAAGCTATAGTTGTTTCAATCCACAGATTACAGTAGCAAAGGATACCTGTCCTCATGTTATCACCTGGAATAAGGAGTCATCAAACATACCCTACCCATACATCATTGTAATTAGCAGTATCACTTGACAGGTATATGAAAGCAAAATAGAGGTAGACACAAATCTACAGACTGTTGAGACATCAACGTCAACGCAGAAACTCTCATCTATTGTTCAAGTGACAAAATATCAAAACATGGGCAGCACTGGACATACATACAGCATGGTACTGCAAGAAATTGCTGTGATTTAGCTTTAGAGCAGCGAAATAAAAATACAGTAACTGCTTTCCTAAAATTACAGTGCTATGTGAACTGTTATATATATATAGTAAAAATAGGGGAAAAGGAAAAACCCAATAATTATACAAGCAATACTCACTCAGTATGATTTTATAGGGGAGAGAGATGATAATTATACTTAAGCAGATAACATATATAAATGCTAATGAGCTCCACTGTATATTATAAGAGATGTCTTCTCTAGATAAACATGTCAGAACATCTCCAAGTCACACAGACGCTTTGGCATCTGCTCTACTCTAGATCACCTGTGTAATCCAAAGTACACAAATCTTCCCAAACTTCTCTTGCTCAAAGAAAACAATAAGGCAAAGAAATGCAACTCAGAATTCCTGCTTATTTTCAGTGCCTTGCACTCTCCATCTCTGATTCTTCTCTTCCTTCCTCACTTCCCCCCCTCTTCCCTTCTTATAAACTCTTTGTTTTAAATCTGATCTTTCCTGGAAACCAGTTGTGAAGTATTTGTCAGCTTCTGATCCAAGTGCCTTTCCAAAAGACCTCACCTGATCTCAGTGCAGTAATAAAAGACACTACAGACCCCAAGCTGCCATGATGTAGTCACACATGTATCATAAACAAATCGATCATTCTATTTTTTCCACTTTTATTTTGTGTACTTCTGTACATTTTCTGTATGTGTTGAGACTTTCAGTGACTCCAGAAATAACACATACCTTTTTTAATCAAGTATATTATAGAAAATTTTTTTTTTTTTTTTTTTTTTTTACTGCTTCACCAACCTGAGGAGCCTGTCTTTAGCACCCATCATTTCCACCCAGTAGACAGACTTTCTTCCATGCCCATCCAGTGCTGTGTTCACTCTGCGTGTTTTCAGGTTCCAGACATGGACAAAACCATTCTCAGACCTAGCAGTAGGTACAAAAGGCATTTAGTGTGATGATTACATACAATCAGATAGCACTGATGTTTTTCATGTTTTTCCTTTTTTTTTTTTTTTCTTTCACAACTGAAGTTGTATGTACACAGATAATACACTCATCACCAATCATGCATTTTCTTGCTTTCACAGGTATTATTTATCTAAAAAATACACCTTGTTTTAAAAGGAAATGTCTATATGATGCTCAACTCAGCCATAATTCCTGGTCAAAGATTTACTTGCCCAGAGAAAAGAATCGGGAAATCAGGTTCTTGGCCTCCACAGGAAAAATGCAGAGTGTGGACTGCAGCATTGGTACCTCTAAGGACAAACTCTGGATCCGGAGGTGGCAGAGCCATCCTGGGGGAGAGACAGGAAGACAGATAGAGGGTAAGACAGCCTAAAGTGAAACTACAGCTTTACATTTATTTTGCTCAGAACATTTGCATTCTCTAGTTCCTTTCCATCTGAATTGCCATTACCGGGTGTTATTTCTATTTGCCATACAGTTCTGCACAAAATGTTTCCTCCTAACATGTACTGATCAAGCATCTCCCAGATCTGCAAGGCCGCTAAGCCAGTCATGCGGACGCACCTCTCGTGTACTTGTAAGTACAAAGTGTTCAGTTACTCTCCACGCTGCAAACTGGACTAAGAAGTAAGAGCTACAGGATGCTGGATACTGGCTACTCAGAAATTTCGTGAGCAAGTTATCACTTAGCCCCTCAGCAAGTCTTCCTCCTTACAAATTAATTCTATTTCTGTGCTTTCTACTGACAATCATTTAGAGGAAAGCAAGGCAGTGACTGTATCAGCTGAAAAGAATTTCAGATGAGATTAGAACTATAGTAATTTTTACACAGAATTCTCATTACTCTGAAGTGCTTCAATTTTTGTTTTCAGGCATATTTACTCGAAAAAAGAAATGCAGCATTTCACCCCAACTTGGTGACTGCTGTGTTAAACATTTTATTCTAGAGGTTTGAATTCCTACAAATAGGAAAGAAATAGGGAGCAATAGGGAAACGGATACTTTGAGCTCTATGTTTTTGTTTAAATATGGGCCAAGTCAGCAAAGAACCAGACAAGTATTTATTGGAAAGCATGTAGCTTTTGTGAAACCCGAAGCACGGTTTGCTATGAACTAACAGGAACAGTTTGAATGAGCTGATTAGACACTGGCCTACTGGCCTGACACCTTCACAAAATATTTCCGCGGCAGAAAAAAAGACCATTAACACCCTTGATGCTTCTGCAGGATCTGCCTGCAAAGAGGAAGGGCAACAGCAACTCTCCCTTGTGCCCGCTTGCTGCAAATGACCCTCTGGGCCTGTGTGGGGGCCTGGTAACTAGCAGCTCCTACGACTGTAAACAAAATTGGCAATTGACTGGAAAATACATCATAACATCCATTCAAAAACTGCTTTCACTGCTTTCTGTGACACATTTCTAGCCATGCTTCTCCCTGTGTTCAGACAGTCTGGAAAGGACAGCGTAGTCACAGCAGAGGTCAACTCTCACCATTCTTTCGCATTTGTGTTAGACCAGATTAAAAAAAAGTTTTTCTAAATTGTGTGAAAGAGCAGCAGGTATCTGCCTGCCTGCTAGTTCAAAGCAGAGGAATTGCAAAGAATCAGAATGGAGCAGTAGAGCTATAAGTTACAGAGTAAATTAAAACAGCTCAGTTTTTAATTGTCACCTCACATCAGCATCAGCTTTTGAACAGGGTTTAACTGAAGTACTGACTATTGCCGCTCATTTGCAATTAGACATCCAGGTCTAACTTGGGGTTTATAGATCACTAATCACTATGGTATCTATAGGTTCTAATTAAATACAATTATCTTTTAGGACTAGTGATCATAGAATCATAGAATGCTTAAGGTTGGAAGGGACCTCTAGAGATCATCTAGTCCAACCCCCCTGCACACGCAGGGTCACCTATAGCATGTGGCTCAGGACTGCGTCCAAGCAGGTTTGGAAGATCCCCAGAGAAGTAGACTCCACAACCTCCCTGGGATGAAACAGATTTTTTCAGCATAATGTACAGTTCTCCTTCAGTAGCACTGTGTAACTATGTATGAAAATAATGAGCTCAGTCGATAACCCTCATGTTTTAGTGCCCTGACTCATTTGTTTTATGATATGTCTGATAATCCAGACTCATGACAGGATGGAGTATATTTCTAGATGATTACACGCTCTACAGCTTTGCGTTGTGCTGAGATCCAGCTCCCAAGTGCCTGTCTGTAATGCACTTCACCTGTGGTATTAGACTGCCTCTTAGAATAAGGTTTTTATCAAGGAAGACCTCATTGGAACACTGCAGCTGTACCCTATTGCCCTCAAAATGATGCTTTGTAGAACTGCATAAATAGCACAGCTAGAGGAGTAGTGCCCCTCTCTGGGCTGATGTGCAAGGAATGGAGCAGGATGGAGCGAACCCAGAGGCTATCTGGGATTACAAGGCAGGTTTTTAACAGCATTTTTCTAATTACTGACACAGAAGTTTTCACTGACAGACTGCAAGTGTGTGCATGGCTGTGGGGAGGGCTTTAGCTGGCACGAAACAGACACTTCTAAAGCATGTCTTCACATGGACAATACTTAAAAAAATCCCCAAACTAGATGTAGGAAACAAATAACAACTGTATACACATGTTTGAGCTATAAACAAATGAGGTGAATTTTCCCTGCTTGTGGCCTCCTTTTTGGCTTTGTTTTTGCTAGTCTGATATGCCACTTTGGAGACTGCATTTAATGCTAAATGCATGTCATTTTCTGTTGTGCCTATCAAGTGACTTGTTGCCAATCAGTAGATGAGTGATTGTGTGACAGTACTGAGTGTTTCACCTTTCTCCTTGCAAGTGGTACAGTAGTTTGGGCCTGAGGCAATGACCTACATAACTATAAATTTGCATACGGGCTGCCCTCTCCATCCATGAGCTTGGACAAGTCACTTAAGGCCAACATTTTTATTAAAAGTTCTCAGGTATCTAAAGCAGCCAAAAAATCCCATGAGAATGAATGGAGAGGGGAGGAAGGGGAGGGGAGAAAAAAAAAAAAAAAAAAAAAAAAAGTTTGGTACAGCAGTGCTTTAGAAGTCTGAGAAGGCACCCATGTGCTTCTGCTGCCATATATGTATCCTCAAATGTATGACACAGACATTTCGCTGAAGCTACCTTCAACTCTAAAGGTAGCTCAATATCCCCACTCAAAGGGAAGAACATATTAGCATAACGATACTAAGAGGTAAAGATTACAGAGTGCTTTGCTAAGCAGGCAGCTATAATCACGCTAGAGGTAATGACTGGGTGATGGTTAAAGCCCCTGGGTATGTTTTTCAGAAGTGCCTAAGCGATTTAGAAGCCTGAGACTCCTTTTCAGATGAACTTTCAATCTTAAATATCTAGGACTTTTTGAAGTTTCACCTCAGGTGTCTAAAAATAAGTTCTCTAATTAGCACAACATTTATTTTCTTGTTAACTCCATCTAGCCTCAGGGAAACCAATCCATTCTTGTTATAACTGGGAATATCTGTAAGTAAATTTAAGTGAATTTACTTAGTATTTGGGCTGGTCTGAGAGCAAAATTTTGCTCAAGGGCTTGAACTAGCAAAATAAAATCTACAGAACAAAGTTCACTTAAAATACTTGTAAGCGAAAAGTATTTGTAATGTTTGTCCCTAGGATACCCACATCTTTTGCCTTCTGTCTCCTAAAAAGGGACCCTGACAGGTACGAATTGTTTTGCTCATGTCACTGTTTAGTTGCAAAAAGGTATCACAGGTAAGAGATGCAACATTTCATCGCCATGTTCTTATTTTTTAAAAGATATTCCCCTTTTTTACTTCTAGTGTTCCCTGCGCTGGTAACAGCCTCCTCCTCCGGGATCTCATCTATATTCCAAAAGGATACAGAAAACTCAAGGTATTCTTGACAAGGTGCACTGTGAGCACTAGGGCTTGCATGCAGACTGTCTGATATACAAGCAATGAGGGGAGAAATCCAGCTGTTCAAATTTATGTTTCGATTAGCAAATGGCTACATGTATGACAC
This sequence comes from Nothocercus julius, assembly GCA_013398735.1. Classification (NCBI taxonomy): domain Eukaryota; kingdom Metazoa; phylum Chordata; class Aves; order Tinamiformes; family Tinamidae; genus Nothocercus; species Nothocercus julius. The sequence goes on along the minus strand of VZSV01000122.1, from coordinate 1,454,347 downwards.
ATTAGGTACTAAGAGAGGTTTTGTCTAGCAAAACATGCTTCTGCCATATGCCAAAACAGTTGAATCTCGTTCAAAATTACATTCTTGTATAGAATAATTCATTATTAATATCCTTCACAAAACTTGCTTTGTTTAGGTTGCAATTAGAATAATCTTCAAGCCATTTGAATTTCTATACAATGGTACTTCAGTATCATCACTTGAGCATTCGATATCGAAAAGTTAAGCTTTTATTTAATGAGAGTCATTTAAAATATGTAAATGTCAAAAGGATTACCTTAGAAAAATCTCTCAGAGAATTAAAAACATTAACAGATTCCCACAGGAAAAATTCCAGCAGAATTCAGTAACTCTCCTGTTCCCACTCCTGTCACTTGAATTTCTATCACACATTGAAGCAAAAACAAATTGCTATTAAAATATCATCCAAAATCCTCCCCCACTACAAACTTTGCAATTCAGTTAGAGATACCACTGGCTTGAGCAAAGACAAAAAACCCACAATGCTTTTTTTTTTTTTTTTTTTTTCTCCCTCTCCTCTCCCCTGTAGCCTCATTTGAAGTAAAATCTCATGTGTAAAAAGAGCTTTTTCAGGTATAGGAGAAATAAATCTCTCTGGGCATGTCTAGAAATCTGATGGGGGACTAAAGCCAGCAGGTGTGCAGCCACAATTACTACTGCAAATTACTCAACACATCCAGGTGTGTTCACCACCAGATATACAAAACCCCTGTTATTTTTTTTTTAGGAATTCCTAGTCTACCAGATGCCACCCTCCCAGAGGAAAAGTCAGAGCAAAGAATGAGTTGAAGATGTCAATAACTTGCTCTTCCTCATCTGCACACTGTTTCTATTTCATTCACATAACACTCCTTTCGGATGGTAGGTCCCTACCTGCTGTGTTGCATGGGCACGTTGCACTGCATGCATGGGATTTCCACACAGAGCAAGTCACTGGAACAAGAAGACTGCATCACATTACCAGTGCAAGGCAAGCAGTGCTGTTCTGTTACATTTACCATCTTCAGAGTTAAAGTACAGCGGGCAGCCCCTGCACCATGAGCTTCCCAAATGCAATTCTGGCTATCTCGCCACAAATATTTGGGCTTCACAGTGGTGCCATCTCCCTGGCCTGAGAAACACTCCTATAGCGTGTCCACCCGGGACCTCTGTGGCTCCAACTTGCCTCCTCAAATGACACAGTGGGACAGCCACCCCCAGCCACTGCCCACACAGGGCCAGAGGCGGCAGGGGCTGCATAGATGGCTGCAAAGTTCAGAGCCTGCAATATGTTCACTCACCTAACATCAGCAACCATCCTTCTAGTGGGAAGCTCCACTTTATATCTTTGGTGCTAAATGTAGTTCTGGACTGCATTATATTTATAGGATTTCTTTAAAGCTACTTTAAAAATAATTTAGCATTTAAAAATAATTTCGGTAGAAATGTCTGATTTAATCAGTAAACTGTATTAGTGAAGAGTTCTTAATTTTCAGAAGTGCAGCCAATGCTTCCTGTTAAAATTGATTGTTCTTCATATTGCTACCTACCTTTTTTGATTACCCAAGTAGAGATTGTACACAATGATGTATTTGTATATCTGAATTCAAAATCTAAGCCAATCTAAGCAGCAGACAGGACGTATTCAATAGTGTGCTTGCACTGAAATACATAAAATCAAGAATGGAGTCAAACTTGTCAAATTGCCTTGTTTTTGGAACTTGTTAATCAGAGACACATCAGTGTCAATGAGAATGCAGTGATTTATATGACCTAGCTATACAACCCTTCATCAACTGTTATTATAAACCTGCTGCCATACAGCCAACATTACAATTGACAAGAACCTACTTCTAACAGATTGGAAATACAAAATGCTGTCAGAGCTTTCATTTTAAATGATCCCAAAATTGTTACTAATAAGTAACAATGACTGCTTGCACTCAAAAACACTTCAAAAGTCTAATTTCCATTGTCCATTTCCCACGGACTTCTGGGAAGTGAGGAGTCCATCCTCGCTCAGGTTCTCTCCCCAGTTTAGCTTCTCTCCTGGCATTTAGACAATGAACAGAGAGAAAATAAAATTGCTCATCTGCTACCAGTGAGATCCGAAGAGATCTTATAGGAACAGAAAAGAACTAATAACCGTCATGCAATGTAACACATTTTAATAACTTCCACTCAGATATTGGCTCCTCAGAGTGCTGGCACCTTTTTTGTCTCTAAGCATCCTCTAACTGAGATTAAGCCACACTATATTATTATTTTAAGTAAACAAGTTGACAAGAAAAATATATATGAGTATCAGCATGAAACCTTCAGAAATAGGTAAAACCTAGACTTGTTAGTTCACATAGTTATGTCTGCAATTTTTAAAAAGTCACTGTACAATAATTATTTTCCACAAGAAAATATAGATTCAGCATGGGAACAAACCTGAGAATGATTGTGATTATTTGAAAGATACTGAGTTAGCATATGGATCTCATTGCCACTTACGCATTTTGGTCACTGAAACAAAAAGCTATTAATCAATATGTAAAAGCCATAAATTAACATAAACATTAATCATTCTAATACTCCCACTGTGTCAGACTGATAAATTTTTTTTCAGCCTTTCATTCTGACATATTTGCCTTCAGCTATCAGCTGGTTGACCTTTTTATTTTTTTTTAAAACAAAGTTAAACATTTTGGGCATTGCAACTCTTACTGAAGTAAACAGTTTGGAGACAGTCAAGCATCATGGATACATTTAAGCCACAAATATGGGGACTGAGAACACGAGAGTGCCTATCTTATATGGCATTGCACTAGCTTTTTATTATGGGAGTTGAAAATATAACATGAAAAATACAGCTGACACTGACAAAACTTTAGTACCTTACAAACCAGCTAATTTTGCAGATTAGGAAAAATAAACTTCTCTGTTTTACCTTCTGAAACCATTAACTGTTTGGCAAAGTGCAATGATATAACTACAGAAAGCCTTGTTAGAGAAAGCAAGCATACAAACAAAGCACATGGTAGCCCGGCTCAAAGACTGCATTGGGCTCATGTGAAAACAAGATGCAGGACCACTAATTCAAATCACCTTGAAAAAGTGTGGAAATGCACAATATAAATGAAAACAAAATTGTGCAACTGTCTCACTATACCATGGCATCAGACTAAAAATGAATTTAAAGGTGCACGCTTGATAAATCATTGCAGACTAGCAGAAAATTGCCAAGCCAAGGATCACAAAAAGCTTGTTTTGAGTAGCCCTTCAGTTCAGCCATGCCTGGCAATCTGTCTGCCCATCCTCCTTAATTAGGGATGCTGCCTAGTGCAGCATCAGCTACAAACCCTTTGGTTCCAAGAGCTAATAATGTCCTTAGATTGCATGGGCTTAATTAAACATCCTCCAGACATTTCCTGCAATAATCTTGTTTAGTAACAAACTATTAAAAAGAATTGACTGAGAAGGAATATATCAAGTTGTTACAGCGACTGAAGTTATTTGGGCCAGAATTATATGTCTGCAATTAAGGATTCTGTAACTCTGAGCAATTAAAATATCATTTTATTTGAAAACTAATTAATTCTAAACACATATTTTTCCTATGACAAACTTTTATGATTATTTAATTTATTCCATTCTAATTAAACTTTAATTAATCTAGTCTTGTATAATATTATACTGTTATTCTGGCATGTGACCAATGAAGACAATAAATTGATTGCAGTTCTGTTGCGCAACAGCAGAAACTGTCATGCCAGTTTCAACATCATGTTTATTTATTTGTCTGTTCCATTACTTTTCTTTTCCTCCCACAGGGCATAGGAACATGAAACACAATACACATCAGATGATATTTTGTCTTCTATACTTTTTTTCTTCAAAGTAACTTAAGAATTTTTGGAATTAAAGAAATGTATATGTAATATGATATTATGTAATGAAAAAAGTTCTAGGAAGCCTAGGAAGTTCTAGGAAAACTTCTAGAATATATCATATGGTGAGAAAATATATCACATGGTGACTTATCAACTGATTCTTGATATACAGGACCATGTGCACAGCTGGTAGAAATGGAGATGTTTCTGTTGACTTCAAGCTTTGCTCAGGATCTGGTCTGGTGCTGTCAACAGCAAGGAGAGAGAGGCCAAAGAGGCCATTTTCACACTTCTCTTAAAACTTAATGAGGTATTAAAATTAATATAATTTTATAATACATTGTATTGTAATTTTGCGTTAGGTTATCTTAGCTTCAACTGAAACAAAAGAACAAAACCTTTTTTTGCTTTATAAATACTTCTATTTGGAGTTAACTATGGTAAAACAGAAATGTATTTGACTATTATATTACTCAAGTAATTAGAAGTGTTGTATTTTCTTTTGCTTTGGCCACACTTGAGGCAGAAATGACATTTCAGTCAGAAATCCTCAAGTTTCTTTGATTATCAATGTCCCTGAAATTCACAGTTCTTGCAGTTTTGGTGGGAGGAGATACTGAGGGGCGACTCTTATGAAGACACAATGAAGCCAATCTACTTTTCATCTACTTTTTTAAACTTCAGTCTCTGTTTCTGGCTATCTCCTTTCTTGTACTTATGAAATAACCCCCTGCTGCATACACAGCTACACACTTTACCAATAGTGATGCATCTTGCAGAGGTAATTATACCAAAATGCGCTACACTGAGCTTTCTGACAGCTTTCCAAAATATTTCCCCACTTTATTTTATACAATTAAAAAAAAAAAGTATGAACCACATGAACCACATTCACAAAACATGAATTGATCAGGGGAGAGAGAGA
>VZSV01000122.1:1408489-1449279 GCA_013398735.1 Nothocercus julius | reverse complement strand
TTAACTGAGCAAGCTAAGTGCTCTCCCAGCATTGCCACAGCAGGGGCTATATTAGCATCTAAATACTGTACTTGTTTCTCTCCTTCTGGCCAGCACACAAACTTTGCTTATATTCTCAGTATTTCTGAGATATTTTTATTAATGGGTCAAAAATATAGGCTGAAATGGGCAATATTAAATGGGGTAAATTGAAACAAGCATGGAAGGAATATTAAATAACCACAGATCGTCCCTGTTTGTATCCAGCTCATGTTTCAAATTCTGAATGTTGGTCCTAATGTACACTCATACAAACTGACAGAAGAAGCTGGTGGCCCCGCTCACACGAGGGAGGGTTTGCAGGGATCATTCATTACATCTCCTCCTCAGAAGCTTTCTGCGAACGAATGTCTGCGGGCCCAGTATTAGTCCAGGAAAGGGAGGTGGGAGCGGAGTGCGGGACTCGCCCACGGCAGCACGATCTCTGTGGCAATCGTCAGATTAGGATCCATTCACTGGCTCCAGGGCACAGACGGGTTCTTCCCAGCACCAGCGATGCTAACAGGCCAGATAATATTTAAAGAAACAAAGCTGTGTGGACACTACTTTAAACTGCCTCAGTTCATTACACTAAAACTTTAAATCCTTATTCAAGTGCACTCCCAGGGTCAGAAGTAACTGCGTTTCAGTAAGGACAATATGGTACATATATTTTACTTTTTCCACTAATCCTTTTAATAATTTAAAGAATGAAAGACAGGGTCATGTATATTACTTTTAAATATATCAAAGTAACAGATTATGAACTATTTTTCTGTTATAAAATACTCGAAATTCAAGCATAATTACTAATAATATTGTCACTTGTGCATTAAGATTCCAATCCAATACAGTAGAGGCAATGCCATTTAAATAAGCCAAGCTATGAGGGAGCAAATTAGTCCAAGAAATCTAATAAGAATCCTTATAATTCCAGTGCAAACAGAAAAGACATTTACAAAGCAAATATTGCCTGAACATCAAATAAAAAAAATGTTTATTTTAACACTGGAAGTTAAGCTTCCATTTTAGATACAAACTCATCACTGTTCTTTCATGTTAGTTTGATCACATAATTCTGTCTCCATTTTACACAAGTAGTAGGCTCATAAGAGTAATCCCACGTTGAACAGTTAAACGGTTAATGCGTAAGCGATGTTAATAAAAGGGTGGTTGAGATCCCAACACCGGCTAAATACTGATGCTGCTCAATGCCCAGTCTCTAGTACTATTTCCTGTGTCTTCAAGGTTTTAATCAATTAGTTTCCCAATAGTTTAAGAAGTAACACTAATAGCTATTTAGCAAATGGAGAGAAATAAAACAAAAGTAACAGGATATATTTTACATATATGTAACTTCAGACTTCACTCCTCTCATCCGAGATATGCTACTGCTGACCAAAAATGTGATGAAAACCACAAAACTTTCAGTACTATATTTTGGAAGTTTGAGCAACTCTACAGCACCTGAACTTGAACTCACAGCCTTTGACTGGTGCTCAACAGCCCCCCATTGTACTGCACTTTTATGCTGGCAGGAACTGAAGTGTCAATCTTTCATCAAATAATCAGATTATGTCATGTTCTGACCAAATTCATTAGGGAAACTTTTACCAGCACTATTATCTCAAACCAGAAAATCCAGATCAAAGTGTAACTGATTTTACAGCCCAATAAAACTGTTATAAATATTTAAAGAGTAATTAAAAGGCCTCTTTTGTTAAAAAGTAAATAAATAATTGAAAACCACCTCTTCTTATAAAAGCTACCCAAGGCAACCATATTTATGTCCTCTTTCTCAGAAAACAGGACCTATACGTGGAGGTGGAAAAGGGGAACAGATGCACTTAAAAGCAGTCATTTGAAAAGATGAAGGATTGCTAGAGTTTGAAATCATTTGCCTGAAGTAAGCCATATTGCGTACTCATACTAGTGACAAAGTATTAACCCTTGAATGCCTTCATTAACTCCATTCCTATTGGACAATGGCACCTACTTATTGCATCCAGAAGTCCTGGCTGGACACCAACTCATAAAGGAGAAGAGAAGGGAATCCTACATTAGTCACTAGTTTCTCAGTACACACAGCTATGTGTAATTTGTTGCATTTTCTAATACCTAATCTTGTCTCCTAAGCAGCTAAATAATTATCATATGGACTGACAGCTCTATATTCTGTTTATAAGCAAACACTAAAAAAAGGGGGCATTTTCCCTTTTCATTTCCATTTCAGATAGATGGCAAGCATCGCAAAAGGAGGAAACAAAGAATTCCTATTAAGATAATTGACAGAGCAAGGAATTAGATACAGACTATTCCATGAGCAGGAGGAACAACAAACAACAACAGGACAGTCATCAATATTGATTTCACTTATTTTTCAGGACTATAATCAGATTCTCCATCTGTAATTCAAACTTTAGAAGTATGATAATTTACGGAAAGAGGATTAATTTAGCCATTTTGAGTTAAAGACGTTTTTCATGGTTTCATCCCAAATCCTGTATATTGTTAGGATCCTTTCCCCTTTGAAGACTTAGCGAATGATTGAAGCTTCTACTTTCTGAGAAACAGATAACACAAGACTAGTAATCCGACTCTAAGCCACTGGATAAAGGCAGTTTGTTTCCTCTTAGCCCATCTGTCAACACCTCTTCAGTAATTAGTCCTAATTATTACAAAGGGCTAGCCTCCCATTCGCCTTATTAAATCAGAAATAGTATCATAGCCAGGTATCTTTCAACGCCTACCAGACTGACGACCTTCGATTTCATTGAATCTTCTATCAGTATCCGCCTTTGGAAGAGTCTAAGCAGTAATTTTAGCATCAGCTTCAAAGATGCAGATCCCACGGTGGAATTCCAGGGATGCATTCATGCCCCCCACCCCCCCACCACCATGCGGCAGGGGAGCAAGCAACACAATTAACCTTTGCATTGTTCGCTAAACTCCTCATATAAAACACACATCTCCATTTTATACAATAGAGCTGCTTTTTGCATGTGTGCTTAGAAATGCTCCTTTGAACTAAATGTTGGTAGGAAAAATACTGAAACTGATAATAAAAATGAGGATTAAATCTTTCTTAAGAAAACATAAAGTACTTGGAACAGTATTTTTGTATTTTTTTTCCACATCAAGAGAAATTTGCAACCAGTAAATAGTATCAAAAGAATATGCATAAAACCTTTTAAGTGTGAAGAAGAAATAAAATGTTTCTTTGGTTTATTTTTGTCTTTAGCTGAAGTACTTCCCTGGAAAACCAGAGAACTAAAAGGACAATGGCATCAAAAGCCTCAAGGAGGTAAATCTCAATTAGCTTAACAGAGGTTTTAGTCAGACGTTTTAAGCTCTTCATTTGCGTTAACTTTATTTAAGTTGCTGAGAACAAGAAAAAAACTGGACTCATGTTAAGTACCAAGCACTCCATTTCTTTTGATTAAAAGCCAAGCTTGTTTCCAAACAGCAGAGGAGCCCAGGGCCAGGCTTCGCTCACACTGCAGTTCTCAGCAGCAGCAGAGCACTACCCATTTCCTCGACCAGGACGAGGCCTCACGCGCAGCACAGTGCAGCGCCCACCTTGCCTGAGTGCTTGTCTCTAGCGTGGAAGAGCTTCACGAGATGTCAAAAGCTCCAGTGAGAACAGGCTCAAGGGCTCTAGTTAAAATAGAGTGTGTTTTTGTTGATAAGCTTCATGTTTCCCAAAAAAAACATACATGGACAAAACATCTTCTAAAGGGCTTTTCTGTGTCCTATATTAAAGTGAATATGCACACGTTTGTTTTTTCCTGCTCTATAAAGGTCCTCTCTAAGAGCTACAAATTTTGATAACAGATACATCTAAAAAAATTTCCAAAAGAATACAAACAAAAGTGCTCACAAATAAATCAAAAGCAGCATCTGAATATGAAGGGTTTGCTGACCCTCGCCATCAGGTGCTGGGCAGCACCAAAGAGGGTGAAGACAGCCTGCTCTGCAGACACGAGGGTGCTGCTCTGTCACAGCACAGACGCCATTGCAAAAGCACTGGGCACCCGAACCACCGATGTGGATATCTCAGAGCTCCCATGTGTCCTATCTGCTTGATTTGGCCTACCTGGAACTAGCACAAAGACATCTCAGTAGCACATAGTATTGGCGCACGAAGAAGCTACTCTAATTCAGCTTCCCGCATGCCTGTCCTGCTAGAGAACCTGCTGCACCACACTGTCTCACTGGACCCGGGGCAGCTTTTCAATTCAGTGATAACTACAATGCACTGTCAAGCAAAATATACACACAAACTTAAAATGCATTTAACAAGCTATATACTTTTTCCAAGTAAATGCCATGTTAGCTATACAAAGTAACAGCCAGGCATTTAGCTACCAAAAGATCAGACTTTGAAACATGTATTAACACCTCAAATAAAAACAATGCAGTATTGACATACCTGCCACATTGTTTTTTGTGGTTATCCTTGTAAGAATGCAGTGTAGGAACAATCAGTGTTTTGCATAGGAAAATACTCGGTTCTAGCATCGCGTAAGAAATACCCCACAGGGTCAGACTAGCGGTCTATCCAGCCTGGCAACCTGTGCCCAGCAGTGATAATAGAAGATCCTGCTTAGGGAAAGACACAAACTTGACTGCTTTTTGCAGTGCCTTCTGTGCATAGTTGCTGTATTAGTGATGTTAGCAGGCACAGTGATTCCAGCTGTCCAAACTGTCTAATCCTTTCTGATCTGGTGATACTATTGCCCTCTCTACCTGATGCGACAGCAAATTCACTACCTGAAGTTTCAGAATATGAAGGCATCATTTCTTTTATCTGTTTCAAATCTGATTGCATACTAGTTTCACTGAATGCCCTCTGGTTCTTGCACTGCAGGATCTGGAAGACAACAGCTTCACATTCAGCTTTTCCATCACCTTTATACTTTTGTGAACCTCAGTGATATCCCCCTCATAGCCTTTCTCTCTCTCTAAACCAGAGTCCCAGCCTTCTGAATCTCTCCTCCTACCTCACTTCCTTTGATCATTTCAGTTGCCATTTTCTGCCTCTTCTCTAACTCCACGATATCATTCTGGAAAAGCAGAGAACTGTACACAGTGCTCACAGTATAGGCGCACTCAGGTTTTACTCAGTAGCAAAGAGACGCCTGCAGGAAATATAATTGGATGAGAAAAATCTCCAGCATCCTTAAAAATCACACACAACTTCCAAGGCTAAAATTGTTTCTTTCAGCAATAGATATAACTCCAGCTAATATACCTGGCAAAGGAAGTTATCTTTGCTCTCAATAGTTTAGGATTTCTGTTGTAGGGCAAGTTAAAACAGAAAAGGCTAAGTGCGAGCCCACTGTCCAAGGATCTACATCCGGAAGAAACAGTATAATATTTTTAATAACACTTCCTGAAACACCTAGACTTCCTGGAATTACTAATTTTAATCCCAGAGGAATTGATAACATTCTCTGTCCATCCAAGTCTATCAGACTGCTTCCCGGTACCGCTGCATATCTCTCAGGGAAGAATTTTAAAGGTCTTAACTGCTTCGTATCAGTGCTCAAGAGCTTGTGTTCACTTTTGTAGCGATAAGAAATGTAGTTTCTCATGGTGCGTCGTCCGATTCCTAACAGCACAGCATGCTGGCAGCTGTTCCTCCCTTATCCCAAGCTAGATGCATTTAGGCAGCGTATTTTATGGCTAAGCAGATCTTTCCCTGTTTTAAAATTACTTTTTACCATGTAGAAAGGTTGGAGTGGAAATAGTTTTTTCCTTTTCTTTTCCTCCCCGCCCCCACTTCATTTTCATCTCAAATCATTAACCCTAGTGAAAGTGCTTGGGTCAAAAAGAGGCATAAATAATAGAAACACATATGCACAATATAGTCTCAAAGAAAAATATTCGGACCTCAGCATAAGGAACAGAAGGAAACACCCTCATTTCAACTACACAAGCGCTGCAGAAGACATTGCTGGCATCTTGCAAGACTTGCACTGGTTCCACGTGGCTGCCCTGGCCTCCCTTCTGCCACCGTTTGCCCAGCTCTACCAGCAGGAATCCACCCGGACACAGAGGCCAGATCTCCTTGCGGCCACCCAGAAAGGCCCCATCCTGTAATGGTGATGGGATGGATGGATCCCGCAGCCTTTATCTGGCAGTTTTGCCAAAGTGCAGGGAGGAAGACGAGGCCCCGTGTTCCCAGTGCAGTCCTTGCAGGAGGAAATGAGACCTGAATTTCATGAAATTGATAGCAAACTACCTCTGCAAAGCAGAAGATTCATTTTCAGACACTGCACATGAGAATATTTATATAAATCTACCTCTGCAGTTTCCTCAGTGGTAAAAAGTTTCCACTAAGGTAAAAAAAATACTTACGTATATCCATGATTTTACACATGAGTAACACTGCTAGACTAACACTGATTTTAAGGAGACTACTCACATAGCGAAGATGTTCGCTCACATCTGCACGAAACAGCTATGGAACATTAACTTGGCAAGTAGCTTTAGCGCTCTCAAACAAAAGCTTTCATAATAATATATTTGGTATAAAATCAGATTATAATTTAACCTGCAAGGACCTCAGCATGTTCCTTTTTCAAATATGCAAGTACTAGTTTTGGGGGGAAGAAGTCTGTGCCAAGCTATATTATATCTGCTATGGCAATAAATTCTTCATGGATGAGGTTTTATATATAAATTACCTTCATTTACAGTCTCTAAATGCTCTCCTAAATTTTATGGGATAATAAGAATTATGAGCACCCACATATTTCTTGTAGGTATAATGTGAGACAGATTTTTTCTAATACATGTAAAAGATTATGAAAGTGAGTTGTACTCCACACCTCTCTCTCTCTCTCCTCATGTTGAGCAAACATAGTAATACGAATTGCTTATAAGAAGTGTACAGCCCACTATAAAGATATATATATCAGCACGAATTAGGTCTAACCAGGATTAAATATGAATCACATGCTTAAATAAAAGCATTAAAAATATCTGCAAGTTTTCTTCTAAGCCTTGTAAACTTAGATTTCTTAAACTGTTATTTCTTGGTTTAGTTATTGGTACATTTATGGTTTGGCAAAGTAACTCCTTTTAAGTAAAGTGTACATTTAAAGTGCACAACTCACATTTAATTGAAGCTACTATTGTAATCTTTAGAAAACTTGGCTGGATTTCACTAGCTGAGCTTTAGGTATTTTGCTGGTTCTGCTAGATTTTTAAAACCCTAGGGAGCTGGGAATGGAATGAGTCTGTTCACTATTATTATTAGTCGCTAGTAAATAGTGTTGGGGACCCACTGGAACCTAAATCCCAACCATTCTTCATGTATCCGTCCAGCGTTGGGCACTTTGGATTCGGTTCATACACAGCACTTGCCTCAGGAGCAAAACCTCAGGTTTCCACAAGAGCTCTAATTTCAGGGAATCACTAGAAACTTTAACAGGCAAAAGGCACCAGAACCCCAGTCCTGCAAACTGCTTTACCCGCCCAGTCTCCAGTGGGCTTAGTGGTTTCGAAGACTTCTAAAGAGCAGATCCAGGGTTAGTAATTCTTCTGCAAGGACACTCTTGGTCCACAACTCTCAACACCACTTTGAAATGCACCTATTTGCAGCCACTGAAATCAGGAGGTGAAAGAAATCAGGAATAGTGCAGGCAGTCTGGGAATGGCTGTCCTGCTCCCACAATGCAGGGGGAAGGAACATGCATGAGGAGTCATCAACAAGATCAGACAAAAGAGAAAACACTGAATCATATTAAAGTAATTACCAGAAAATAAGACTTCTGCAAAATACTTGCCATGAGCCAGTTCAGGCCTTCAGGCTCAGTCTTGCACGGGCTGCATGTAGCAGCACCAGCCCAGGAGGTGCTCCAGGAAGAACGAGTGACTCAGGCACAGCTCCTCCCTGGCTCCCTTCCTCTCCTACAGGAGGAATTTCACTCCATCCTGAATGAAATGCACTCCCAGGACAGCCCGTCCAGAAGGACACGGCTCTGCTCCTGTCGCCATGTGAACACCAGCCGCCGAGACCCCACTGGGTCTCCCTTCCCATCTCCCCGCACCCCAAATCACTCTCTGAAGCAGCCATATGGGACACATTTACTTCCTGCTCCTGCCCCAAGCTTCTACTAGGGACAGGAATAATCTCACACAAAGATAGTATCAGCATAAAAGAGCAGAGGATACTGTTTAGAAAGAACATATGCTGTCACTAGATAATGATAACCACATTTAATGCTCACAAGTGTGAAGACAAGAATTTCAGACTTTCCCTCTATTTTTAAAAAATAGGAGTTGTTATAAAGTGCCCAAATACATCTGCAGGCACTCTGCTATTTATGGCAAAAAAACACTATAATTAAATGCTAAATGCTGATTTCAATTATTTAGCTATGAAGCAATAAAATGAGTCCCTTTTAAATGTTTTTCACAGAGTAATGAAACAACCCACAAGGGGCTAAATGACCTGTCAGCTCCTTAAATGTCCCTGGGTGAGATGTACAATAAAAGCACGAGGATTCTCAGGCCAAGGGCTTTGATTAGGCTCTGTCCCCCTCAGACCCTTGTTTTACAATGCACCTGGGGCTGGCATATAGAAAAAGTGGAGGATGAATTCCTGTCCTGGATGGACCAGAGTCTCTACCTTACTCTCTTTAGGTGGAAAATGAGTTCCAAAACTTAACCTTTATTGAAAAAATATTACTCAAAATACAGGAAATAGGAGACACTCTCAATACATATTCTCAATAAGCTATCCGTTATAGAGCTGTAACATTACTATCTTGGATAAAAGTTGGTGACAAAATAACCAGCAAGGAGTAGTGCACCCCTACCAAAAAAATGCTGTTTTCTCCTTAAAGAGAAGCCAGTGCATGTAGTCCTGACAAGGATTACATCAGGCATCCAGTGAAGGGGAAGTGACCATGCTCCCTTCTCGCTTTTGGGGCCAAGTAACATTGCTTCCAGCTAGGACCTTTAGCACAGCTTCAAATTTGCAAGGCTCAAGCCGCTGTTAGAGTGCCAGACACGGGACAAAATGATGGGTGGACATGGTGCTCCTAGACTACCTTCACCCTTGCTGTGATCCTTGCAACGCGAGGAGGGATGAGAGTGAAAATTCTTTACATTTTTCACTCCCTGAAGAAACTTTTTACAACAAAACAGAATACAGACCACTTGCACTCATCCAACAAACTTTTTTGCTTTTCTAGGTGGAATTTCAGTGAAGTAAGTAGTAAGCTGGAAATTTCCTTGTCAAGCAACCTGCAAACTAGATATGTTTTAATTTTTGCTACCTTACATGCTTCTCCTTTAGTGAGAACAAAATATATTATTGAAAAATATGCTTCCAAACAGGAATGATCATTCCAATCCCCAGCTCCTTTTTTATCATAAATAAAAAAAACTAAGGTCTACCATTAGCTTCAGTGGTTGGCAGGGAGTGGGAAGAATGATGTGTTAAGCTGCAATGGAGGAAGTACATGCGCCAACTGGAAAAATGGACTATAAAAGGCATTTCTTACATAAACACAGGAGGAAGTAACCAACACCCTCAACTGTTGAAGTGAAAGGTGGGGGGCCTATATGCACTACAAGGAAAAAGAAGTTAAAATGAAGATATGTCCTGAATGTTTCACATGTTCCCAATTACTCTCAAACTTAGGACTCTTGTTCAGTAAGGTCAAATTGTTACCAAGAGTGGACCTGTGAAACCTCATGCATTGAGCATAAAAGCTCTGTAACAATGTTAGGCCAGAATTGTCTCTGCAGGCGAGGCTGTACAGCACCCAGCTACACAGCACCATGAAGCCTCCCTGCTGGATCCTGCTCTAAGCTCTGTGGAGGGCCTGGGGTGCTGGGCTGCAGCAGTGTGTGCTGCTGTGGACAGCCACCGCTGCTGACAGGGGCTCCAGGAATGCAGCCCTCCTGTCACACAGCAACATGTGTCCGTCCCTAGCCAGGAAACCAATGTGTCACTGTCACACAGGTCAGGGGGCCAAAAGAATCAACACGGCTAAAGGTGTTAGAACTCAGAAGTGTAGCTTTATGATGTCAAGTGGGCCCATTATAGAACAGAAAATTCATTAGGGCAAATGGCTAAATACTCACAGGTCAGAGATGCAAATTCAAGGAAGACAAACTGAGGAAAAAGGAGAGAGACAATATATGAAGTTGGCTGCTCAAATTTTACCTCTTCTGGAGGGGCTGCCACATGAGTCTGCAGTTGGGAAGACCCAAGCAGAACAAGACATCATTGACACAGGCTCACACATCTCCCTGGCCCAAGCAACAGTTCCATACACGAAGCATTCTCATTCCCAGCAGACACACATCCTCAAAGAGAGCTCCCATGATGATTTACTGCCACTTCAGTACTCTCATATATTTCCTTTACGGTCATCTTCCTTATCCATGAAAAATATTGGCTTATGGCATTTAACAAAGTTGCAACCTTCCAGTTAGAGAGCTTGAACTTGTCAACAATTATTTATAGAGTGCAGAGGAGCCAGGTCAGCACATAGATTGTACTAACCCTTAGAAAACCATTTCCTCCTCAGCTAAATACAGTATAAAAAAACATTAAACTAACCTCAAATTAAACAGAATTTGTATTTCTAACAACTTGTAGCTTCAAGGTCATTTCACTTAAAAGTTTCTTATAAGGTTGTGAACTTCTATCATGTATAAATCTCGATGAATTAAAAATAGAGAAGACTTCATAGAACATGAAGTAAAAGCAGGTAGGTCACATGCTCTCCATCTTCCCTGAACACATTGAGTTGTTTTGGAATATTTGAAAGTAACAATTAGAAACACCGTGTTAAACACATTAACAACACAGACCGAGCACTCAGATTTAAAACTGCGTTCCTCCTCTTCTACTGCTTGCTTAGGGAACATGCTGGCATTGCTTTGCATGAGACAATGAAGGTAGCAAGCTCCAACATAGCTTAGCACCTTAAGTGCCAGGATAGCCACAACAGCAGGAGATCTGCTTTATATCTCTGGTATCAATGACCAACACAAAACAGGTAAGGATAGAAGGTTCTTCAACATACTTATTTTTTAGAAGCCATGAAGAGTTGGAAGTTTTGATAGGCCATTCTGCCTCCTGACTTTGAATTCACAATTCATGGCTCTGCTTATATATGCCTCATATCAACCTCCTAGATATCTCCTCTCATACATATGACGCTCACCTTGGCTCGTCTTGTTGGGTTCCTCTGCATTACCTTGGGTTTGCTACAAATTTCGATTTTGCAAAATTTACTGATCTTACACAGCATAGCTCACCCTGAAAACACTTAGAATCCCCTTGCTTGCAGCTCTACTTCTCCTACCTCCTTACACCAAATAAAACTACCCTGCCAACAGTCACCCCACTTTCTCACGGCAATATTGGCCCTTTAGAATGTCATCATATTAGGAGATGTTCCTGTCTATTTATTTTTATCTGTAGAGTGTAAAGCAATTCTATAAAGTGAAAAAGTACCCGCAAGTACTCTCAAATGCTATAAATCTCCTGTCTCCAGTTTTCAAGCAGTTACTTTTTTGATATTTAAACTCAAATCCTGATGATAGAAACTTGCATTTTAAGGAGAGGCAAGTAGAAATTTCTCAGCAACCAAACAAGTTGAGCTATGCTTCTGGATACGTATAGCTAGTTTTTTTTTTGCATCACACCTACTCTACTAAATATACAAAACACGAAGCAAGTGATAGTTTTGTCAGCCACCAGCTAATCAAATGAAAAATTATTATGCTTAGAAAAATAATAAACGTAGAAGCCAGCTGTGCATTTGTTGGATGAAAATCCCAGCGTCTCCCATGTTAGATCATGTGCATTTCAATTTCTGGGAAGAAAATAATGGGAGTTTCTCCACCCTCTCTCATGTGAGCCATAAAGCAGATTTATTACCTAGGATATATTCTGTGTTTTCTCCTGAGAAAAAAAGAAAGTAGTGGAACAAGTTCATTTTTTTTTCTCCTCTACAACTAGGATTTTCTTTATAATAAACACAGAGCTAAATTTTGGTATCATATAGTCCTTCTATTCAATGCTCTGGTCACACTTTTTACCTTCCTAAATCTTGAAATGTAGCATTTTCTTTTCAGTGGGGAATCTACAGCTGTTCCAGCTGCCTGAGTGCAAAAAGTCTATCCTAAGATTCCTATCAGATACTTTCCAGAGTAGAATCCTTTCCTCCACTAAATCAAAGAAATTTGGCTTCTACTGAAAAGCTGTGTAGTAACTACAGAACTGTTAAATATTGGTCTATTTTTCTTCTCAAATAGTTCAGCTCAGCTTTACCTGACACCCAACTGTCAACCAGCAGCTCTGGGAAACTCAGTCTGCAAACTTTAGGGCAGTATTGAACCTCACCTGAGAAAGTTTTCCTGTACAAATTATTATTTTTTGATGATCACAGTCACCTTCTGGCCTTTAAGAATAAATAATCAAAGAAACAATTTGCTCATTACGAGTTTTTTTTTTTTTTTTTTTCTCTTTATTTACAATCTGTGGGATTCTACAATTCTAAATTTATCTGAAGACCTATGCTGGCAAAACTGTTTATACAAAAGGAGCTTTTGCAGGTACTTTGTACTTTGTGATGCAGAAGAAGCTAATTCATATTTTAATAAAATGCTTCTGAATCATGATACAACCTGGATTCTGTAGTTTAATAGTCTGGAAACTTTCAAGATTAATATATGCCTTTTATAGCTATATCCAACAATACTTTATCTTGTTTTGACTATACTATTAATTCCATAGTATTTGAAACCTAACTGTACCTCACAATCTACTCTTAATAACTAACACCTTCTGTTTAATGAGTCACTTCTCTCAAAATGGCAACACTGACATTTTTCAAAGTTCCAGTTCTTTCAAATAATCCCACTGTGTATGAATGTTTAGACTAAGTCATGAAACTATTTTGAAATAAGTTATGCCATCATTAGTTGCATACAATTAAAATGTGTTTATTACAGTTGTGGAAAAAATTGCTTACGAGACGTTAAAAACACACTTTGTATCACACAGCTGTGGCAATGCACCTCAAAAGAAAGCTGTTTTGCTAAAATTACACTTTTTTTTAAAGAGTTCTTTCTTTCTCATCGCTCTGTGATCACTTTTACTGTTTCACAAAGATTTTAAAAAAATAGCAGTTAAAGTAGTTTATAATCTATTGCTAATACGAAATCCTTAGCTTGTATTACCAAGTACTTTCTAGTGAGTCAAACTGTATTCTTACAACAAAAACATAAATCCACAATTAAATTTTTGGATTCAAGCAAAATAAAAAAAAAAAAGATAAGCTTAGTAGCAGTTAAGAGAGACATAAATAAAAATACAAAATTGCTGAGATTTGCAGTTTGTGCCAAAGTATTGCATCAGCATTAGAATTCATAAAAGGTGTCCAAATAGAAAAGCCCAACATTTCCTTCTTTGATCATTACTAAATTTTTCTTCATAGTACCAGAAAACTGACTTACATATAACTATAATCCAATGTGGCTATGGCAATAAATATACATACCTATATATTACTTGGAAAGCAGGATTTGTTAGCATTAAATTCCCAAAAAAAGCCAATTAGCTACAACTGACTGGTTTCCCATTTTTACTGTTCAGTGAAATGGGATGTTGTTATTGCTAAGCTTGCAGGGAAATCACACTCAAAACAAAAGGTATGCAAACACAAGACATGATACAACCAGATGTACTGCATGATACAGAGCCAAAATATTGTCTCCTTAGAATGCAAAAACATACCCGGGTCAGTAGTTAAGGGTTTCTTTGCAAAAAGGAATTCACAATATTCTAAAACGGTCAACACGGTCCTGAAGGTGCAACACACTAAACATAGTGGTCCTGATCACAAGATATTTTTATAGTAGCTAGAAAAACAAGTTTACCTGTAAATCAATAAAAATGTGAATAAGGATCATTAAAGACAGTAAGTTATCCTAGTAGTTTACTTACTTGTAATCCATTTATTTTGTTAAAAATAAATAAAATGCCCTCCTGAAAAGCTTCATAGAAGCTAGTAAAATGGGGTTTGGTGAAGGGAGTTTTATACAAATGATAGACAAGTCACAAAGGAAATGCACTAAAAAGTAAAACTACACAAAGAAGTATTCTGTCAAATGACTCCCAGAGAGCGAAGGTTGTCTGCAGACCTCAGTCTCTCATATTCTGTATTTTTCCAAAGGACATAACTATTTTGTGCCTTCCTCATTTCTGAATACAGCTACTGATTCTGAGCACTGTCTGCTTTAAGCTCTGCCATATAAAGGAGCTGCATAAAGCATTGCATTTATTTTAATGAAGTTCTCCCACAGAGATGAAAAAACACATATAATAAAAAAATCCAAATTTCAGGCATGTAGGCGACATCCAAACACTACAAGAACACACTCAGAATACAAGCTAGGTCCATAAAATGCTACAGGCCAAACAAAGTGCTCATGCTGAGAACAACTGTACAGGATTAAGTCTCCCACACTTTATAAATAAATCTCTCATGCTCTGCTGCAGAATCAGACTGCCAGTAGAGGGAGCAAAAGCAAGCAAACTGCCGACAGAAATCCGAAAGTGCCAGTGCTGCCCCGCAGGGAGAAGGAGCCACATTCCCAGGCTGCACAAGCAAGCCGTGTGGCTGCTGCTTCTCTTTCCCAGCTACCTAAACGGTCTGTGAAAAATCCGGCAAGGCAAGATTTCTTCACCTTCCTGACAGTCAGAGTAAAATCACAGTGATACTGGTCAAGCTGTTGCTTTAAGATGAGTTTTGTAGACTTCAGTAGGCTATACCTGAACAGAAATGTGCATTATTTGCATAAAATTGCAATGTATTAATTATCATTGAATAACTCAGGACAGAAGGAACCTCAGTATGACTTCCAGCTCAGAGTGGTTTCAGCTAGGAGATCTGATGAGGTTGCACAGAACTTTATCCAGTGGGTTTTTTTTTTTTTTCTCTTCTATTACTATAGTACTAGTATTATAATAATTTTTTTTGTTTACTTTTGCAAATGTTTTTAAGTGAAGGCTCCCAAAGCACTTCAGAAGCTAGTTACTCTCAACAGCTCTTCTTGAGGATCACAGTTACAATTTTGCAGGTGGGGAGGTGCAAAGGACAGAAAATCCCACCTAAGGTTTTTTTCAATGGACAGAAGGATTGGATACAAAACGGGGAGATTCAGTTCCCAGCCTCGATCTACTGCTCATGATACAGGGTGCACACAAGGGCAGCAGAGACAAGCTTGTTCCCCAGCTTTTACTTTTAGCTATCTTAAAAAAAACAGATAAACAAAAAATCATTACTCTTGGTCGTAAAAGAAAAGCACAGAGATTAGAGAGCAGCTGTAAGGTTCAATACACCCAAACCGTAAGCCCCATTTCGGCTAGGTTTGGTATTTACGGCTCACTGACATTCGATGCTGGACTGGGCACGTTCTGAACCCAAAGCACGAGCTGCAGGACGGGGCGCCCTCGGGACGGGCCGCTGCGGAGCCACCACGAAGCGGCCGCAGGGGACGAGCCGCGCGGCTGCACCCAGCACAGCCCCGACCGCGCTGCGGCTCCGGGAAGCGCCTGCCCGGAACACATTCCCCCCTGCTCGCCCCGCCGCTTACTCCTTCGGCCGGGCCGGCTCCGCGCCCCCTCCAACGGCGCTAACGGAAAACGTAACGGCTCTAACGGAAACGCCCCGCGCCCCGCCCAACCGTTGCCGTGACGACACTGCACGCACCGCCCCCACGCCCGTGACGCGCCTCCCTTGCGGCGGCCGAGCTGCCTCCTCCGTCCCTGCTTCCGGCGCGCGGCCGCTCACCTCGCTCCCTCGGGGGGCTCCGCTGCCGACCGGCGGCCCCGCAGGGACCGAGGGGGTGCAGGGGGGAGCGGTCACTCCTAGGGCCGCCGCCGCTGTCCCGGGTCGGTGCGGAGGAGGGCGAGCGGGAGTGAGCACGTGACGTCCGCGCGTGACGTAGACCGGGGGGGGGGAAAGCAGGGAGGCGCGCATGCGCCCTAGGATGGCGCCACCTGAGGGGAGCCCGAGAAGCGATGGCGGGCGGGGCGCAGCCCGCCGTGATTCCGGATCTGCCGTGGGACGAGCGGCGCCGCATCCTCGGCCCCGCGCAGCCTCCATGAGCTTCCCGCGTGCCGCCTTGCGGAACGGTCTCGTCAGAGAGAAAAGTTTATCGGTGTCCCCTGTGGGCCTGCCCCGTTGCTCTCCAGCTCCACTGAGACCTGCTGAAGGAAGACAAACCATGATTTGCTTGTAGCACCTGTCTCAATAAAGCTTCCTCGTTTTATGTAGCTTCTCAGAAGGCTATACTGCTATAAGTTCGCTTTGGGATATTGGTACATGATAAAACTAATGCTTTTCACCTTCCTTGCTATTTTTGGTTTTGAAGCCAAGGGGCTTTTCAAAGTTAAGTGACACCCAGAGTACCACAGTGCTGTTTAGCAAGTGTTCAACTTCCATTAGTGCAAATAAAGGCCTGCAAATTTTTAGCAAGTATGTGAAGGCAAATCTGGGCTGTTTTTTCTAATTTAATTATTACATCAAGCCCATCAAGCCCTGTAGGACAGTTATTCCTGACACTGCTCTAAAAGGCAGTCAGCTGGATTCAATGGGTTAAGAAAATGCAATGTGCTGGGGAGGCTATACCTGTTAATGTCCTAAATACAGATAAATCAGTCTCATATAAGGCATAAACACAGCTGTTTTCCTACATTTATTTTCCTGAAAATTAAGAGCTCTAAGACAGCAGATCATGCCTATAAAACTCCACGCATAGTGAAACTAAATGCACAGCATACCTTCAGGTCTTTAATTTGTTAGGAACTAAATGTTTATTAGAATATGATGCAGTTAATATTCCCTGCAGTCGCCTTCAAAATGAAATACCCCTTTCACAACACAAAGATAATGAGTTATATGGCAAGATAACGTGGTTACCAGAATTCAGGAATGACAGAATCCAATTAATTTAACATGAATTAAGGCAAGATCAAATTTATTACAGTTGGATGCAATTTGTAATTGAAAGTTCCATTACAGTGCAGGTTTTTACATGTAATCTCATTAATACGAGATCTCAAAAGAGGCAGGTTCTCCATTTTGCAAGGCAGCAATGCAGTATGGTATGACCAGTAATTCATGTATGTATTTATTGTGAACAACTGCAGGGAACAAGACAGTGCACAGTACCAAAGGCTGTTCCCTTTCTCACAGAAGGAGTAAGAAATACAAAATGCTTTGGCTGAGCAGATGTAAGCAGAAAGCTGGACCTCGTGTTCTCTGGCTGCTTTGCTGAGCTGCCACTGCCTTGTTATTTATTTAGCCTTTTCTTCCCCCTTTTTTCTTCTTTTCCTGATTTTTCACTCCTCTAGGCAATCTCCTCTTTTTTTTTTTTTTTTTTTGGGTGGGAGGAGTGGAATCAGCCCTATAGTCAAATAAACCTTTTAATCTCCTATCTTCAAAATAAACACCTTTATTGTGGACAGTCCAAGCTCCTTAGGTAAAGCTTTGGGTCTCAAATCCAAAAGATACACTGTGTCCTTTTAATAATTTCATAGTGGAAACCCTTTATTTGCCCATTCCTGTGGCGCTATGGAGGTTTTCAATGATTCTGGTTTAGGTTTCGGGATTAGGTGAAACCAGAGTGCCTTAAACCTCTTTAGAGGTTTGGGATTAGGTCTGCATCAGGCCTAATATAGCCTTTCTATGCAAGACTAAATTAAATGGCAAGAATATTTGTTGTGCGCTGATTCACAGGTGTTTGGCAAAATACCAGAAAACATAAAGGAACCACTGGAAGAATCATGAAGGCAAAGCCATCGAAACATGAGCATTAGCTAAGTACTGCAGTATCACTTGCAACTGTGGGGTCTTTCAGACTGTGTTTCTAAGTGATTTTAAGCATGGATATCATTTTTATGTGTCTCTCTCACATGAATGTGAGTAAATTGAAGATCTATCGTGCAAATGGATCAAGGATTTTTATTTCAGTATCACATTCTGGTAATTGCTGCCTGTTTTATAACAAATGTATATTAAAGTTTGTCAAACAGCTGATACCACTGAAGCTCTATTGTTTTATTGTGCACATAAATTCTACTCCTTCTCTGAGGTATGCAGTGCCCTGACAGCATGTGCTAGGTCACGAGGAGAGAAGCACAATAGATTTATGCCTATTATTAAAACACCACCTTGTCTGGCTTAGGAGGCAGAGAGACATTTGCCTCATTGATGACTGTGCACTAATTAGAGGAGATAGTTTTCATTGTGTAGGCACTGTCTGCTATGAGGGTTTTCAGCAGCTTTTCACTTGCTTTGTCTCTTCTAGGGATATTTCTCCTGCTCCGCTCAGCTCCAAAGTCTGTAGCGCAGGCAAGGCCTGGAAAACTGGGTATTGGATAAGATGAGGAGGTGTCAATAAGCTGAATGAAGAGCAGCTCCTTGCTACAGGGTCAGGATCTCTGGTTTGGCTTCATCTGTAGCAAAAGCGGCACTTCATAACCCTGGCTCTGTAGCACCCGGCCCTGTATCCGAAAGAGCTGGGTATGTAGCTGTCAGGTGGTGTACAGAAATAACCTGGTGGGTTATTCCTATGGGCTATCCAAAATCAGATATTACCCAGGTATAGCCATCTCCTCATACCAAAACATTCCTTTTACTGCTCACAAACATGCCAGCTCCCTCCAGAGAAGTGTATTTTGAAAGCATTTCCCTATCCCACCCCCCCAAAAAAGCCAGATTTCAGTTTCAGTTATAGACTTGCCTCTGTTTTTTTAAAAAGTCAACCACATCTCAGAATTATGGGGTTTCTCTGATGTTTTTCCTTTTTTTTTTCCCGTGCCAACAGTCGGTTTTCTTGCACCCAGCCTTTTTGCATTCCTCCAGCACATCTTTCAGTTAGCAATGTATATAGCCAGATTGTATCTTAGGTCTGCCTGCAAAAGCAAAACAGAAATAGTTAGGACAAGTTTCAAGAGAGCATGTCCCTTTTAATCAGATGAGTTGTAAAAGAAAAGAGGGAGGCTAAGTGGAAGGATTTAATAATCTTAGAATCTGTATAAAACATTATTTATGGCTTAAGAGCTACACAAGGCCTGAACTTTCAATTCTTTCCCTCCTTAACAGTGCATGTAAGGAAGAAAAGAGAGAAATGTTACCAGTCAAGGACATAACCATAAAATAATGAGCAGCAGAAGAATGAAAGTATTAGGGGCCAAGGGAGGCTGAGTGGGAGTTCATACATGATTGATCCACACTTGGAAAAAGAAATGAAAAGACACTCACTTCATCCTTAAATGAAATGAGCATAAATAACAGTCTCATGTCAAATACACTGCTATTTCCAGTGGAGTTTTATGCTACAAAATTTCAACATTCTCAGCTCTAATCTTCAGATAAAACAACATGGCTGGTGCTGTGAAGCAGAAGTCTTTGAAAATGGCAACACGTTTGGGGTGAAGAGAAATGGAGGAGACAAAGAGCTGCTGTTTACGGAGCTTTGCCAGACGAGGCCCCACCTTTCTTCCTTGGAAACCTGCCGAAACGCCCGGAATTGTTTTTCTCCCCGGTGGAAAGTCTCGCTCTGTGCAGCTAACTCAAGGGACCAGCACCCCAGGTGCATCAGCCCATGCCAGGCCTAGCTCCCTCTAAAATCAGGAGCAGAGAGACACCAACATCCCCCTGGATGCTGGAGGCTCTCATTATTTCAAGTGCTCTGACCAGAAATCTGAAGGTTCCTGCATTTTTCAAAGCTCTTGAAAGGCAGTGGCTGCTCCCAGGCAGAAAGAGGGAGAAAGGGGGAATGACGGAGACAGACAGACTCGCTACGCTCCAGCCTGAGGAGGAAGGGTGCGGTGCGGGTGCGCAGCTGGGCCTATCCATAGGCGCCGCGTGCCGAAGAGCGCGTTCCTCCTGCCACGACCCAGCCCCGTGGCCGTGTCCCCTCCCTTGTGCCCACTCCGGCACCCTCTGGGGAGCACCAGGACGGATGCAAGGCAGGAGCACAGGGCTGGGGAAGGAGAGGGTCTACACTGGGGAACGGTCGCTGCCCAACAGCGCTGCCCTGGGTGGCTGCACCCAAAGGAGCAGCGCAGCCGGGATGCAAATGTTTCCGGCCAGCAAATGACACCTCACCTTAAGCAGGAAGCTCATTTCCCTCCACAGCCAGTGAGGAAAAACAGGCTCTTAACTACGTGGGAATATCCCCTCCAGCTTTGTTTCTGCTTCCACTGTTTCCTAGAGTAACACGCTTTAAAAACAAGCTTTGAAATCCAGAGGTGCCACTGCATGGGAAGCGGGAGACGCCTTTGGTCTTGGCATGGGCTCCAGTACTGCTGGGAAGACCTTGCACTGGTGGTGAGGTCAGCTCATTGGGATGTCCTGTGGCACAGTGGTATCCCGTATTTTCATGTGTTTTCTAGGGACACCTCAGGAGAATTCGAGGTGGTCTTGCCCAATGCTTCCTACAGAATAGAAACGAACTGGCCCTTATTCTCCTCAAAGCCTTCACTGGAAAATGACTTTTGGGCATCTTCTGGAGCACCTCTTTCATTTGGAAGACAGACACTGACAGCATGCCAAATCCAAACCCTCGCACTAGGCAGAGAAGAGACCCGAGAGACAAACATGTGTCAGGGTCCAGCTGCAGAAGGCTGCATTTCTGTTAAGGACTGAGCCAAAACCTTTGGTACAAATGCCCTTGCTTTCTAGGCTTTTCGTTGCGGACTGGATCGAAGGCGCAGTGCTCCCACCCTCGCTGGAAACGCAGCCTCGCACCTTTGAGGACAGATCGTTTTCCTCGGGGTGGGGTGTGTGGGTAGCAAAGGATACTTCACGTCTGGTTCAGACAGACCAACCAAAGGCTTAAGTGGACACAAACTACCAGCAGTATGTGATAGGGTTTACTGCAAGGAAATCAAACTCCCTGCCCCACCTCTTGGGCTTATCCTTTAAAGACCAGTCCTGTGCTCACAGCTGGAGTTTATGTGAGTCCTGCCTTATTAATTAAGTGTAGCCAGTGCCTTTTTTCCCCCCCTGAATTCCAACATAAGCAATTAGAAAGCAGATACTTTGCACAGAACAGCTGGATCATTTGTGTCCCCCCCAGTGCAATTTGCTTCTCTCCCCCAGCCAACTCATGGCCCCCTTTCTCATCCATCTAATGGAGACAGAGGGTAAAATCAAGGTGGCCAAACCAGGGACAACATATAACCATATATTTTTCTTTAAAAAATCTTGTTTTTAATGTGGAGGGGGTTGTTAACAACACACTTTTGACCAAAGAATCGTAACGTTCACCTAACAGATGGGGAAAAGCGCCTTGGCTGTCTACTGTGTCCTCCTTAAAAGGGGATCTGTATCAAAGTAGCAGCTTATTTTCTTCTCCACAGGCTGTTGATGTCATTAGAGCTAGGTCTCATTTTTGTTTAACACCAGAGTTAAGAGTCACATAAAATTGGCACAGGTGAGGGCACCAAGCCCATTAAGTTGTGCAATGTGACTCTCTGGGAATTTTTTGACTGTTCATGTACATCCAATTTATTTATGCTTGGGCAAGCCAGCCCCAGAGCCTCTCCTCCCTGTTCCCCCAGGATGAATACAGCTTCAGTCCTGCCATTAGACCTGTAAAAACCCTGCTCAATCCACTCAATTTCCCCCACACCCTGGGAAGATCCACTTACAGGAAGGGCAGTTCTGCCCCTCTCTGCTCCACATACATCCCTGTGTATGCTATGGAGATGCTATGGATGTTAAAACTCATAGCCAGAAACATCCACAGTAACACTGGAATTGAGAACTGCCCTCACCAAGCAATGTAAGTGCACGTTCTGCTCCTGTGGGGACTCCAGAGGCCAGGTCTTGATTTAAGGCAGGTCGGGATTTTCTGAGGCAAACCCTTGTTAAAATGACTGGTTGTTCATTGGTCTATGAAAAACCCTTTTGAAGCAGGGAAGTAATTCCAGTGTGTTTCCAGCAAAGAAGTTGTGAAAATGGTCACGGCATTTCTCTTCCTAGCATGGCTGACATTTTTTTAAGGTAGAACTTGAAGGTAGAAGAGAGATCGGGTCATGATAGTGATAGGAATAATAACGAGAGCAGACAGACAAAGTACCCCAATGTTGTGAGATTTTTCTAGTAGGTGATTCCTCACTGCTTCTGAAATTAGGCAACATCACAAGGTTGTTTTCAGCTATAATATGGGAAAGGTTTTGGTCCAGCTGTAAACAAACCATTTCCTTCCTCAAAAGGACATCAGACAGGCTGTTATTTCAGCCATCCACCCAGATGTTGGCATTTTTATTTCAGTTTTTCAGGAATCTTGGAGCACTTGTACATGCTCTACAACAGCCTCACAATCAGCTATCTAATACCTAAGTTGCAGACAAGGAGAACAAGTTAGGAGGGATTAAGCGATCTGCCTGGCTTCCCACAAGGCAGCACAGGTGTGGCTAGAAATCCAGACTCCCAACTGCCAGTCTTTGCTGTGTTACACGAACCAGACCATGTGCTTTGCCGTAAAAAAATCACCATTTCAGTCACACGTTTGTAATCTAATACAACTAGTATAGGGACTCCTAATAAAACAGAAAGATCAGCCTATTTTAGAAACTTCTAGAAGAAGAAAAGGGAAGGGAATCCCTTTATAACTGCAAAGGCTCCAGCTAATGAGAGCAGAAACGATATTTTATATTTTGGCAGTTGTAGTAAGTGGTAGTATGAAAACTACAGCAAGACCAGCTAATGCTGCATGAAATATTAGTGATGTCTGAGCACAAAGTAGAGTCCCTATCTCTTTAGTTAAAATTACAAAATGATTAACAGCCCAATTAAAAACATTTTTGTTTTTGACATGATAAATTATACTTTATCTACCTATCTGTAGATATAATTGATTATTTTATCCGCTTGCTGTTGGCTGTCATTAAAAAAGACAGATATCACGGCTTTCTGGCCTCTCTCCCGCTGAGAGAAAGAACAAATCCTGCTATTAATGACAGACAGCATCATTATGAAAAAATTCCTTTTTGCCACTAGGCAACACAGCCGAGTTCCAGTAATTATTGTATTAGTCAAGCCGTTGAGAAGTTCCATAAAATTGAATGAGTTTTTAAGGAGCATTCAACATTATTTGGCAACTTTTGTGATGTAACAATTAAAACCATGCTTCAGGCCCCAAAATGTGCAGGAGATTGCCAAAATCAGATAAAACCCCAGAGGGCCCCTGACTCGCAAAGAAAAAAAAAAAATCGAACTGTTTACTTTTAGGATCAGACATTCATCAACATTTGGCTTTTGTTTCAGCCAGTGTCAGGTAATAACAGCACCGCGTTCTCAGTAGGCTTCTAATGCAAAGCTTGAAGCATTTTGATGTCGGGTGTCTGAGAGGGAGCTGGGGCTGACACCAGCCTCTCCCTGGGAGAGGGGAATCTCACGGAGAGCTGATGCTGCCAGCCTTGCTCAGCAGATCAGGCACCTAGAGCACTCAGGGGTACCTTCTGGAAGGAATCATGTTCTCCACCACTGAGCATCAGGAAATCGCTGCCCTGAAGTGCAAGTTACTCCTTCCGCTCACGTCTAGGAGCGGAGCCAGGCAACACCTCAGACTGTCAAGGCTCCCGGGGATAAAGCAGAAGTCACCCCATTAACCTGTCAAAAAACTGTTAAAGAAAAAAATAAAAAGCACACACTTTAAAACTGGTAAGGCAATTGCTACTGAACTAACTGATGGCCAAGTTTATCATCTATCTATTTTTCTGTTGGGTGTTGTTAAGAAATAATGATTTATAGTACGAGAAATGAAGATACAATATCAGACATTTGCAGCAGAAGGTGCAGTTGGTTACAAAATGCAGACCTGGTTCAGCCTTTACAAGCCCTAAGAACCGCTTCAAGAGCACATCTGTTTGTAAAGGAGTTAAAAGGGATTGAGCTCCCTTTCTAGAATCGTGTGCCCAAGTCAGGAAATCTCCACATATCAAAGAACTTGGGTGGCAGCTGCAGTTTCCAGGGCAATCAAAAGGAGCTGTGATCTGAACATGGGATGAGGAACCAGGATACCGCTGCTCACACTGGGGAATGGCGATAGAGCTGCTTTTAGCATGAGCACCCTGCTAGTCTCCACCTGGAACATGCTGTACCAAGTAGGACAGATGAAAAGATACTCTGGAGCCTGCCGTAATATAACCTTTCATCACACAGCTCCTCGGTTGGAGAAGACTGCCAAATGTTAGCGCCTGCCGACCTATTTTTAAAAGAAAATAAAAACCAAAATCCCGAGCGATCACAATTTCTGTTTGATTTTAGTGGGAATGGCAGCGTGCAGCAGCCCAGGCCAAGAGGCGGCCACGTGCGGCACGCAGGCAGCTCTTGAACCGTGCCTGCCATTGCCAGCGCAAAGGCAGGAACCGAGACTCGTGAGGGAGGACACGTGTGAAAGAAAAGCTGCTTCTCTCTCCCAGCTCCAAGACCTCTCTTGCCTCTGTGCAATGCAGGCATGCCTGAATCCCACTAAGCACAGAAATCCGCAAATGCTGGAAGCTACTGCCTCATTTTCCAGCACATTTAACCTCTAGCTTGAGTCTGGCAGCTGCTACCCAGCAGTGAGATGTATAGCCATAGAAGTAAAAAACCTCGAATAACTAACCATCTGCTTTTGGGGAATCAGCATGGCCTTGCAGTTTTCTTCAGGACTGAGGCATGTGCCGCGGCTGCATTCAGCTGTATTGCCTAAGACGGCATGAGGATCCGTCATCTGTAGTGAAGCTGCTCATCTGGAGCAACTCAGGAATGCCGGAGAGTATCTATCAATATGGAAAATAAAGAGTTTCAGCTCTTATTCTTGCATTGTATGAGTGAATTGTGCCAAATCTACAACATATTGAACTAGTGCCAGATGAAGTCTTAGGAGGGGGTTTTAATATATGTTCTTTATTGGTATTAAATTTTTTATTATTAAAAGAATTCTGTTACAATATACATGAGCAAGATCCATCTAAACTAAAAAAAGTAATCTGAAAAAAGCTAGATTTCTAATATTCTTTTGTTAGTCCCTTTGGCTTACAATTCATCTGAGCTATTAGTGAGGAAAATGAAAACCCTAGCACTCGGCAAGAGAGAGCCCAGCAATGGAAGAGGAGAGCAGTTTGACAGCAGAGTGTTTGTGGGTATTGCTGAAAACAAGGCAAATCCATTGAAAAAAATGGTAATGCTTGTGGTGAAATTACAGAGACTTTGGATCAAGGGCTGTGAAGAAGACTAAACTCTCTGATTCATCTAGCTCTTCACAGGCCAATCCTACGGTTCCCTCGTCAACTATAGGGAACAAGTTTGTACAATTCAACACATTTCCACACCAGCCTGTGCTGTTTAAGCTCCCGGTTGTAGGTGTTTGCATGTCCCCCAGCTGTGCCAGTTGGCGGGTGCTGCTGTTTCAGAAGGATGCCAGATGTCTAGTACTTTAGCCAACCTGATTTCCAGATGACTGATTTTTGTAGCTACCACTTTAATTAAAATAAAACATATACAAAAAGAGACACGACTTTATCACCTGCTAACACATGCCATGGTCATCTCTCAGTCAATCAATGTGCAGCAGACAGAGCCACAGACTTGAGTTCCACACAACCAGTATCCAGAGGAAAAAAGATTAGCCCATCTGCTAAAGTGATCAGGCCCTTTGGGCTGCACCATACCAGCTCCTAGTTACAGGATCCAGTGCCCTCTGCTGAGCAGAGCCAAAAAAAGCATCATTGTGTGTCAGGCCCTGCAAAGTTACTGTTTCAGATACAGCAGTTTTGGAACAGAAGGGCTGCAAGACTGCTTCTCCCGTGTGCCCCAACATGCCCTTGTTGTCCCACCTGCCACTGGAGTTCCTGTAAGATGGCATATGGAAATCATCGAGAACCTTGTGACCATCCTAGGAGTAACATGTCATTTCTGGAAGGGGAGACCTATGTGGACATGTGGTAGTCATGAAGGGAGCTGTGCTAGCAACCTTGGCAGGCTCGAGCTGAGCAGAAATGTTGCTGCTTTGCCTTGATCTTTATTTACAATAAACGCCTCGGCTCCAGCTCAGCGTTTTATCTGGGAGCTGCCGCCGGCGTTTCTGTGACCATGTTCCGTCTCATTGCTGCACTGACATATTTACATGCGGGCCGGGGCCCGGGCAGCTGTGAATAAGGGGCCATATATCAAGAGAGGAAAAAGGGATGTAAAGATGAATTTTATGAAATATTTTCCATTTTGCTTTGACTTGGTTGTGCGTTTTGCTACGGCCCATTGGGCACTCACTCAGCACTTGGACATTTGGGCCGTGCAGTCTCGCCTATACTTGGAGTTGTGTCTACATGCCAAGCCGAGCCCAGTACCTGGCGCAGCCCAGGGTAAAAGAAGAAGCAGGGAGTTGGGGGAGAATTTCCTGCCCTTCAATGTTTTGTGCCACAGGAAAGAGAACAACATCTTATAAGTCAGCACAGTCTTGTCCAATTCTCACATGACACAGCCTTTTGCATTTTGCTTCTGAGTGCCTAAGTGAATGGAATTATTTCCACTACTTTGTGAGAGAAAACAATCAAGTCATGTCTGCAATTTAAGGAGGTCAAATCACCTTATCTTTTTCTTTGTTCAGTGGAAATGGTTAATTCCTTATAGTGTTAATCCTTTCCTTTTTTTTTATTTTTTCTTCCCTGAGGCTGAGTAATAGGTTAGATTTGTTGACTGTTTAAAAATACAAGCTTTGGACACAATATTAATGATATTGTATGTGCAATAACATCAGAAAACAAACAGAGAGGCACCTGGGGTGTCTGAAGGCATCTTCTGGCCTTTCTGGGCTTGACAGCACAGAGTGGCTCTCCAACATTTCCATGTGGAAAAACATTATCTAGCACAAGAGAGTTTACTTTGAGTGACCCTCTTGCCTTTGAAACAATGAGATGTCAGGACCATTGTGAAGCTGAAAAGATGTTTAACGTGTTTCATAAGAACCACCTATCACTCAATCGCCTAGGAGAGGAAAAAATTATAAAGGAACCCAGACAAACAATCGGAAAGAAAAACTGGACATTTGAATGGAATAACTGCTGGTGTCTTTCCTCTGGCATTGACATCCTAACAAAGGGTGTGAGAATTTTTTCCTTTATTACCTTTTGCAAGGCAAAGATGGGAGGAGAGCACTGTTTGTTTATTCATTTATTTTAGAGCCACACTGACACAAAGGAGTCACTGCCCATACCTGCCCATGGCTCAGGTTCATCCCGTCAGAGTGGTAAACCTGCCAGAACTGCACTCTCCCTTGGTAGCCTTCATGAGATCCAAAACAGCATGTGGAAGTGTTTATTTCCAAGTCACCTTGGTATGGGCTAGCTTAGCCTAAATCTAGGTAAGCCTAATCAGTCAGCTGTGGATATCATCTACCACAAATGTGTGCAATGTCTTGGTGCAAGTCTGATTCCTAAGACTTATCAGGCTTTGTGCAGGCATCCTGTCCTAAGGCAGAGCAAACTAGAGGCCCTATTGCTGCCGTACCACAGATTTCAGAGATACAACTGTGTTTAAATGGCACTGACTGGAGGCAACCTTACCTTGGATAGAGAGCTAGCAGGTCCCAGGATGAGATCGCCGAGTCAAACATGCCTACTGCCATCGACAAGGAACCGTCCCAGGTTCTTTTTTTCCTCCAAGGAGTCCTCTCCCACAGACGGTTTCACTCACTGCAGTGCAGTGTCTGAGACTGTGCTGGAAAGGAGCCCTGCTGGTCCTTGGGCACACTGGGATCTCAGCAGATACTCTGTCAGTGGAAACAGACAGTCTTGAACAAGACCTATTTAGGTATTTACTTGTGCACTCTATCCCATTAACAGTCACCACTTCAAGGTAGGACCTGGGGTTCATTCAGTGACTCAACCAAGGTCACACAGACTTTGAGATTTATTCACCAAGCCATCCCACACCACCAGATTGTTGTTGAGGATTACACTCTATCTAGGAGTCTATTTTAATATATGAAAGGGTAGGATTTGGAGCTAAGATGGAATGGTAAATTAAATAGTGAGGTGTTCGTCACATCTCTGTTCAAAGCAGGCTAACATTTCATGTAAGGAATTACACGCTTCAGACAGTTGCAATCATCTTCTGCACAAATAATTTAAGCTTACTTGGTCTATTTTATTCTGATTTAAATTTTTATTGGAAATATAAATACTGATGTCGGTCACCAAACCAAATAAAACAAACATATTGAGTAGGGTCTATTATAGACTAATATGGAAACAAATAATCTGCGAGTCTGGTTTTATTTATAAGCTTATTTGAGTTTTTACTCCAGGCTCATATTAATCGGGTTTGTGGTTTCCACATCTGTAGTGCTGATGCCCAGCACAAACAGCATGCCAAGTCGGACCTGGGCATCCTCCAAGCTCTGGATGGAAAACATATGCTTCAAGTTCTAGCTACCTCCAGACAAGCAAGGCAAGTAACCTACCAAACCACCACAGCGGGTGCAGCAGGCAGACCAAACTCCAGGGAGCTTCCTGAGGTGCCTGCTTGAAAGTTTCTTGCTTTTGACTTGCTCCAGGGGCAGCCAGGCTGCCGCCTATGTTATATTTGCTCTCTCTGATGATAAAGAGATACCAGTTCCCTGCACAGACCTCCTTTCCTCTAGCTAGAAATTCCCAGACTGGGCCAGTTAGTTCCCAGTGTCAGCTAGTAAAACATATTGTGGAGGAAGATGGAAGAACTCCTGCAGACTGTGGCAATGCAGTATGAATTCTTTCCAGAACCCTTGATTATTTTTAATATTTATTAAAAGCATTCTGAAGGCTCACAAGATCCATAAATATATATAAAGAATGCCCATGCCACTTGTCAAGCCAAAATGGATCCAGCTGTTCTGTAGTGCTGATCTCTGATTGCGGAGAATCCCTCTATTAATGAAAGATGTATAAAGGGAATCCCAAACTAGAAATATGAGCTCTACTGAAGACTGTTCAAATCATCTATGAGAGAATATTTCAGGGAAGTACGTGAATACCAGGCTGCTTCTCAATACAGCTGGGCTGCAGTTCTGGGAACCCATTTCCATGGGGATATCCGCACCTCTTGCGGATGCTTCCCGGGACAAGCTGCTTCCAGACAAACTTTGCTTTGGGACAGTGCGGCACCTTCCCCGAGTGTTGCACCAGTTCAACCATACGGCTGCAAACCCACCCCCAGGAGCCAAGGGAATCTCAGCACAGTATGAGCTTCCTGCTACAGCAGAGCAGGCCAACATGCGAGCGGAGCAAAATGACGTAGCTGATAGCAGTGGGCGAAAAGAAAGCAGTATTCCTGTCATAAATACATGAAAGTTGGCAGACGGTGTCAAATTTATTCCCTTATGCACCCGCTGATGGTCATGTGGCAACCTCTGCCACCTATAGCAATTACCTCTTTCCTGATAAATTTGATAAAAGTGACACACAAAAGTGTCATAAAACATCTTTTTCGAGTTACTGTAACATCATCTATATTGTTGTTCATACAACACTGTGATTTGCCCTAATTCAACTCATGGAAGGGGGGAAGGAAAGAAAAAGATTAACACACCATCAGAGCCACAGTCGTGTCAAAGGGAAGCACTCAGTGTCATCCATCCTCTTCCTCCGCCTCCAAGGCCTGGTTTGCCCAACACAGCTGCTCTGCAGGTTCTCAGGCTGAGGCAGTTACGAAACTGAAATGGCAAAAGAGCAGTGCCTGATAACAGAGCAGCAGATCTGTCATCAGTACAAAAGGCAGTTGTTCCTCATGGCAGTGGCTAGAGAAAAGAAGATGCAATTAACAATTAGCTTTGGTAAGAGAAGACAAAACCCTTAGAACATGATTTCTGCTGCAGCAGATCAAGCTGCAGACTTAGGAGGTAATGGTTCCAAGTCCTGATTCCTGCCTTGATAGATATGCTATAAGATGAAAGAGAGAGTGAATTTCTTCTGCCACTTCATTCTTACTAAGAACTGGGGCCATGGAAAAAGGCCAACCTCACAATAGTTTCAGGAAATCAGAATAGCTTTGCAGCATTTCCAGACAAATCTAACATACCTTCGGCTTTGCACTTTATGCACAAAGTTCAGGCATCTCACTGCAGAAAAGGAGTGGAAGAGTTTTAGGGGGTGCTGTGCTATCTTTTCTGGCCACCCTCCCCAAGTTAAACCCAAATTCACACAGAGCTCTTGGTATCTCAAGGAGGCTTTGCTTTCACAGGTTTGACCTGAAAGAAGATGCCTGTTGCATGGGTTACCTGAACTCCCAAGTGATACTGAAGAACTGCCTTATTCGGAGTTCACGGTCCACAGGTGCTGCAGACCAAGTCCAGCAGAGACAGCAGAATTGGCTCCAGTACGACATCACCTGATATGCTCTCCTCCCCTTTCCTTTTTTGTCCATAGAGCACTACAATTTTTTTTGTTCTTGTAGTGATTAATTTCACAGCTTGCACCTAAGTTGACCCTAATAACTTGCTGCAAAGAAGCAACAGGGTCAGTTCCTTGTTGATCCAGACAACTTATCACCCCCCAAACACAATAAAAAAAGGAGAGCCTGTTATCAACAGGGAGATGCCCATTTGTATTTTCACAGGCGGAGAGCTGGGAGCTCCCTTATCAAGTGGAGAGGCTTGGCATGTACTCCAGGCATGCAGGGGGGAGGCAGGCTGCTTTCAGCCTGCAAGGCCACACAATATGGGAAGTGGGTGCCTGAAAGAGGAGTGGGAAGAATGACAGATCGTTTGTGCCTGTGCGTTTTTTTAGAGGACACCAGGTTCCCGCCATGGGAACAGGGTGGACAGTAAAGGCAG
The DNA here is from genome assembly GCA_013398735.1 of Nothocercus julius. NCBI lineage: Eukaryota > Metazoa > Chordata > Aves > Tinamiformes > Tinamidae > Nothocercus > Nothocercus julius. Next base: position 1,418,406 of record VZSV01000122.1, on the reverse strand, counting down.
CGACTAGACGTGAAGAGTGACAAAGCAAGTCAGCCACGGACGGCCCGTGGGAGGCCAGAGGAAATGCACCATTAGTCAAAGTTGGAGGAAAAATAAAATGCGATGACAACTGGGCCATTCATGTGCTTCCCCTTCAAGGACTGACCAGACCCTTCGCAGCTCAAAAGACTCAAGTATCAGCTTCTTTTTCTCTTCAGCCAGGCTAATGTGCACCAGCACAGTCTGAGAAACTCCCCTGTCACTTATATTAATTTTTATCTTGTTGTTCTTGGCTGCACTTCACTGAAGTACAGTGATGGAGAGTGCTTCAACCAATAACGCAGGTCCAAGCGAGCAGCCTCTCTGCTGCTGTTAGGCATCAATTCCATAGCTTACGGCAAATGTTCACCCAACTCGTGAACTGCAGAAATAATCAGAGCACTTCCAGCACCAGAGCAAGACAACGAGGTGGCCTCACAAGGACGTGTAAGCCCTACACAAGGACAATCCCAACACAGGCCGGGATAATTGTCTGCAGTTCGAAAATTTGCTGCTCAACACAAAAGTAGGGCTCGCAGTAACCACAGCAACAGGGGGAACTTGGCTTTACATTTCATGAGCAGGTTTCATGAGATGCTCCACTCTGCCACTGCGAGGGAAACACCAAGGTGTTATCGCAACTCATGAACCTGACGTACGTCGTCATTAAGGAAAGAGAATGCCTACCAGAAGGTCCCACGTAAGTACTCACAGTGGTTGATCCTTCGGACTTCACTGGGGAGCAGGCCGCAGTCAGGACAGGATTTTTTTGTTTTGAACTGCCTCCTCCAGAGCCGTAGCATTTCCAGATGTTAGAAGTGACCAAGTCTCAAGAACTTGGTGGAAGAGTAAGTGCACAAGGGAGCTAAAAGGAAGAAGGAAGCAGAGAAGGCTGAAACGCTCCGTTAAGAATACACTGGGCTCTTATCCCATCCACAGGGAATTCACTAGGGCTTCGATAGGGCCAAATGCAACCAAAAAATATTTTAAGAGCATCCCCCACAAAAACAAAACAGGAAACAAAAAAGTCAAAGAGCAGTCAGGAATGCAATTAAATTCCTAATTAAGGATAGGATCAAAGTTCTCACCTAAAACTTGAAGGCCTCCTGGCTATATGTAGAAGGAACAGGGTCAGGAATCAACGTAAACAAATTCCAAAGTGTCAAGGGAATCCTCCTTATTTTTCCAGTTTTTGAAATATGTCTGTGAAATAAACTCAATCAGAAACATAGAGGCAAAAATCAAAAGGTCTTTCATGATTTCATTCCAAGTCTGGCATAAACTAAATAGGTTTTTTTTTTTTTTTTTTTAAAAAAAAAAAGGAAAGAAAACCACCTTTTGACAATCTGAGAGGTGTTTCTTATGTTTCCAAAGCAGCTTGTGCTCTTTAAATTGCTTCCTGTTGTGTGGCTAATAATCTCTGTTTTTTACATTAATGGAAACGCTCATCTAAGTGTGCCGAATTGAACAGCTCTATCAGAGTACGAACGCCCTGCTGTCCAAACCACCGTGCCTGAAGCTCTGTGGCCAACAACATCTTTCCCATTATTCAGCAGTCTCCTGCCAGCAGAACACGAGTTCGCTCCATCTCTCTAAGGAAAATGCCTGGGTTTCCTGATGTTTTGCTGTGTTTGTACAACTTGCCTTCGTGTGAAGTTGAAAATTAATGCACTTCCTCTCCGTCCTTTGAGAGAAACACAAAAAGGAAGATTATCAAGATTAAATAAAAATGCCAAAGCTCAATCCTTTGTCTCTGTTGAACAGAAGCATTTCACTAAATAGCCAAGATTCCAGTGCATCCTAATTGTGTTAGACCTTCTCAGGAGTTGTGTAAGACTCTTCAGTATCCTGTATAAAGCTAAAAGCTGCTAAGTAACCTGCTGCACTGACACAGCGTTGAATAGAATATTGTTCAGCTACATTATGGCTCGTTCATACATTAGTAAGAAATCAAAACAAAACAAGCTTTCAACACAGACTCTGTTTTGTTAGGAATACACAGTGGAATAATATATTTGGGTCTTGTCTCACAGGTAGCCTGCAAAGAAGGGAAAGTCAAGAATATACACAGCTACTTTAAGTTGAAAGTCTAAAAGGTATCTATTTTTTACTGTTTTCTTTTCCCTAGTACTTTAGAAATATTAGGTAGTTATTCCCTTACTTTACTAGAGTTATGTAATACCCTAATAGACAAAGACTGAGAGGTATCTATAGTCCTTTTGTTTCAGATTTGTTTGAGTTATGTTAACACCTACCTAATTCCAACTCCTAACACAGCCTTGGGAAAAAGAGGTCTCCTTATGAAAGATTTAAGAGGAAAGATCTTGCCTTCTACTTTCCTGCCAAGACAAGGAAGAACAAGCCTGATTCCCATGTTTTTTCAAGGTAAGGGGAACAAGGATGGAAAAATATGAACAGTGCTCCTGGTGTTCATACATGCAGAAAGAAAATGAGGGGGCACAGAAAGGGTATCTTCACAGTTCATCTTCCATGGTGTGCAGGGGGTTTGCTGAAGTTATTTTAAGAATATATCGGACATACCCTTCTACAAACTGCTGAGACTTTTACCTGGAACAGCCCCCACCCCCCCCACCCCAAGATGCTGGTTCTGACAGGCTGCAACTCCCAATGCCTTTATATCGCTAACAATGCAAAGCACCTTGTTCAAACAAGACTGGTCTCCATTTCACACTGCCCCCAGGGAATATCCATTTTTCCCTTCATACTCTATCTTTCTGACTGATGCAATCAGATTTTGGAAATCTGCCTTATTAGTTTATATTCCAGCTTCTTAAAGATGATGCTAATTTTCCATTGTAGGACCAGCAGATTTTAGATGTGCTAGATCTTGTCTATAAGAAGCAAAATAAAAAACAGCATGCAGCGTACTTGGATGTCATGCTTAGAAATGGACTTCAGCACTCCTTGCAAAGCAAGTCTAGAGGCTGAGGTGGGAAGGACACACTCCTAAGTCTGGAAGGGCTCAAACCCAAATGTTTTAAAGTCATATGCTAAACGGAGAGAGACACACCGCACCATTCATGTGAGTTGTTTTGTTCTTAATTTCTACACTGTCCATCATTCCAATTTTGTTCTCCCTAGACTGGTGTTTTACTATTACACTTTCATGCTGAGATGGCCTAAGAGTTCCATTATATCCATTAAGGATTAGATCATTTTGTTTCCCACAGCAAGCAGGATCCCATTCATGTCCCAAACACAACGTCAGTAGCTTGAGTGGTGTTTTCTTAAGGTGCGTATAAGATTAAAGACTGAAATCAGATGCAGAGTTGCCAAAGCCTTTGTAATATGTGTGTTTCTCATGGCAAGATGATTGACAAGGATTGCAATAAGGTGCTGAAGGGGATATTTCACCCGGCCCATCAAAACTCAATGTAGAGGATTAAAACTAAGAAGAGCTGACAATATTGACTTTGAGTGCCACAACAGAAATATAATTACCTTTTTGACATGCAGTGGACAGAAATACTCTATTTCTAAACTAAATTCATCAACTAAAAAAAAAGTCTGTTCTGTTTCCTTCTTTCCCAGTAAAATTTAAGTTTGGCACTAGAATAAATGCACACAAAACCAACCTTTCTGCTGGAAGAACATCAGGAAAACTTTGTGCATAAAACTAAAAACCTCTCTTAAAAGAGAGCACACAAACCTGAAAGAATGAAAAAGTCAATGAATTTTATACAAGTTTACTTATTGCAAAACAAACTGTCTGCACTATGCTTATTAAAGGCATATTTCATTGCCTAATCATAGATGCCTATTGTACCTTTTATGTTTTGAATAATAATTGCAGTCTGTTCCCCAACTGTAATTCCAAAGGCATTTTGGCATATGCTTATATTGATTCCCCTTTAAGAAAGGACGAGACACATGCTTGAATCCCACTGAAATTAATAGCTAACGTTAGCTTTGAGTACATTGATTGCACTGGGATTTAGACACGTGGCAAATTATATGGGCAGAAAGTTACCTACTTCATAGGCATAAGCCTCTGAAGAAAGACTTTGAGCACACAAGATTGTATACAAGTCTTTTTTTTTTTTTGCTAACACAGCTATTCTGGCTGGTAAAGACAAACACCACCCTGCAATATATGCAATGATTTGCTGGAGTGAAATAACTTCTCTACTTGTTGATATGGAATAACTTAAAATGGAAACATTTTCCAACAGATAAAACTACATTCAGCACATGCATAAATGGAAAAAGGCAAAACTTAATTGTAGACAATATCTTAGCATTGAGAACAAGCTATCAGTAGCTATAATCCAAATAATATAGTACATTAAATTCCCAATTTATAAAGATTAGTGCCTATATGCTTCTCTGTTAATAATTTTCCTTTGTACTGTTCTTTTTTATTGTAGAATTAATTGGTATATGCAAATAAGAAGAAAGAGAATAATCAAAATGATGCTTACCTTGCTGTGTTCTTAGCCACTGCAGAAATAAAAACTGCAGAAATAAAAATGTCTTTAAATGCATTCTAGTCCATATTCCATTTCAGAATCACATCAATGGCAACTCCCAAGGTAGTGTTAAACTAGCCTATTTGAGAAGCTCACTGACTATCATCTAACAATGGGAAATTCTCATAAAGAATTGAACTTAATTAATAAAAGGAAATAGAGGTTAATTCAAACAATTGTTTCTCTTCTAACCAAAAAAATTATGAGAACTTTTGAACAACTTTTTTTTCTAATCAATTCCTAAGTCCTTTTCCAACTTTTCTGTTTAGCAATATCCACTGCTTTGCTGTTTCATTGCCTTTGCTTGGCTTTGCTGTAATGCATTTTTTTCCACTGCATTTTGAAGTTGAAAACCCAAAGTGAAAAGCTAAACGTAATATACTTTAAGCCCTGTATAATACACAGCCTGCGCTGTATTTCAAGGGAGTTTCCTCTTGATGCGTCTTCAAGAAGCATGTCGACACACACGGGCTGTGAACATACCTGTTAGCCCTCACTAGCTGGAAAAAAACAGGAAAGTATTTGAAACCACCATTCCTGAGTCTAGGGATTCCCTAAATTTAAAATAGTTGAGGAGGTCATTCAGCCTGGAATAATCTCTGTAGTTTTTCAGTTTAGGCATCAGAGAGACAGACAGATATTAACACTTTTGTTTCAAGGGGTCTCAGCCTGGCTACTATTTCAAGTTTCCTTAACACATAGCACAACCAAGAGAAACAGCATTAGGATCAATAAAGAATTTTTTTTGGTAAGAAAAAGCTCTATTGGCAAAATTAAAAAAAAAAAAAATCAAACACGTACTAGAAAAAATAGTCTTTATTAATTCATACCACAACACAATAAATATTGAGATTACATATATGAGGGACCCAGCAAGTCTCAGACTCATCTGCACCATGGTATGGTTTGACAAACAAGCCCTCATCAGCTGGCATCCTGAGAAGCCCGACTAAAATTATTTTTACCTTTTACAAATCATCAGTAATTTGCTGAGTACATCACACAATTTTGGTAGACATTAGTTGGGCTTTAGAAAAGAATTCTTAAGGAGCATCCCTGGAGAGAATCCATCAGGAAAAAAAGCACAAACTGTAGTTTTCATTACTCTGTCTTGTTCCTGGTCCTCACAATATGGTTATATAGGTGTGAATGGACATTTAATTTTACTTCAGTGGCCAACAACATTTTGCATTAAATATGGAACAGACCTAGGCTGCAAATCAAGACAACAGCAATCCTTATTAAGTCCACAAAGCAATTCTAAACAATACCCAAACCAAAAACAATTCCATGACATTATATGAGAGTATGATGACATGTATTAATTTCACACCCCAAATACATTGAGGACACTTTTCCAAGAGATGTATTTTGTTTCCCATATCACTATTTCCAGCTTTACAATGAATGAAATAAACTCATCTTTCCACTCATTTGTCTGTAGTGGAAGAGAACTCAGTCTGCCGGACACATTGTCAACAGGACAATGCAGCCACTTTCACATGGCTGAACCTCAGTGTTTTAATTCATGTCTGCAAAAGAAACTGATAGAGAATCCCCATGAGAAAAAAAGAAATCTTATATACCTATACACATTGCATTTTAGTCAGAGGTGGCATTATTTTCATATCAAGGTCTCTGTACATTGAGATTCTCAGTATCTCAATGTCTGAAATAAAAAATAAAATATTGTCAAAAAGAATTTACTATGAACTTTGTTTTTTTATAGCTGGGAAAAATCCAGTGGGTTTCTGGTTGTGCCATATCCCCAGGCCTTTATTAAACAGACAGAAAATTTATGAGTGCACAGGTAAGCACACATTCACATGCAGATATAAAATCTTCATATCATTTCTTCTAAAGGCAGTAGCAATGATTGGGCAGCATTCCAACTATACTTCTACTCCAAATATTCTTTTCATCCACATACCCAAGATTTCAGAGCTGAAAAAAAAATGCATTGGCAGATCTGATAGGGAATGCCCCTTGCACTTAAACTGTATCACTCCTTCCTCCCTTTACTAAAAGTATCAGGAAGAGTTGGAGAAAAAGCATTTAAGGTTTTTTTATTTGTTTTAAATCAGAAAATTTCCTTCAATGAGACTGTGATAAATGCTGTTACATCTCTTTTTCTCTTTTAATGTCTGATCTTTTTTTCCTCAGTTTCTCACGACAGATACAATTCTGGTGTTAAGAAATATTTCCCCTTAAAATAGACTTGTCTGCATTGCAATCTGCAGTGAAGCAGCAGGCAAAAAAATGTATCAAAGAAATACATGATTATGAGAACATCCTCCCAAACTTCAGTAAGAAGTAGGATAGCTAAGAATATATCAAATTCCTCTTGCAGAAACACTGATATAAATTAACAGGAGAAAAAAAATGTTTTACCTAAAGATAGCCTCTCCCTTTCCCATACTACACGTTATTCTAGTGTAAAGATCTTAGTGAATATGCCTGCCAAAATATTGACAACTACAACTTGAACTGCAATTCAGAGCAGTTTATTTTGGGTTTTGCCTTTGTCAGGCTACCTATTTAGCAGGGTTCTTCAAGAGAAACTTCATTGTAAGATTTCTAATGTGGTTTTTATTGTCACAAATTAACCAGCATCTCCCCCTTCTGGCTAGCAGAAAAGTAAGCAGGAGTTTTCAGTAGAAACACGCTTTCTTACTCTGGCCAATATACTGAAAAATTTTGCAGATAATTATTTTCAAAACAGGACCATTTCTTCTCTAATGTATAACTATAGTTCCCTTTGGTAATTTGCATTTTATTAAAGCCAAATCTCAATCCATTTAAAAGTGGTATCTAGGTTATCAGTGACTACACATTAAACAAACAAGTTATCACTGTATCAGCCAGATTTTCATATTCTATCACACAGGAAAAGCTATATGAGCTAGAATATTTGTGGCTTTGATTCTACTTGCTTAATATTGTCAATATTGCTTAATAAGTGGTGTGTTCAAGCTGTAATTGTGAGACGTACCAATTTAATTTGAATCAAAATGAATTAGCAATTTCAAGAGTAAGAAGGGAAGTCACAGCAAGATGAAACTCTAGCACCTCTGACTAAAAAAAAAAAAAAAAAAAAAACCTGTCAGCCTTCACCCCATAACGTTATGGCTGCACTGCCAGGGAATTTATCCAGCAGCAGCAATTTCAGCGATAATTGATTTTCTATCAGATTCCAGAACATGGGACATTTTAAAGCATAAAGATGGCTGCTTACCTATCATTATACACTCTGGGAACTTGTTTCTATTGGTGATTCTCTGCGTTCAAGATTCAGTAATGAACTATCCAAGTACTTCAGAAAAGATATCTTCGTTGTGCATTTAGGGAGGCTCTGTCTGATTGCTGGCATCTGTATGAACATCATGCGAGATGTGTCTATGGGTGGTCAGCCATGCCAACAGAGAAACTCATAGGACAACTGTTTAAATTGTAGAAGGCCTCAGGAATGCAATGGATGCATTTTTATATATAAAAGTTATTATTTCTTAGCTCTGAGCAAGAGAAGAGTTATAGATGTTTTAAAGGAGAAAGAGAGATGTGTTACAGTAGAACTGCTTTGGTTTTAGATCACGAGGACAGGAGGACTATTTCTTCATCTGGCCCCAAACACCAACCATTAAAATAGTTTCAAGTCAAAATGTCCCTTTTCTTTTCTGTTTTGTGCTCTTTTTCCTTCTTTCCAGGGATGGTATTTAACCTCAGCAACCTGTGACTGTTGCATCCAAGCCAGAACGCTTTGTAATATGTAACTTGGTAATTTCTTCAGCACAGGTAGGGTGAATGCCAATTGTCTTCATTAGCTGAGCATAGGTAGCACCACATCTACAAACAAACACCACACACACACAAAACAACAAAAAAGGAACACAGCGTCATACACTATTTACCTAAAATTGCTAAAATGCTCTAAAGTATCAAATTAATCTTGCTCTTGTCTGTTTTATCAGGTAGAGGAGTTGTCTTTAAAGTTATTTTTCAAACAACGCTATTTCTCACATACTCACACAACAAGTATCTAAATACTTGACTTCACAACTCTTAGGCAGAGAAGAATTGTTTTAAGAGTTGACACAGAGCTAATTAAGCAATTTACCCAAGGTCGCAAATGAACCTAGGGCAAAGAAAACACATGACAAAACTGCAACCTCCAGCTTTTCTTGCACTTGCATACGTGCTTCACATATGTGCTTAAACTCACACATACACAAAGAAAATCTTACTTAGGCCTGCAGGCAGAAAACTAATGTAGTAATATCAGACACTTTTGTATGATACTAAGGGGAAATCAGGTGTTTAAAGTTAACAACTGTTAAGAGAAAAAAATCATCCCCTACTCATAAGAGAGACAGAGAGACAGAGAGAGAGACAGAGAGAGAGACAGAGAGAGAGACAGAGAGAGAGACAGAGAGAGAGACAGAGANGAGAGACAGAGAGAGAGACAGAGAGAGAGACAGAGAGAGAGACAGAGAGAGAGACAGAGAGAGAGACAGAGAGAGAGACAGAGAGAGAGACAGAGGAGATTGAGCTAAAATTTCACATGCTTAATTTCTTCACATTCTTCGACTTGGTGACTTTTCTTAGGGCTGCTATTCCTGGCCAGTCACTCTGTAAGAATAGCTGAATAGAGCATAATTTTTGAAATCATTTCATGCCCTCCATGCAAAAATGTTCCTTCCCTCTGCAAAATACAGGGAAGAGAGCCACAAGTCTTCTGGTGTCCTACCTCCATTCAGAATAATATCACAAGGGAAAAACACTGCTGAGCACAGATGTGACTGGAGTGCAAAATGGGAAGGGAAGAAGGAAAATCATCCCTTGGAGGGACTGAAGTAAGACCTAATACTCAACAAAAAGAAGAGAAGCTCATACTTACAATGGGTGTTCCACAAAACTCCAGTTTTGTGAAATAAAATAGAAACCAATACAAGTATATGACCTGCTGAAAACCTCTTACTGTGGCTGAAGTTTTAATTTCCCTCAGGCAAGGCAGAAAAGCATTCCAGTTTCATGGGCTTCCTTTTCGCTGGTTATTTTGGATAAAACTTCAAAACAATGACATCCTAAAAAATGTCGTTCTAGAATCTATACCACTGGCAATTAATGGACTACAAACACATGTTGAAAATGTGTACTCAGGGTATACTGCAATCAGTGATTCCTAAGATACTCCTCACGTGATACTTGCGGTCCTGCCTTCTTAATCCTTTCTGCTTTTCATTTGTGCTAGTCACTCACAAGATAAGGCTGAAACTACAATAAAATTGTGATGATGTTCAGGACAATGAACTGACATCACAGTCTAAGGGGGGGAAGCTTCTTGCATCCCATTGATTGTTTTCTTCAAAGATGAATTAAAAATTATAACTTGGTAATGTATATATATATATA
>VZSV01000122.1:1350534-1406710 GCA_013398735.1 Nothocercus julius | reverse complement strand
TTTTTTTTTTTTTTTTGATAAAGCAAGTTAGAAGCTTTCAACACTCACTTTTATATAGCATTGAGTTGCATCTCTTTCAGCCACAGTAAACTCTAAAGGTTTATAATATGCATGGAATACCTGGCAGAGAAAAAAACATTTTGTGTTAGAGAATAACATTATGTTGAAAACAGCTATTTTTATGACAATGATTACTATTACTGCATATTTATTATGTTACAGAAAAACAAGAACAGATTTATTTATAGCTTGTTCACTATTTTAAAGTGAGATATGGAAAGCACAACTGAGAGTATAACAAAACTTTTTTAGAAAACCATTAGATTAAAAACAAAACTCTCTCTTTACATATATATATATATATACACACACACACACACACACACATATATATATATATGTATACACACACGTCAGGCTACTCAAGTCAGTGCCCCAAATTCAGAATAATGTTGGATTAGATCCTTTAGCTATCTCACAACCGAAAGTTTAAGTAATACCTCACTAACAGAAACTAATGAAATCCAGTATTTTCCAAATCTTTAACCATGAATAACGCAAGGCCATCTTGCATTGTAAATTTGCAGATTGCAGAGTAAATGCTTATTTCTTTATTAATCATTTTGCCAGGGGCTCCTGGATAAATTCATCAGCCAAATTTCCTCTCACATCCATATATCACAGCAGGGTCTCATCTGCCCCACACATTAATTGCCCATCTTCACCAGGTTAAGAACAAGTGTTCTTAGCTGACAGCATTCTAAGCGGTATCAGTATCCAGAAATCAAGACAAGTTCAGGATAAATTTTAGAGAATACAATATATTTCAGAATAATAGAAATCAGAAATAATAACTTACTGAACATGAAGCAGAGGACTTACAATTACACTACTGCATGCCATATTTCCACAGCTTACTGAGCCATATACTGACAATTTTAATGACGAGGGAATGAAAGCAACACAGCATATCCTTTCAAAGATGACTTGTTTGCATTTTGGCTTGTTATAAGAGTGACTGTGAATTTCCTTGCCATGAACATCATAACCTCATCTCGGAGGACAGAGTGAGAACATATGCCGTAACAGTTGTCTATCAATATACAACGCCTATGCCATCAAATCAAGATATTTTAGCCAACAGACAAACAAAAATATTGTGTGAATAATTCTGGGGACATCCAAAGTTTTGACTAACTGACCTGGCCAGAGTTTCTAATAGCTAAAAGGAACATAACTATAATTTAATGATGATGCACAACGTCACTTGTTAAAACAGCGATTAACTTCACTGCAGTCAGATTCCATTATTGTGACATGTTGTAACGCCTTTGAAGTCCTGAGATTTTCTGAAAACACCAACTCTCTAACTGCAAACACAATACTTTGGGGACCAAAACTTTTCTGCTTGATAACACAACTCTGGCATTAGCTATAAAATTAAACATACCTCAATATTGTCTGATCCATAACACTGCACAGCCTTTTCTTCTGAAAGTCCAACACAACCATATTCCAAGGGAGTGAAAACTGTAGTAGGTACCTGCTTGTGAGGAAACAACAGAAAACATTACTGTTAAACCATAAGAAGCAGCAGTATGGCAGATACAGGGGGGACTGCCACATGAGTGGGAAGTATAGCCCTGTCATATCCATCTAATTTGGCTACTATCAAAGCTGGATTCCAGATGACAAAATATAATTCTATAATAAATAAATAAATAAATAAATAAGGTTTTATTATTGAAAGAGGTAATAACAAAACTCACATTGTCATAGTCCATCAGTTCTGAAGACTGGCCAAAAAGACGTCGAGCCAGCAGTTTTCCTGCAGCTATTGCTGTGGGTGTCAGTTCAGGGCGGCCCTGAGAACAGAGCACAAAGCTTTGTTTTAACTGAGAGAGAAGTAACATAAGAGGATTTCTCTTGGGACAATGGGCAGAGGAAGGCCAGATCTTCGGAATTCCAGCTTAGTAGTCAGGGCTCCAAATGGAGGAAGGAGTAATCATTTCTATCCAAACATGCTTTTAAGTGCCTGACTTTGAGAGCTGTCTTGATGTGGGAACAAACACCATGAATGAATGCGTGTCAAAATCTTATGGCTTATCATGTTACCCCCCAAAGGGCAGAAGATATTCGCATCCACTTCCCTTTTTCTCCCCACAGTAAGTAATTGATAAGATTTTTTTTCTTATTATCCTTTTAAAGCAAAAAAACCTCCAAACCATAATATAAAGCAAAAACATTTTTAAACATCAGAGCTTTTTTAAAAAGTTATGTCTACCACATAGTTGCAAAACATGGATTTAACCCATGCAAAAAGCTTTGCTGTTTGCAAGGACTATTACTAACTTCCTATGCTGATCCTGGATCACAGAAGTGGAACACTATTTGGCAGCACCACAAGTTATAGATTGTGTTGGTCCCAGTTGCAGACTCTGGTATTAAAAAGAGTCAGGAAAAGGGCTGCTATTGGCAAACACTAATTCCTTGCAAGTAAGAAATGGAATGACAATAGGAGAGGAGCAGGACATGCTCCAATTCAATCTTGAGTTCTGACTATTTTTATATCCAAACGGGTCTACACGGTGTGCCAGGGTGCTCATGCTGAGTGCTGGCACAATACCACCAGGGCAGCAGAGTTCCTGGGCTAGTTTTCAGCAAGCTGGAAATTTTGGAAATGAAGTGAGGCATTTTTAAAGGAATTTTTGAAGTCTGAGGAAGAATAATCCATGTAAGTTAATAAGCTCTAAAAACTATAAATTTAGTCAAAAGCATTTCAAGAGTTATCCAAGAAGAGATCATCAAGATGCCTGTCTGAGATGAGACAGAGGTCAAAAATCTAGAAGGAATGATGTGGAGACATAAAAAGCCATAGCTGGAAAACAGTACCTTCATGGGGCAGTGTGGAATGCTTTATAAAAACTGTGAAATTTTGATTCATACAGGTCATATCTAGATCCAGTATTTGTCAGATTCCTGCAAAGCCTCATTGGGAAGTGGTTGTCCAATAATTCCTCAAAAAGAGCCTTTAGCAGGAATTAAAATAAAGATTTCCCACCACACATCTTTCAGCATTTAAAAGAATTAATTAACCTAATATTTTTGAGCATTTAATTTATCACAATCCATTTGTTTTTCACATTCTATCTTTTCTGTATGTTCTTAGGTAGTTTCTGTCATTTACTTTAGTACACATACCACATCAGCCAACACCATATTATTATGTACTTATGCTAATAACCACTTCAGTTCAGACTTCTGTTCCAAAAAGAAAAACCCAAATGACATGAAAAGCTCTTATGTCTAACCTGGTAATAGACACTCCTTATTCTAATTGTTAATGAAGACTAATCTATTTTTCCCCACAGCCCACAATAAACCAAGAAACTGCAAGCCTAAAATCCATCAAATCATATGCTTTCAAAGCCAGCATTTTGACTTTCAAGTCTGTAAGTGTCATTTACCAGTTGAAATTTGCCATTTGTTTTTTCTTGCACACATTTGCCTGAAACATGGCTGCCAATCATTTCTGTAGCAGGAAATACAGATGTTGTTTTGGCATTCCAGAAATGAATAGAAGATTGGAACAAGAGATAAAATTGTGAAAGCACTGCCATGCATTCCATAAAACCCAGCTAATTACTAAAACATCCATGCAGATAAAGCCCAATTTCTCATAAACAATGGCTTAAAGACCTTCCCTGGTAAATATTTGAAATGAACATTCACTTTGCAGTCATGTGTAGAATTACCCTGCTGAGTATTATGGATACGAATTGTTCATAAGAATCCTCCAATGTATTATACATTTAAACTAGATGGTTCCTAAGAGAGTTTAAAAAGCTTTGAAGTCCTGTGTATTTGCTCTAACATGACTCTTTCTTGGTTTTATTTCTATTCAAAGAAACATATTGTACATTCCATCTTCTCTACACATCTTTGTTATAATACCCTTTGAAATACAACAGACATATAATGCTGTGTCCATACAATAAACTTCCTTCTGAAAGAACATCTTTGTAGTGTGTACTGTGCTTTCCAACATGACCAGGAAAGGACTTTAGCACACAGACCAGCACTGCAAATGTTCAAATTGAAATTCCAGACTGGTCATCCTCATCCCGATTATCATGGATTAAAAAAAACAAAAAACAAAACAAAGAAAAAAACAAAACAAAAACACTCTTGTCAGCTGAAAACTCTATTTTGCCAAAGTTCGAAAACTCTTTTGAGGGTAGACAAACCAACCAACCTATGAGAGTTTTTTCCCCTTCTTCCAAATGAACAGCTTGAATAACTTGAGGATTTCATTGCCTATACGAGGGTGCAACAAGAAACCCATGCACACATAGTTTCCCATTTATGCCAGCTGGGTAAGACTCCCAAATGAAAACACTCATTCTGAACATGTCAGCAAACACCCTCCTCCCCTCCCCAGGGCAGTGAATTAAAAAGTTTCTTTTGCTATTTGATAGCAAGTTAGTGTCTACTCACTGCAGCAAGAGGAAGAGGGAGGGAGGGGAATTGACAGTTACTTGCAAATGCATAACCTATGAAGAACATCCTATGGTACCAAAGAAACAGAAACAGCAAAATAGCAAAGAAAAAAAAAAAGTCCTGGACAGGAATAGTGAAGACAAAATCCTGCTTTTATAGGCAATATTAGGGATCACTGATACTCATCTGCAGGAAGGAAGATTCCCCTTCCTGTCAGGTGTCTGCAGGAACTTCACCTGGTTCTCAAAGAATGCACAAAGAAGAAGCAAGTGCATTCTGCTGAGATGTGCACCAACACCAATTACACGGTGAACTTTGTTTCACTGTGGGTTCCCATGCCACTGAGATTTATTATGTAAATTAATTAATTCCCTATCCCAAAACAGTGAGAAGATACAAAAGTGTAAGCTTAAGAGAATATTTTTACAAGGCACACATTAACTCTCCATTTTTTTTCCAGCTGTTCTTTGCACGGAATGTAAAACTGTGTTTTACCAGTACATTTAGAAGCCCCTATGACACAGTTCCAGATTGAAAATCTGAACTAACATGGACAAAAGCAGGAAAAGGAAACTGAAGGTTTAACAAGGAAATGAAAATAACCAGTAAGACCTGACTTTTCAGATCTAGAGTAGGAAAGAGGAGAGCATCCTGCCTCCAACTTTATATTTCTTACTTAACTAAATCCTCAAAGGGCAGAAGACAAAAAGCATCCAAAAGGAAATGACTTGCCCAGAATAATACTGCAGATTGGAAGCAGAATGAGCAACAGAATCTACAGCCTTGCCAACATTGCCTCTAATGACTGCCGCTTGGATGAAATTAAAAAGAAAAGTGTGGAAAGCAGGAGGCCTGTCCAAGGCATATAGCAGAATTGAGCAGGGGTAGGAGGTGATTGTGAGTAGAAAGAGGACTTGAGGAAACAGCCCAGAGCACGAAGTAACAAGTACAGAGGAAACCTCGGTGTAGATGGAGAAGAGAGGATCTGTACATAATCCCAAGGCTCTGAGTGATCAGACAAGGCAGAAAACCTGTAGAGAGTAAAGAAAAGAAAGAGAAATAGCCAAGCAGGAAAGAGTTTTAACACAGTTAAAAAGGAAATGACAAGTCATTCACATGAAGATGGAGACAGACAGGAAGAAACACATGCCTCGATACAGGGGAAGAGGTCAGGAGCGGTCAGCAGATTTATGAGATCTAAGTGTCTCTGACTCTTCCAGAGTCCAGTCAGGAATTTGCAGGGCTGTTCCCAACACATCACGCAACCTGTTACATCTATTCAAAAAAAATCAGGTCACCTGTAGGGCTTAATCTTGGCAGAATGACAAATCTTTTAAAGGTCCTTCAAAATATAACATGTATAGGCTTTGATTATCATTACAGTATTTACATTTCTAATCATTTTAAAGGATATCTCCTTCATATCAAAACCAACCTTGAGTGTAACGCATAGGCACTTCTTACACTGTAGTGTATGGTTTGCAATCCAGCCATACATTGTATTTTATGAAAACAACATATTTCAAGAGGTCCAGATTGAAATACATAGAGTAGGCATTCTTACTTTTCAGTTTACAGAAAAACTAAGTGACTGTAAGTATCTCAGCATATTTTGAGCAGGACAAGAGATTCTTGTTACAGATAACTTTCTGGATTATCAACAGAATTAAATTAGGGCCCCAGAATTCTAGTTTTGCATCTATGACAAGAACAAGACAAATACTTTGCTCAAGCTAATAATGAGTTTTGTTTTCTTTAAGTACTCAATATTATTTATGTGACATAAACATTCACTAATCATGAACATAAGTCAAATGCATTAAGTATTTGGATAACTCTTTTTTTTCTGGAGGTGTACACCTTTATCAGAAACATTTTGTATCAGGAAACAGAATTGATGTTTTAATCACAATTAATATCCAAATCACAAACTATTTACAGAATTTGTCATGGTTATTCTCAGTAAACGTATTCAACTTCAGAAGCTAAAAATCTATTTTCATTTAGTATTCACAGGCAGCATGAAGTCATATGTTTGAAGTGATAAAAACATTATTACAAAGATAATTAAAGTGATAAAGGCATTATTATTAGCCTCTGACCAATGATGCTTGCCTGATAAGCATCAGTAATAATCTCTAATGCTGAGGTACTTCACAAAATCCATGTGAAGGAAATTACTGACCCAGGTGGCTGGCATAAACACTACAGTTCTATAAAAATGAAAAAAGAGCAAAACACTAATATATATGTTACAGCATGACGACATTGGGGGACTAGTTATTAGTCAGGAACAAAGTTGGCTTCCTGTTATTGTAAAATAGTTTATGTAGACTCAGTACCTCTGTTATGTCTCCAACTGCATAAATGTGAGGAACAGAAGTAGCTTCGCTGGCATCAACAATGATCTTTCCAGTTTCAGGATTAGTTTTCACGCCAACTGTTTCCAAATTGAGAGTTTTCGTATCAGGGACTCGGCCTAAAGAAAAAAAAAAAATTTGAAAACTTTGGCAGAGATCATCTAAAAAGCTGGCACTTCCCATCATAGATTTCCAAGTCTGTCCTGCAATTTGATGGTCCAAGTAGAAAGAAAACAAATTCACGGTGAAGAACTAAAGGTGGAAAGTACGGATATGAATTCCTTTGTGAAAGGAGCTCTATTATCACTGCCTTTGCTTAGGCTATTTAGAAGAAAGGTATGATTTAAAAATGTGAAATTTTCATCCACTGCAAAACATGCAAAAGCCAATTGGTTTAATATTTACCACATATTTTAAATTTGGTTTGTAGACAACATGATTACGTACATACATATATATATATATATATATAAAACAAGTAAATAAGCAACTTCTACAATGAACACTACCAATAAGCACTAACTGAGAGGTACTCAACACCGACGAACAGCCTGCTGTGCACACTTGTAGACACAAATTATTAGCAATGCTCTCCAACATTAAACATTCCTAAAGTCTTCTTTTTATCTTATACACTTATTTAAAAACACTTTTTTAGTTCCCTCAGCTTGCGCAATAAAGTTTTATCAGCTTTGCTCTAATGTCCTTAATGCTGAGATGTTTAGGTCAAACATTGTTCAAGCAGTTTTTAGAATTTAAAACTATTATTTTCACTGGATTTAAAGATGAATGAGGCAAATTCTATTGAGCCTAGATTTTGCTACAGTTTCCACTTTCAAAGATTTTAAACTCCACCTCTTCCATAAGATTTCATTCTCAATTTCATCTTAAACTATACATCTTTAAAAATGCTTTTGTAGCAGTAACTCTAAGCAGAAAACATTAAGATCACCAAAATTTTGATAACGCTAACAGGTCCTGATACTGGATGGGAGTATTAAATCCTATCCAATTTTTCAAATGCATTTGAAAGTTAATGTACATTGTCCATTCATCAGGTACTTCTAGAGTTTGTAAGGACATACAAGGTCACATAGAACAGATTACCCAAATATGTCCAAATGAAGGAAGTTTTGTAATGTTGCATCCATTTTCAGAGGCTATAAATGGATATATTTCTGCCCTTTGTGTGGGAGTTATGATTTTGTGTTTGATGTTAATACAGAACTATAGCAAAGCAAACCAAAAAGGGAAATGTGTTTTCATTACAAAAACAAGTTCTTTGATGTTAATGTAGGAAATTATTAAACAAAAGGAAAACCTGGCTTGTCAATACAGATCTAATTATATGTAAACATATGATTCATTGCTTTATACATCTGCCATATAGCCAGGTCCCCCAAACAATGTCACATCTGAATGCCTCTGTAAAGACTTCTGTGTATTAATTTCATCTGGTGAAACCAACACTTCCTCTGGGAGCACTGACTGAAGCTGTCGGCACTTGGCTATCTGTCTGTCTTCCCTTCTGTTGCCCCCATGGGATGTTGATCTGCTGTTCCTTCTCTGCCCCCTGCTCCCCAGTCCTGATGCTATCAGGCAACAAAAATAATAAACCTCCAGGACCTTATCTTGGCTCGGATGTGAAACAACTTCCTACCGTTGTATTTCTTTGTGTATTGAGAGTAAAGCCTGGATATTCTGCAAATGGACAGCTAATGGGGTTTTCTAGTTTCCCCTTTTTCCTGCCAGGCAGAGCCAAGAGAAAGCTTAGCACGCAATGGCAGGCACTGGAAAAGAAAAAAGAAAAAAAAAAGAAAAAAAAAGAAAAAGAAAAGAAAAACTGTCAATAGAGTCATTTAAAGAGCTGTGACAACAACAACAACAGTTGAGTTGATCAAATCTGCAGGATAACACTTAACCTTTCGATTCCAATCTATTTTAACATGTGTACAGTTTGGTATTAATAGCTAAGAGTTACAAAAAAAAAAAGTTGCTACTCATAATGAAGTTTCTCTCACAGCTTCACTGCCTAAATATTATTTCTGAAAGCAATAATAAAACATTAAAAACTTAGCTGAAACTTTATTGGCCTTTAGCTTCATCTGGCTCACTTCCATAAACTAGAATTACACTTACTCATCTTGCTTCACATCCAATTCACCAGCTTAGGTTTATGAATAGACAAAGTGGCTTGGTAAGTTTTAATGCCAAACTCAGGAAATCCTGATATTTCCCAACATCCACTTACTTGTCTTATAGAATCAGTTGCTACTATTTCTTAGTAGGCCTGGATGGGAAGGATATTTATTTCAACATTTACAGCTTTAAGAAAGGACGAGCTTGTAGCTTCTTCCTAAGATCCAATAGGCAATACAAAACTAGCCCAAATCCTACCAGGCACAAAAGAGGAATGGCCTGTTTTTACAGGTCAGCACATGTGCTTCTAATTTGAAGATGCCCAACTGCCCTGAAACATAAAGGACAAGGAAACACATGACTAGCTTTAGCTTTTATTCAAACAGCAAGGTGTTATGCCAGACATCTAGGAAAAAAGATGCCAATTCAAACCTGACCCTTTAAAAGATTACATGACTCTTGTATTTTTATACTACACCATAACCCCATCTTTGAGAGACTGATACAGTAACTGAACAACTCTGAAAACCCCACAGACCTCTGTTCTCAGGGCCTGTCTCCATTCACTTTTGACTCTAAAAGAAAAAAAAAAGGGGGGGGGGGGGGGCGCAACGTTTTGATGTGGTATTGTAAAACCTAGCAACCTGGCTTACGGAGGAGGTCACCAACCCGCCTGGCTACAGAGAGCAGCAAGAGGCCGGTTAAAGCACATATCTCAAAAAATGCACCAGGTCAAACTACAACATGGCAACTCTGTCCTGTCATCTGCTGACAGTGTCTCGGAACCAGGTCTCTGCACACAGCCAGGCACGTGCAGCTCTTGGTTGCTGTGACCAATGAGATTTTGGGTGTAGGACCTGTATCAGTGAGACCAAAGCAGCTAAAATGAGAAGAAACCAAAGGAGCTGCAGAGCCAAGGAAATATGCAGCAGCAGTAAAGCAGGGATGGCATACTCCTGCGTACGGTAAGATTTCCCAGGGTGATAAGGGCACAGCTGACAGCAGCTCTTCAGAGTTTTATAATGGGTCTTTTGCAGCTTCTTAATCACAGAAACTGGAGTGGTCTGTTTGCTCCCCAGCATTTCAAAAATCCAAACCAGAGTGAGCCAAGCTCAGACAGGTCAGTGCCTGAAGCTGAGAGACCACTGTGAGCACTCTGCAAGGTGGCAGGATGGTTATTCCAGCACAAATCCTAAGCCCAGCATCTTCTCCAAGTCTTCCTTATACCTTTACATTTTAATCCATCACGTCATTCCTTCTAACCCAATCTGTGATCTCAGGTTGACCTTGATCAAAACCTCATCTGTTTGCCCAGAGTGTTGGTTCTTTCTCCCATCTTGTTCTGGGGGTCTAACACTCTCTAAAATTGGTTTTATAACCTCTTCCAAGTCTCTCCTCAAAAGCCACAAGCTGTTCACACAAACCCAGCCAGCTGATTACAGCTGATTACAATTCAGTTTAACTTAAATAAATGAATAAATAAATGTTTCTCAGCATGTCAGCATGCTTGAAAAAAGGAGATCTGACCCTTAGTGTCAGGGCAGTAACCAGTTCTTTGCTACGTCTGTGAGGCTGTACTGTTTCTCATAGCGTCGGTTAGTTATACTGGTTATTCAGAAGAGTAGCCTTAACGGAGTTCGTGGTTGCTCACCCAGGCATCACCATCCACTGTACATCCAAAGCTATCTGCAGACAAAAAGCCAGGGAACTGTCCCTTTGGTCCCACTGGAACCAGGAACGAGAAGAGCAGCTCCAAATGCTGTGTAAACAAACACAAACCCTACAGTGCAGGGCAAACTTCTATTAACTGTAGTTTAGCTTTCAAGGTCCCTTGCAAGGTAAAGTGGGTTAGAAACACTTTCTGAGAGGCAAGCTACATTTCTCTTTTCATTAATCCTCCCATGTTAAGTTTGCTGTAACCAAAGTTTTCTTCTGTTCTTAATGGCTGTTTCTGCAGTGTCAAAAACTAGTACCCATGATCCGCTACCAAACATGATCACTGCCTTAAGCCTCCAATATACTTACGGGTGAACAGAATCTGTTCAGAGCTTGCAGAAAATGTCACATTAACTTTACTGGTCTCGTGAAATTGCTTGGGAGCATTTTCCACCAGCCTTTTAAAAATTTATTTATATCAACCTCTAGGTTTTTAAAATAGAGGCCACCCATTCCTTGTCAGATTAATGTCATCTGATAGTTGAAATTCCAAAATATAATTAAAAAAAAACCCGTAAAATAAAAATAAAATAAAACATGGAGTGATTTTGATAACCAAGAGATAGCAATATAAGTAGAACAAAACAAGATTCAAAGTTTGTGAGCGAGTTGAAGAACAGAAGCCACATTTACTGCTCAAGCCCCTTGAAAAGCAAACAAATTACTGAAACATTTAAATGACACTATTTTTAATCTAACTGAATATCATTAAAACAAGACACTAGTGAAGAAAAGCTAAAAGCACTGGCTGCTGTAATCAGAGTGGCAATTTTCATTAGGAATCCAGAAACCGCACCAGTGTAATATAGCCATGAATTAAAAATACTGAGAAAGAGACATAGGAGGAGTTCAAAAGAAAGACTCGGTCTAAGCAAACCAAATGACAATAACACTACTAGTTTTCTGAGATCAAACAAGCTGCATTATTTTCTACTGACCAGTCCAAAGGTTAAAAGGCTATAAAAGGTTATATGCTTAACCCTTGATATTGGACAACAATGATCTTATTTTACTGCACTACAAAATAAACCCACTAAGCATACAGTCTGACACAAACACAGTGTTGTTAATAGCATAGGATGTGCAACACCTGATACCTGTTCAGCTTTGCATAGAGCTAAATACATCACTTCTTTTTACATCAAAAAATGATACTATTTCAAAGGCCTAGTGGCTTCCTCTAAGCCTGCGAATGCATATCAACTTGGGAATGGCTGTTCCAGGCTCTCATCAAGGAGACAACTTGATTTTATAAGCCAAACTTTAAATCTGCTGCTGCTCATGGTTCTTAAATTTATTAAAAATTTACTAGCACACCATGCTACTTTCTCTGCCAATTTAATTTAGGATACTTTATAAACACCTGCCTAGCTTAATTATCAGTTCACTGTTGCTCCTCCATAGAGCAAGACCCAATCAGATATGAGGTAATTAAATATCTTTTCAAGGACTCTGTGAATTACCTGGACAAATTCCAGTTACAACAGTAATGTTTTGTCATCTAGTGCAATTTCAAATGGAAATACTTCTTGTCAGTTCCTGTTACATATTAGCTGTACTGCAGCTGCAACATTCAATCCACAGTTCCAGCCCTCTGGTAAGTGAGGCAATCCCTGTAAATAAAGCTTGATCTCCTGCAATTTTGCCACACAGATCAGCAGTTGCATCTATTTATATGGTGTGAAACTCTACCCTTTTTTTTGGATGAAGGCTCTGTACTCTGTCTGTCCATGCATGGACTTCCCATTGCTTTGTAGCTCAGTTACACTGGATACCTATCATGCACTTTGCAAAAGCAATATCAATTCAGTTTATCAATTCAGGATACTTCCCACACAAGCAGAAGACAGCACTAGTAAGTCAAGGTGCATTAAAGGACAGGTCAGACAAAAATCAGATATCAAGAAAAATCTGTTTTAGTGATCTGGAAATGCAACAGAGCATAGTCACTCAGCAAGGCAACACAGACCACTGACTAACTAAGGGTTAGTCAGTAAGATAACTACAAAGCATTTGGATTGAAACCTTTAAATGTAACTCGGCTGCACTTTCAGTAAACAACTTTAACATTCTTCATAAAATCCTATTCATCCCAATAAAATCCCACTAAAAGCCACGATGCATTTACAAAAATCAAGGAAATATCCATTACGATTCAGGCTATAATTAGTTAACAAGAGTGGCTGCTTTCTAACTAGTTCTACAAGCTGACTTTCTTCAATCAGCATTGTAATTGGCACATCTGCAGACAGGAAATCCTCAACACTACCAAGTTTCCCAGTCTATTATCTGAGACACCTGGTGTGGGTGTGTTGATACAGAGGAAAACAATGAATCATGCGGAGTGCACATCAGTTAACCAACTTTAACTGTTAATGTGTTTAATTCTTAAAGGTGAAGCACAAATTTGAGCACTGAGAGAAGAAAAAAAGAAAAAAAAAGAAAGAAAGAAAAAACTCAAACCTTTCATTTTGGAGTTTCTGAATATGGAGTTTAACTCCAATCTATGACAAAAATTATAATGTGCTCTTCTGCATATGAAAGCAGTGCAAAGCATCACAATACAACAGACTCACAACAGAATATCACTCAACCTTATTATAATTAAACAAGGGTTTTTTTTGTTATTATTTCAACCTAACATCTTGTATTTTCATCTTTGACAAAAGTAAACCAAATGACTTAATTTCACAGGTGTGACTTCACATCAGAGTACATTTTTACTGGATAGTTTGAGTAATATCAAATACTGCAATTAGAAATTCACAATTTTGGAGAGCTTGAATTCATTCTCATCCTATGAATATTTTTCTATTTTTTTTTTTGATAGTCACAGCTCCAGGTAGCATAACCTTTTTTTACTCTAAGCAAGCACTAACGTATTTGGTTATAAGTGTGATCAGTTTTAAGTTCTTTCTACAATTTATACTGCTAAAAGAATATTAAAATAATCAAGTTTACCTACTGCCCACATCACCGTGTCAAAGGAATCTGATTCTTCTGTGCCCAAGTCAGTATTTTTCCAGGTGACTTGTAATTTGTTGCTCTCCAGTTTTTCCACTTTAGTTGGGATACATTTCTTTAAAAATTTTGTGCCATAAGATTCCATGTGCTCAGCTACTAAAGAAGACATTTGCTGTTCAGTATGGGGGGGAAAAAAAAAAGGTGTTTAAACTTAGACATATAATCTTTCTAATGCAAACCCCTCCTTCAGTTGCCTTCATGAAAATCCATTAAATACGTCCCACATTTCAAACATTGTGTCATGCAGTTACTATTGCATTGCTAACACTGTGCGATTTGTTGAGCTACTGGGTATCTGAGACGTGCAACTCCACCCTTGCTAAAGAGATCTACCTGTATCCTAGGAACATTCAAAAAACTTTTTTTTCAAAAAGATAAAATATCAGATGAGTAACAAGGTTGCTTTTACATAAATTGATGTTTATGCAAAAATAGCATAGAGAGTAAGTTCAATCTAACATTGCTATAAGTACCAGTTTCTGGCAGCTTGAAGGGAATTGAGCATTTTCCTAAAGCTAAGGAAAAAAAACACTTCCCTTTGCCATGACACCTGTCATTCCGCTGCAAAGAGTATGATTCACTAAGATTTCCTTGAAAGTTCTACTACAAAAGGAAATAACACTTTTGTCCTAAGAGCCTGTTTGAAATAATGCCACACCGCAGACAAGTAGTGAAGTGTCACATTGACAGGTTTATCCAAAGATGTCATTGCTCCTGATTGTAGTAACTCAGGTTGCACTTTGTTACAGGATATGTTTATTACTTAAAAGCTATTATCACAAAACCACTCACACAAAAGAACTACGTACAAGCTGTTGGCTTACAAATCTTTATATTCAAAGTTGTGATTAAGTAATACAAAAGCAACAGCATTATTTCTCCTCTGAAACACAGTAGCTCACGCATCATTTTCCACTAGACTTACTTACAGTCTGAATATAATTATTTTATCTCTACTTCCTCTTAACTTCAGAGCTTGCTATTGTGCTCTTCCCACCTGCAAGTTCTTGGAGATCAAGTTCTTGGAGAAAGCCCTACTTTTAAGTGTTTCATGAAGCACCATAAACACTCTTAACCCACTGTTCCCTGCTTGCTTAGATCTCATGCTGTTACAGGTGCAGACTGCTTCAAAGATGAGAGTAAATCCCAAGACACATTCCTGTACAGGGTTTCACAAACTCCAGTACACATACCACTAGTTTTAAGGAAGCCACTTCAAAGTGATAGCGACTGGAATGCAACCAGAAGCTGTCACTATCCACAGTGGTACTTGTCACTGCTCCTGCTATCAGCAGCACTCCCTCCTTAAAACAGGAGTTCGGGAGAACCTATCTTAAATTGACTAACAAAGCACACACTGTGTTGTTACACTTTAAAAATAGTTTTCTACAGCCAATGTGCAAAGCAGCTCTTAAGAACAAGCCCACAGCTTTATTGCTCTTTCTTCAACCTCGGCCTGTAAACGCTTAGCACTACTGCAAATAAGAATTAAAAATAAACAAACATTCTTATATATATGGAAATGTAAGATGTTTTGTACTCACCTGATCAAACCCACGAAGTGGAATACTTCTTATCATGACTGTGGTATCTAATCCAATGCCCGTTAGAAAACCAGCACACTCAAGTGAAACATCTAGTGAAATATCAGTTAAAGAAATACAAACAACATCTTCACACAAATGCAACAGAAATAAGTGCACAAGTAGCCTTTCTTCCTAGAGAAATGAAGTGCTCTTCATGAAGACAATACCTTCTGTAGGCTTTGGTATCTATTCAGTAAAGATCCATAGGCTTAGAATATTTTTCTCACAGATAGTATTGGGTTTAAGGCCCTCAGATTCATCCTCAGTTGACCTGAATTCCCATAATGATATTGAACATAAAACTATTGCTGTATATTACCAGCTTAAATACAAGGCACGAGCAAAGGAATTCAGAAAATGGAGCTTTTATAAAATGACAGCTATGCTGCTTAAAATCATAAATCATCATAACAGCTTTTCAAAGGATACAGCTGGCTCCAACAACCAACCTGGCAAAAAAANAAAAAAAAAAAAAAAAAAAGAATATAGCAATGGAATGAGCTTATGCATATTTTTGCACAACTTAAATTATTTTCTGAATTATATATTGTTACAAGATCATAGGTTTGAGCTGTGGATCTGCTGTTGTTAGTGGGGAAAATTTAAGAACTTAGGGTGGCACTTGGGAGAGTTGCATCTTCAAGAAAGATTCTCCTGCCATTCGGCTATTAATTACCCTCAGCTCTTCCAAGCCACATACACTGAATGCAGAGTGACAAACTTGACTTTCTCAAGCCCTCCTCATGCAATGAAACACTTTCTCATCTTTGAGTTATGACTGTGTTACTCAAAGATCACTTCTAGAGAACAGATATCCTCAAGAAGTTCTCCTGCTGCCAATTGCAGTATCAAATGGATGAATATTCAGACAGATTTGAGCTGTTCAAAACGCAAGTAACTTAAATCCTCTAACTTTAAAAAAAAAAAAGTATCATATATATCAGAAACTTTTCATAAGGCAGTAACTTCAATTTAAAATATAATAAATTTTAAAAGCAATGACTATCCCCTCCATTCTGTCCCTAGAAAATCTACTAGTTTACGTACTTCAAAGGAAAGATACACTGTTCATAAAAAAAACAAGAGCCTTAAAAATTTTAAATATTTTATATGTGAGTATGTATAGCTACTGAAAAACAACATAAGGAGATATAATGTACTCCATAGACAGGAAATCTGCCTTCTTTTTCACCTTGCCACTGGCATACCATAAATCCCTAAGAAAGTTATTATTTCACAATACTGCTATGAGAGAAACAAGTCCAATGCTTGGCAATCTCATTCTTCTTTTAATGCTAGGCCAGCAAAACAGAACACTAGGTGAAACTGGCTTTCAGCCTACATCTCACCCTAAACTATTTGCATCATATGCCAAATCCAAGAAAGATACTTTTCAACTTCCAAAAAGTACAGATTTGGGCTGCAGCTGAGTGAGCCTCAGAGATACCAGTCATTATAATTTTTTTTTTTTTCCTCCCCAGAAACAACTCCCCTCTATTTATCCTATAATAAAAACATACAATTTCTGGAGGCTTACAGGGAGCATGTTAAACTAGAGAAATTAATATCTGGGTTGTATGTTTGGCAAACAATTAAACATAGAAGGAGACAAATTTTTCAGCTTTTGGGCATCTGATTTATTTGTAAATGGACAATCTTCCTCTCTTTTACCATATAGCTCCTGGGAAGCACTGGATCAAAACAAAACAAACAAACAAAAACACTTCCACACTTTGCCCATAAAGAAATATCTGCTAGAGATTCATAGGGAACAGAATGATAATTTACGTATTTGGGGCATATGTTTGCTCTTTTTATGTTTAGATGAAAAATAGATGCCAGTTGGTATCCTTTCATAACACCATCAGCACATTATTTGCAATTTCTCCTACAAACTAGATGGTGCTTGGGCTTCATCAGTATCTAATAGTAAAGTTTGGAAGGCAAAACCTAACCTTCTTCACACCTGCTCAGTCTCTCACTCATTCTGAACAAATTTGAAAGCATCTTTTCTAACTCAGTCTGCTAGGATCCTTCATTCCAGTAGTGAGAATTTCTTCATAGTGTTTACATATCCAGGGGTTTCTTTCAACTCCCAGGTTTGCTGGCTAACAGTTTTCCTTTTTTTTAAAAAAAAAATCCTTTAGATGAATAACTGCAGGACTGACAGTTCTGTACCCCCCCAGTCATGCAGTTTATAGCAGTGTGTATATATATATATATATATATATTTATATACACACACACCTTTTTGGATAAAAAAGTAGAACACAGTTCAGACTACAACAAAGGGAACTAAATTGAACCTTGGGAATATTTATAATTGATACAAATCTGACAGAAATAAACCTTTAACAACTCCCTCCTTCATTTGCTAAGACACAGTCTGATAAAGCACAGAAATGCTACTGTAGCCCCTCAAGGCTTATTTTGACTAAAGCTTAGGAATGCAACATATAAACACTAGACTCCCACATCACACTGTTACAACTTGCATTAGCAGCAACTGGACAAAAGCCACATTTTCACAGAAACATCTTACTGGGAAAAATCTTGTGTTTAGACTTAAAAAACAAAAAAGTGAAAAAAGAAACACCCCAAAACTTCATTTCCTCACATAAGTCATGCTCTCAGTATTTGA
This sequence comes from Nothocercus julius, assembly GCA_013398735.1. Lineage (NCBI taxonomy): Eukaryota > Metazoa > Chordata > Aves > Tinamiformes > Tinamidae > Nothocercus > Nothocercus julius. The sequence goes on along the minus strand of VZSV01000122.1, from coordinate 1,388,744 downwards.
TAGGTAACTGATATACTGCAAACATTGCAGATTTAGTTTTCCTTCTAAACTGTACTGAGGAGCCCTATTTATCTATTTGATGTTTAGCTTAATACACACAGCATTTCTATATTTGAAAGTCACAGCTACGAATGGCAGCTCTATCTCTTTCAAAATACCATGATTATGCTGGTTACAAGTCTCTTTTTCTAATAATATCTTTTCTAAAGTTGCTCAATAAAGTAAAAATTATAGTATCTAACTAAACAATAGCTTCCAAAGCATAAAAGAAAGGTAAAGATCACCCTAATGTCTCATCATATTTGTCTTTCTTATCAAAAGTACTAAGACTCAAGGGAACATAAAATTATATTGGACTTTTTTTTTTTTTCCTAATTAAGAATTTCACAGCATACAGGAACATTATAGCCTTCATTTAAGTGTATGCTGCCCTCTTGCGACTTCCATACCTAACTGCTACAGCAAACAAGTTATCTTAACCTAAAACTGTGAAAAATTCTAATTTAATTTAGAAATTTAGAAGAAAATATTCACACCAAAACTCTCTATATTATTTACTTATGAAGGGTGGTAGAGCCATGCTGACACATAGTAAAACAAACTCTCATACATAAAACTGAAGGAGAGAAAGTGGTGTATGAAGGTGGCACATAACGTAATGAAAAAGTATGAACATCAGCATCTATTAAAGCCATGGCGATATAGCTTACGTTTTTCCAGGAGATTCTTTTAGCCAGAATAGATCATCACTTGTGATTCCATACTCCAATGCACCTGCAATCTATGGATAGACAGGTAAAACCTTGAATCTTCAAGGTAAGTCCTGGCAGCAAAGGCAGGTTTAAGCATCTTGCATTGTATTAACAGAAGCAAAGCCATTATGGCAGCAATTATTCCCCCTTACTCAGCTCTAGTTAAAGCACATCTAGAACACTGCGCCCAGTTCTGGGCCTCCAAAAACAATACAGACATTGATAAATCAAAACAAGTACAGCAAAAAGCTATTTACTAATGACATTATTTTATGTTTTTCATTTTGTTACCCTCCAAACATATATTATTATCTGTAACAAACTAAAGTTGTCAGATGGCAAGCACAACTCACATGTGTAGGATATTTTGGTCTTCCTCCAGTGGCAATGACAATTTTCTCTGCAGTAATAACAATCTACAAACAAAAATACACACTCAGAATGAAGCATTGAAATCCTTCCACCTGTCTTTGGATTTTAGTTATGTACAAAATAAAATGATATGTGAGAAAGCTAGCATTAATCTCTGCTATTGACCTGATTCACTGTTCAGCAGTACATTAAGAAAGGTTGGTTATATAGCAAAACAGTACAGAAGTTTCTTGTATCCTTAACTGATACATGAAGACCTGAACTGTCTGAAGTGAAGGTGCAGAAATCAGTAAAGCAGCTCACCTCTTTACCCACTTTTGTTAAACCACGGATTGTATGTGGATCTGAAAAACTCCCCTTGATGTTGAAATATTTCACCTTCCTATTTAGGAGAAAGCAACATACATGCACACTTAATGAGAATGAATAGGAATAAAATTGAATCAACTAGTCTTTTCATATTTGAAGGGCTGACAAGGATAGCAACTAAGCAAAGAAAAGTAAAAGGAAAGAACAACCTAATCTTACAGGATTGTTTTCAGCTCTGCCATATAATTTAGGTCACTTAATTCTTGAGTCACATTTCACCCCTTTATACAGCAGAGATAATACCTACCTAACCTTGCAATATCTTTTGAGATCAGCTTATTGACCTCATCAAATGATAGATGTCCCACATTCATAAATCCTCATGGACAGCATTACCGTTTTGTTATAATGCTCATTTGACAACATACAAAAAGCAGCTCTAAAATCTGTTCTAATCAACAGAAGTTACAAAATTATGTAGCCACTAAATCATCTGTTAACATCATTTCTCTAAAGAAGGAATATGGCAGTTCAGAAACAAACATGACAAAGGTCCAAAAACTTAGAACCATGTCAGCACAGAACACACAAAAAAATTAACTATTTTAGTACAGTACTATCTGTCTGCCTATTAGTATGGCATGTAAGTTGTGGTGGACAAGTTTGAAATAACTTTAAGAGAAATACAGACTATTTAATATTCATGAAGAATCTCTCCAGACTAAACAAAGTATTCTCTGCTCATTATGCTCTTAGACAGCCTTCATGTATGGTCACTCTCAGGGACTATTTCCCAGTGAAGAAAAAGGAGAGCAACAACAAAAATGACTTTACTTATGCTGACAAGGATACCCACAATCCTGAGAGCAAGAGACTTACAAACTGAAAATACTAGCTCCAACAAGAAATTTCAAAGGTAATTCAGCAACTGTACAAAGAGAAGTACTGTTTGACGATTGGAGGAAAGATGAATTTCAAAGTCCTATTTACTTGTCTTGTAGTTGTACTCTGTGGCCCCAGTTCAAGGACTTCACATAATTCTGAACAGCTTGTGCCATCACAGACCTATCATAAAACAAGAAACTGTGCATTACACCATCATGTTACCAATTCAGAATATCCATCTCAAACGCATCTCAAGCTAGAATTAGTAATGTTCCAAATAGTTCTTGTTATTAAAATATGTATATATATCCAGTTCAAAACAACATAGTATGTACCCTGTTAAACTAGTAAATAGAGATTGGTCTTAAACAGAGTAGTGTAAAAAACTTTACGCAAAATTCACCTTCCCAATTGTCTTTTAAAAAACTGCAGCAGGAGAGAGTTTTGTTATACATTCACAGCACAAAAGAGCAGAGAGGGGCAATATTCTTTACCAGGTATGCTGAACAGGTTGCGATACATTCCAGCCATAGTGTTGTGCATCTTTAAGGGCACTTCCTAAAAGGGCTGCTTGATGCATAAGCTTTTTAGGAATACAGCCAACATTCACACAGGTTCCACCAAGTCCCCATTGGGTTCCTAAAGATTAAAAAAAAAAAAAAAAAAAAAAATAATTAATGGAACAAGTTAATTTAACTTAATGCAGTTAGGTTATTAATGGAATTAGGTTACTCATACAATTAGTCAAAAAAATCTGTAACAGCACACAGTTTCCTAACTCCTGCAGAACAGTTTCTCTATTTCAAAAGAGACTCTAAATAGTTACTCTCAATACAGAGTAACTCTATTTCAATTATTTTGTTTTGATGAAGAACATAACTAAATCTTTTCCTTCAAAAATTAAAGATTTCTTATGTTTTTCTCATAAAATCAAGCATTATACATTCATATTTGCTTATTGGCAGATCTTATTTTACATACAGCAAAAGTAAATCTTCACCATGACAAGGTTCATTCACTTAAGACATTTTGATAAAGACAATATGATTAGTGTTCCCACCCATTCAAATGCAAGCTCTACCACACATGGTGGCATCACACATTCCTAACAACCTTAATGTGTGGTAGAAGCAGGCAGAGCTGGGACATTATTGGAGGTGAGGAACAGTAATAGCAATCTGCACTTAAGGACTTACACACATGCAAAGCATGGAGTGTGACTTTGGCCATTTGGCTGCCTGGAGCAAGTTGGTCTTCTAGGCAATCACCTAATTCATGTATGAAAACATTATGCTACTATTTTTCTTCCATACCTTGTGGAGAAGGTTCCACGTAATCCAAAACAGCCACTTTCCTTCCAAACTGAGCAGCTTTAAATAAAGAAGCAAGAAATATATTTAGAGCAGGAAGAAACACATCACCCTAAATTTTTTAGTATCACAGGTACAGATCAGCAATATAGCAGATGATGGTAGGTGGCTTACACTGTCTAATATAAGATACCAGACTGATCAGGCGGCCAGTGGATATTCCAGGGAGCACTTGATAACCTGGACTAGAGCCTGCACCTTCCACCAACCCTAAAATACATCTCAAACTGTGTTTAATAACCCTGTGGGTTATTAAATGTGTTACACAGAATCATAAAGGGGAAGCTTCTCTATAGAAATTAAACAGTCTTATTAGACACATTTCTTTACACATAAATAAGTGCAAGACATAATTTAAAAAGTATGGTATCTATGGAGGAAAGTATTTTATAGCAACAGCAAAGTAAAGGCTTATTAAAAGTTCCTCGGATAAAAGAAAATATAAAGAAAAAAAAAATAAAAAAGGAAGGATAGGAAAGTTAAACAAGATCAGCCTGTCTAGGTTGTGAGTTAATTTGTAGATTAACTCTATAGGGTTGAGTTTATGACTAATGCATATGGATCAAAGTATGCTATATAGAAAGTTTTAGCATTACTAGTACCGCTTCTCCCAGTTTCCACAAGCACACATTAAGCTAAGCACATGAAAGCTCTGGTTAGTTATTTATGCATACAAACCTTCTTTTGCACAAGCAAGGCCTCCAGACCCTCCACCAATTACCAGAAGATCATACTCACTCTTTCCTGTGGAGATAATACAGAAAAATTAAAAAAAAAGGGGGGGAGGAGGAGGAGAAATGGAGGTAAGAGCATCGGCAGAGGTACGTCAAAAAGGAAATACCAAGAATATACGGGTTCCACAACTGATTTTACTGGTGACTTGGGTTTTCATAATCTTGCTAGCGAGTTGTGTTTTATTACTGCCCCGAAGCAACCGAGGGAAACCTCTGAACTAACCGGTCTGGCTGTGGGAATGAAACGCAGGTGACAGAGCAACCTCGAGGACGCGAGAAGCAGCTCAGATGCGCTCTGCCCCAATGAGCGATCCGCATCCCGAGGCAGCGGCAACCGCAGCTCCCACACAGGCCGCGCGTTCCTCCGTTGTGGCCACCATTTCCGCGGGGACAACTCTCGCTGCTGGGCGTACAGGACTCGCAAGGCCTGGCCACAAAGCACTGGTTGTGCCCAGGGGACCATGGCAGCGGGGGGACCTGCTCCCTCCCTAACCCACGAGGCCTCGCGTGCCCTCACGCCACCGGGCTTTGCCATAACCCGTAGCCAGGCTGGGAAAACCCATAGCTGTCACCTTGGGTTTACGCTTCAAAATCCGATTTGTTGGTGGTCTCTGGCAAGCCTCGCTGGGGGGATAAGGAAAATGGCAATTTTGCCTTTGTCCTGCAGCTCCCTCAGCAGCGCAGGGCTGAGGGAACGGACTGGGGAGAGGCCCCGTGCTCAGGGGGTGGCTGCTAAGGGAGCCTGCGACCCCAAGTGAGCACGGTGGGCTGGGGAAACCCCCCCCGCTCCGTCTCAGCGGGGCGAGACAGGGCAGCCCGCTCCGCACGGGAGGCGCAAGCCCGGCGGGCGCCGCGTACCTGAGAGGCCCCGCGCCGTACGGCGCAACCCCGAGGCCCCCAACAGGCGCCCCGGCTTCCGCCACAGCGCCGCCATGTTGTACGGCACAGGGCCCCCGCGCGGGGCCAGGACCCCTGAGGGCTGCCCGCGCGGCGCCTGAGCGGCGGCGGCGGCAACGGCGGAGGAGGTGGAGGCGGCGGGTCGGTGAGGCAGTGGGGGCGGGGGAGCCCTGAGGAGAGGCGGGAGGGGGGAGCAGAGGGGCGGCCGCTCCCCGCCTCAGCGGGAGCGTCGCGCGGAGGGCGCGGGGAGGCTCCCGTGGGAGGACGAGGGCGGCGGAGCCTCGCCCTTATTCGCAGACCGGCGCTGCTTTTACCCGGCTGCGGCTTTTCCTAACGCACGTGGTGACTGTCCCCGCCGCAGCCACCTGCGAAGCGCCCAGGGGGCGGTTGGAACGAGCCTGGCGCTTCCCCGCCGCCCCCTCACCAGCGTTGTCCCGCCAGGGTGTGGCCAGCTCTGGGGACAAGGGCCACAAAGAGCCCAGACGGGCACCCAGATGGCTCTGCGGCACTGTCTGCTGTCCTGCACTCCGTGTTACCCGTCACTTAGGTTATTGCTGTCGGCCCACCCTGGGACCGTGTGAGCTCATTCATGCTTAGGGAGCATTTTGGGAGCCGAGGATAGAGGGCCGCAGAGCGGGCAGTGGTCACCGCGGTGCCACAGGGCACAAAGAGGCGCTTGCAGTTGGCCTTTGCCGTGGCGTAACGGTGGCCCTCGCTGCCGCGTGCGAGTTCCACGCCAGAAATGCCGCCACAGCCACATCTGGGACAGGCAGTTGCCCCTGCCTCTGTGTAGAAGGAGCCTTTAGGCGACCAGAAACGTTTTATGAGTAGCCGTGGTCCAGGCCCTGGAGCAGGGCCTGGCTCGCAAGGGGGCAGCAGCCAGCTGCTGTGATGGAGAGGCCGCGGCGCGGGAGACCACGCTGGAAAACGAGATTGCCCAAAGTTTTGCAGAACCAACATCCACCCCTAGAGTAGGTCAGACTAAGCTTTTTTTCTTTTTGCCTTTTTTTTTTTTTTTTCCCCACTCAATGTTGATGCCTGAAAATACATGAAATGGTAATTACTTAGAAGTTAGTAAACGAATTGAAAAGTTGTCAAGTATCGCTATTGTGAAAAATAAGGTTGAAACCCTCCTTGCTGCATTTTGAAGTCATGGCACGTTGCCTCCTGCAGTAATCGATAAATCACTAGAAACACTCTTACCTGCTGCAACAGCAGTAGAAGGACTGAGACCACTGAGACCCATAATTAAAAGAAACTTCAAGCATACTCAGATACTACTTATTTACACTCCTCAGGTGCTTGCTTGCAAAGTTATATTCAACTGTTCAGTTTAGTCACTGTGCTGAGTTGAAATAAGCAGTGCTGAGCATGTGCTCTCCATGCAGCATTCAGGTCAGATGCATCGGATCAAGGGTAAAATTTAAATCTCTCCAAATATAAAACACATCTTACGTGAAAAAACATTGCTGCAGCATTATAGTGTCTCACTATTAAGAAAAGGCTTTAAATATGGCAAGAAGTTCCCTTTAAACATCACTGACAGGGGCAATTTAGAAAAGATTTGCTGACAACTTTAGAATAATGCTTCTCAAACAGTTAAGGATAAAACCTTGGCTAAGGGCCCATGTAACAGTCACACTGTAAACTATCATTCACGATGTTATCATTATTGTAGAGCTCAGAGTCTAAGCGAACCACAGCCTGCACAGTGGTGATGAATTTATAGCTTCTTTTAGATCTTCATCACTTTCTAAATGAATCTGCACTCCCTCTCTTCTCTATCTTGAGTGCAAGTCATTTATTTGCACTTGGCACCTCCTTTAAGTCATTTAGGAAAAAACTATCCCTAGTTGCTGCCGTGCCACTAGCAGACCATGAGAAGCTGGGATGTCCCCAGTCCTCTGCCTGTATCTCACAGATAATGGTAAGTCACTGCAGAATTGCAGAGGTGAAAGCCTTCCTATCTGGACCACCCTCTTCAGAAGAAAGTATGAAATTAGTGTAACACCACCCCACCTGTTCTTGCACATTCTCATGAGCTTTGTCTTTGGGACCAAGAGATAAAACTATTAGAAATGAAGAGTTTTTTTTTCCCATGATCACAATATCCATCAGACAAGTAGACACTGATGCTTACAGGAGTGCTGAGCATGTCTGTGATATACTTGAAAAACCTTTCTCAGGGACCAGGATCAGTGAAATTCTGGTTATTGGGTGTGGTTTTGTAGTTAGCATTAAGCTAATTGGATTAAATGAAATTATATATATTTTATATATCTACATACCTTATTTTTTTAAAAAGCTCACTTGAAGTCCTTTAGACGAGATCCTTTGTAACATCAGGAAACATCTACATGGAAGGTAGTGTTTCTGCAGTGAAAGTAATCTCCTGTGTTAGGTGGGGCTTGGTTTATTTCCAGGTGAGATGTTTATTCTGGGCATTGTAAACAGTGCAATAACAAAAGGACAACGGAAACACAGCTGTGACGCACTTCAGAAGCAAATATAAATGTGTTAAACAGAAATTTAGGTTCTCTGAATCATAGAGTCATAGAATTCTTAAGGTTGGAAGGGACCTCTAGAGATGATCTAGTCCAACCCCCCTGCACATGCAGGGTCACCTAGAGCAGGTGGCTCAGGACTGCGTCCAAGCGGGTTTGGAAGATCACCAGAGAAGGAGACTCCACAGCCTCTCTGGGCAACCTGTTCTAGTGCTCTGTCACCCTCACTGTCAAGAAATTTTTCCTTAAGTTCCTGTGGAACTCTGGTGTACAAAGCGGTTCTGATAACAGGTAGACTTTCTCATTTTAAATTCATTTTAATGGTAGCTTGAACTTCTTTTATTTCTTCTTTTCTCATATGAAGTACCTTCTGCTACATTTATCAATAGATTATTTAAATTCCTCCTCATGAAGACCACCAAATTGAGACACCTTCTCTGTCTGGTACTTTAGAAAGTCTGACTGTTGACGCATGTTGTCTTTTCTTTCCTGCTTTGCAGGCATGATTTGCTCTATATTTAATGTTCTCAAATCAGCTACTTGGCAGTGCGGAGGAAGGTGAAGGGGAGTATCACAGATATCCTATTTGAAACTCATCATATTGTTTCTTTTTTTTCTGGGAAGGGTGAGGGTGGAGTTGGAAATGGATTGTATCGGAAGCTACATTTATGGCGTGACCTAATTAATCATTTGTATTAGTGGCAATGAGTTGTACTGGATCTCTGGGTGAACTAAGAGCTAGGACTTTATGGTTTCTTTACATCTCCCTTGCGATTGCTTGTATTTTTTTTCCCCTCCTTGTGTTGCTCTGCTAGTGTGTGGCATGATGTCCTTGGCATTAAGGGGGAGGGAAAGGAAAAGCGCTGGTGGCACTGTAGAAGGAAAGCATGACACGTGGTGAAGCGGAAAGTGGAGAAGAAGAAGAAGAAAAAGAAGAAGAAAAAAAAAAAAAGTGATATCAGGAACCTGCCTCTGGATTTTTTTTCAATGCAAAGTAAAATCTGCTCACAATTCAAATCACTTGAAAACACAGAAAGTATCCTAAATTGAGGGCTGTACTGACAACTGAGGACACTGAGTTGTCACTTACCCAGAAACAGATCATGGTTAAACAGTGGAAGTTTTTTTAGAACTTTTATCTGATGCTTCTTCATAACTGAGAAGTTGTGTAGAAGAATTTTCCAGCTTTTTTTTTTTTTTTCTTTTCTTCTTCTTAGAAGATGGGTATTGCTTTACAATGGCAAGAAGGAATCTGTGACAGTTGATGACAAAACAAATTCTGCTGTATCCGAAAAGAGAAAACCTTTCTGAACTTTGGGCCTCTTTCAGTGAGATTCTGCTTTTAAAAACTTTGACAAATCAATCTTTAGGAGAGGTAAAAGCCAAACCTGTAAGGGAACAAAATGCCTAATTTTTGTTTTTGTGATTGTAGCGATGACCAGATAGATTTCAATGAAAAGTCTATGGAGGCTGCTCTGAAAATATATGTAAAAAACTATTTAGAGGAAAGCTAAGGAAAGTACACATATTATTGAATTACACTAAATCAAGTCATAATTTAAATTTAATATAAAAATGCAATTCTAAAAGATAATAAACCATTTTAATAAATCAAAAGTGCCTCAAGAGGACATCTTGTGACAAAAAGTACATCTTTCAAAAGACAAAGTTTTCCTGTAATAAACATTTGTGCATTAGTTCATAAACCCACACAGTGCTTTAACATTTTAACTTTGTCTTCCCCTTTTTGCTTTTTTATTTTCAGAAATGTATCTGAAAGTAAAGCCCTTAGTTTATCTGAAGTTCATCTGTGCCGTTTCATTCTTTGCTTCCTTAACATAGATTTCTCTCTTTTTAGCTTGTCCTTAAAAACTAATTGATTTCTAACAATGGAAACAGCAGGAACAGATGAAGTTTCAAGTAACATAAGTTATTGATTTTGTTCAAATGCGTCAGCATATGTCTGAAAAGAAGTGTAGGGAGAAGATACAGAAATATGGTAGACCTAACTGAGCATTTTCAAAGGCTTGTAAGTGGCCATGAAGTCTTCGAAAGCAGGAAGCTTTTTCAAGCTGAATGATAACCTCTTAAGATGCACAATAAACACTGCATAATCTAGATGCTTGCATTACCTGTTAAATTTTAGAATATAATTTTTCTGGCCATCTTTCTTCTCTTTTCCTATTTTAGATATCTCCAAGTAGTTTCATACATGAGGGATACTTCCTCTTAAAATTCCTCTTTTTCATGTTTTTCAGCAAGAGAAACTAATTTGACTGTAGAAAACAGCAAACACATATAAAAAAAAAATCCCTCCTGCTATTCAGAAAATGCAAGCTCCAAAGGATTCCTTTTCAGTCAGTATTTCACATGATCTGTGGGTTTGTGATAATGTGCTAGCTCTCTTGTCTCTCGTTGTGTAGCCTTTTAAAGAACAGGCTTTGGCGGGGGTTATTAGGCAAAGGGAATGACTGTTGTTTTGGCAGGCGTGAATTCGCTGGGGGAGCTTTAGTTCCTTGCTGTGCAGAGGCAGTGGGGATAGCACTGCCACGTTGCATCATGTGCTTGCAGCTGTAGAGTCTGCATTTGAGACTGGGGTCTGTGTGCATAGACAAGTCTACTCAGTTCTGTGCAGTCTCACCTGAACTTTGCCTACTTTCTGAGCCAGCCGCTTGTTCTGATCTCTACAGCCTTTAGCGTGTCACTGTAATCCAAGCTAAGGCATCCAGAGTTTGCATCTTCCCAAAGTCATGCTCTATGAATGCAATATCCTAATGCTCTGCAACAACCTCATCCATCTTTTTGGACCTTGTTCCTATACAAAAACTGTATTATTTATGTCTCTTCACAGTTTTCTAACAGAATCTATTTATATTGGGCTAGATCTAGGCAAGGGTAAATTGCGTGTACAGGGGTGTAACTGCCCACTCTAGATACTGCAATTTATCTGTTGGCCAAAACTTACCAAAGAACTCCACACCTTCCTCGAGCAAAAAGATAAAGGCGTAAGCCAAAGTCTAACAGCCTGACAAAGAAATTTCTCCTGCAGAAAATTACACCAGAATAACGGATCACAAGAGTTCAATTCTTTCCTGTCTGCCATTTGGAAGCAATTTCGGGCCATTATTACAGTCTGGGTGCTAAGCTAGCCGAACCTGTGGCTTTATCTAGTTTTGCAGTTAACTGCCTTTTGTCAGTTTTACTTATGGAATGAAATATCTAGAGAACAGAAAGGATTACTTTGCAGCATGCCCTTAATCATACAAGTACACAGTTGTGGGCAGGCGGAAGCAAGTTTGCCCCTCCCATGCTTCTAGCCTGAAGAATATGATTCAGCTTTAATCTAAAAGTCCTTTAGAAGTTTTGTCATGGGACTCTGCTTAAACTGGTAAGTCTTGGCACTAATTTATGCTAAACAGACTCTGCGCTGATACCACCCACCAGTTCCCAACTGGCTGTAGTTAACTGTAAGGACACCCTCAAAGAATAGCTGTACTCTTACAGAACAACGCCAGTGCACGGAATTAGCTTTCCTGTTCTAAGTTCTTTTCACCACAACCAAGTAGTAAAATAAATTCTCGCTTAAAATTGACTGTGGGTGGCATCAGGGATCTTGTGGACACAACCTGTCATGCTTTCAGAACTAGCTTTCAACCAGACAGGAAATTACTATTGGTGAAGCTGGCGTGCACTATTGCTTTTTTCATTCTTTGTGCTGCTTGATGTCTAGATTATAAGAAAATATTTGTTGAGCTAAAGCTTTGTTAGATGTGAAAGGGATATTTCAAAGAGATTCTGTATTGACATTGGGTACTGTGCTATATTCCATGGTCTTAGTTATGTTTCGTTTAGAGTTACAAAATACACTTTGATCCTCACTTTCATCTGCTTCCTACAATTCTTTATTCATTTCATCCACCTCAGATGTTTATCTAATGCTCTGAGGTAGCCCCTAATTCTTTCAAGGACCTTTTTTCTTCTCCCCTCCTATGACAAAAACCTGTTTTCAGTCACTGTGGTCCAGCTGCTGCCAGTTTTTCATACAAGCCCATTCTTCTTTGAATACTGTAAAAAATGACTAGGCTAGAGCTTCAAACACTGACTAGGTCTGAGTTTTCTAGTGAGAATGCAACAGAGAACTACTGTCAGACTGTGTGATTTAAGGCTTTGAAATTTTCTTCTGTGGTGCAGTTTAATTGCAGCTTGATTATACTCTGTGTTCCACTCTCCCCACACCAAGGAAACAAGATAGATAGTCCAGACAAGAAAAAAAACTCTGTTAGAATAAAACCCTTCTTTTATCTCTAAGCTGTGTTGTTGTACAACATTTTTCTAACTAGAAGCTATAGAAATTAAAAGATATTCTTCATAATGCAGCAATTGCACCTCCTTCTGCAGTTGCTGTTAAGCAATGTGCTAAACATACCTCCCTTCCCCTCCCTCCAGCCTCACTCTATATTTAATCCACATGCCTACGACTTGTTTCTGCGACTTCTGCACTGGCAGTAGCATGCCACGTCTGAGCTGAAAAGAGAACTAAATCATTCCAAATTCATTCCTGCAGTTGCTCGACTGAACACAGTGCATTTACAGTGAGCACAGATTTGGCTCATACCTGACTTTGTCAGCATTCACTGTGCTGTAACTAAGTAACAAGAACAGTGTCATTAGAAGACAGATGAACAGCTTTCTTCAAGGTCATTAGAGCACTGAGCACCTTTAAGGAGTGCAGAAATCTGTGAAGAAGGAGTTGGGGAAAAGGACTGTGCTTCTTTTAGAGTGTGTGTAACAGAACTGATAAGCTATTCCTGTGTTGTGATCAAATGTGGCTGAATACTGCAGGCTCTTGGACTCTTATTCTGTAAAATCCTCATCGGAGCAGCTCAGGAAGAGATCGGAGGGAACAGCTTCTGCTGTACTGAGAAGGTACATCTTTCTATTTTCCTGTTTCTCAGATCTGACATGTTTTGTTATCTTCAATATTTTAGACAGCCCTGACTATGAAGGAGCAGCGTTTGCCACGTTTCTCACTGGCATTTGTTGTCAGGAAGCCAGGCTGTGGGCAGCGACAGCTTTCACAGAGAAAGAGTAGGACATATTTGTGTGTAATGTATTTGTCTTCTGTTGTAAACCTTGACAACTGAAAAAAGCGAGATGAGATAACCATGACTAAATTGAAAATGTAATTCATGGCTCTAAGTATGCTGGAATTTGGTACTCTTTTGTGCTCAAAAAAAAGTCGATTTTAAGTCAAAGGTTCAGTTATATTTGAATATGAGTAACTGCTTTTATAAATGCGTTGCTGTAGCTGTATTTATGTGGGTTTTCCTTCTGAGTAGGGAGTTCTTTTAGAGCAAAATGTCTCTGAAGAAGTACAACAAAACCTAGGACTTTTGTTGCTAACTCTGTTGCTGTTTCCACTGTATCTCCCTGATGTCCTTTATGGACATCCTTTACCTTCTGTCCTTTAAAAACAAACTCTTATTTACTAGTACGATCAACTACACCTCAGATCAGTGAGCTCCATTAATCATCTCTGCACTTAAACTTGCTTTTCTGTGCTTAGCCAGCCACAAACTCCTCTAACAAAGCCCTCAGGTTTAGAGTACCATGCATTTGCACAAACTCACAATATTTAAGTATAACAGAAAAATGATCTGATTTGCAGTTTTAGTTTGCATCAGAAGGAAAATGGGCTTAACCGTGTTTACACTGCAAACAATTTACTTGTGTCAGTCAGGTTTAGCAGTGTTTTCTTGAGCAGCCTGGAGCTGGGATCACGTTTATCTCTGCCATCCTGCACTGTTGTCTTTCAGCATTCCTTCAGGCTCACTGAAATGAGAACTGACCAGGAATTTTCTGCAAAAACATAATTTTGGCAGCAGTCTTTGAAACCAGATATTAATGTGTGAGGCCATACTAGTTTTGATGAAACTCTGTTCAGGAGGGATTTCTCAGGAAGCGGCTTCAAGCTAAAATAGAGACACCCTGTGCCCAGTGTGGGTGTTCACTCTGAACCTGAATGAGCTCTGAGGCCCTGCTCTGTCTCAGTCCCAACACCTCTTCCCAGGCAAGTGCTTTGGTTACCTGTGGCACTGTTAGAGCTGTTCCTCCTCATAGAAATAAAGCTTCATTTGAGCAGGAATTTACTTGCAGCTCTTGCAGATCCTTCAGTGGGTGTCCTCACTATCAGTGTTCAGTCCTGCGGCCTCCAGGCCTGGAGAGCATTTTGTGCCTTGCAGAAGGCTGTTCCAGGAGAAAGACAGATTTATTCTAGATTAGCTGGTAGCCTTGGCAGCGGGGCAGGACGACACAGTGGGGATTTGGGCCACTGACATCCAATCCTTGGCTGTTGTGATATAAAGATAGAACATGAAATAGATCTGTCACAGGTGATTACACTGAGGACAGCTAAGCATTTTGGAAGGATTTAAGGTGATACAATGTCTTTCTCTGTCAGTCCCTTCATGTTACCTCCATTGGGGGAGGAAACGAAGGGGAGAGTCATTCAAACGGAGCTTATTTCCCCTCCTGCAAAGCATGAAAATCTCAACTGAGAGATTGTTTTTCTGCTGTGCTGCTAGGGCTTGGCACTCAGTACGTTCAGTAGTTCACGATGTCCCAGGTGGGATCTGTATGGCTGAGCTCATTTGTACCAACCACAAGCTCAAAACAGTGGTAAAAATAGTACAAACACATCTAGAGCTCTGAAGGGGGAATAAGGGCTCCTAGAAACAAATGTTTTCTACGGTCCTCTGAACAGGCCTTACTACTGAAAAACATGTCGTTACTCAGAGGACAGTAAAGTGCATTTCTTTTTCTTGAATGAAGCTTTCTTGCCAAACTGTGGCATTAATCCTGCAGCACGTTTGATAGGCCAGGCTGGATCTGATCTCTGCAGACCCTCATGGACCTGCCTGTTGCAAGGAGAGGAGGCCTCTCTGTGAGGCCAGTTTCTCCTAAACCCTATTCTGTTTTACTGAGGGCACAACCACCACATAAACTTCTTAGTTTGGGTAACAGCACTGAATGCCATTTAGACAATAGCTACTGCAAAGGGAGATTTAAGTGGGTGGAATATAATTATCCTAATTGAAATCTGTCCAGGGGGAATGGAGTTAAACACCCTTATGAAGCTTAGTTGATAGGATTCCCTAGAAGATAATGGGCACCTTTCTATTCTTTTAATTCACTAAAAAGAAACTTGTGTTTGTTCCCTTCCAAACCGGGAGAAGGGAAGTGAAAACACAAAAGGACAAGGGAAAAAAGGGAAATTAAATCAGCAGAACTTTCCTTTTGTGGAGGTCTGAAATTTTTGTAGTCATGGAAATGAAGCTAAATTGTGCTTTTTTGAGAACCCTAGGAAGAAAGAAATTGAAATTTCATGCAAGAAACACTTAGTGAAAGATTATATAAAGTCTGTTCAGCTTGTTTTCATGATGTGAATGGAAAACCTGAATGTCAAAAGACCAGACTAAGTTTCTATTGAAATACAAGATATTCACATTTGGCAATATGCTGATTATTCTTCACTGTATTGCACTCATTTGAAAAGAAATAAACCATAATGAAAGAATAAAAGGTAAAAAGATTTTTTTTTTGACTTTTGAAAGTCCTAAAATATGAAGCTGTTGAATTGTATTGTTACAACACCAGGATAAAATATATTTAAAAGTTAGTCTAGACTTTCTGACAAAATATTCTGTCATTTTTGCTCTGGAAAAAAATAAAGAAAATAAAATTGCCAGAAAATAGAAATTATGTCAGTCAAGAGAAGACAGGACAAGGAGTAAGAAACTCCAGGCCCCAATTATGGCACAACACAGATCTACTCCAGCCTAGTGCAGAGGAACAGACTTTTAAAATAAGCATAGAAAAGTGCTGACACTTCTGTGTTGTTTTCGCAGTGCTTCCCTTGTGTTCCTCAGGTTGTCAGATACTTAAAAGACATAATTTCAGCCTAACTGGTTAAAAAGTTTAAACTTACCCTCTTCAACATTTTTAATGCTTTCTTTTAAATCCCTCTTGCAGGAGCAAGTGTATATGGGTGGTGGTGATGGGGTTAATCTGTTAATTTTTGTGGCCTTTGTTGAAAATCTCTAGAAAATTGTTTCCATTATTACATTCTTCTCTCTGGACACTTAGCAGTGTTTCTGCAACAAGTTCAGGCCCTGTTGTCCTCGGGCACTCTACTGCAGCAGTCCATTTCTATTACCATCAATACCATTAAGCTGAGAGAGAGATACTTTTGTGAAAAAAAGAAGTTTAAGGGTATAAATTTACCAAGCACTCCCCATTCACCAGGTTATGTGAGCTAATGAAGTCTAAATTAGTTTCTAAACCCTTCAGCATCACAGTGCTGTAGTACTGTCTGAATGCTTGGAGACTCGCAATATACTCTTGAACAACCAACCAGCACTTGGCAGTTAGATTAAATGCATGAAAAATTATAGCAAAATTGGTTGTAACATCATCTTTCCTCCAAGGCCTGATTTATCAGCAAGCAGAAATAAATTAAGGAAAGCATTTCAAGTACTGTTTGCTTCGACTTTTTTTTTTTTTTCTGTTGTTCATGAAGTCAAGAATTTGGCATTTACTTTGGCACTTTGGCATTTACTGTTGGCATTTACTTTGGCACTTTGGCATTTACTGTTGGCGTCCTAAAATGGATCTCTAGTTAATACTAACTAATACTAATACTAATAAAATCACTTTGTCCATCCTCAGGTGCCATCCATATAACTACACCAGGGACTTTTCCAATAAGAATTTCACATCACCTTGAAAATTTCAGTATTAATTTTAAGACAAATTTACTCTTGTAGCAACAGAGATGTAGGGTAGACAGCTCACCCAAGGGCAAACTATTGCTGAAATGAGACTAAAACCTAAATCCCCTGACTCAGCATGACGAAGTTCACTGTCATTCTAGTCCTGAGAAAACAGCTAATGAGGAATGTCTAACATACACACTCTTTTCATAGAGAGATTTTTTCCATGATTATGTCTAGGATTTCATTTTTGGTATTAAGTAAAGCAGTTATTAGTTTATCCAAGCTAAAATCCTCATGAGAGACTCTCTAAGTAGGCTTATTCAGATTCTTTTTGATAGGAAAAAAAAAAACAAACACTATTCTTCAACCTCCCTAGTACTTTAATAATTGTCAACTCTCATTTTTGTATCTGTAGGACATGAGGTCTTGTTAATTATTCATAATATAATGAATCAAGCTTCAGAATAGTTAAAAAATCATATTTAATACTTGTTTAATCTCTTAAGTGCCAAACCCACTAAGACTTGTATCCATATTAAACATCAAAGTATTTAACCTGTTTACTATTAACATCTTATTTTTCTTATCAGAAAATAATGGTTTTACTAGAGAGATGTTGTTTTTGAAAGCAATAGAGAAACAGTAGCAATCACCAGTTTAGATTAACTCTCCATACACCTTCCTCTAATACTGTTAGGAAGACTCCATACAATTTTTATGAAACACTGAAAAAAAATCTCAGCTTGAATTTCATCTGGAGTTAACTTAAAAAATTATACTACCAATTGGGCTACTTTTTAATTTTAGGGAGTTCTAAGACCTTTTTTTTTTTATTTAAAAAAAAAAAAAAAAGTGCTTGGAAGAAGTCAGCGGAATTCCTGATAAATAACATTACTAAAAGGTCCTTATAGTAACCTTAGGTAAAATGGCAGAAGTCATCTTTACAAGAATAAAGGATATATGTTTTTTTGCGCTGAATCACAAGGGCATTTTTAATGCATCTTTAGAAAAAAATGTAGGTCCCATAAGAGTTTGCTGCAGGAATTCTCTAACTTCACAACTCTTGACATAATGACAGATGCCTAAGTCTGAACCAGCCTCTTAAGGCTTCTTTTAAAGCCACTGAAATGACCTATGTATTCTGTGTTCACGAGTAAGTGAGCTGAGGCAGCAGATTCCCACATTTTGTGTTTGCTTCTTTCTTTGAAAGTGCAGTTTTTGATCTTTGAAAATTGGAACAGAGACACTCCCATTTAAATGCTAATTGTTTTATTAAGATTAGCATCACGGGAAAAATGCTGAATTGCAGTAACAAGTCATGATCTGGTCTTATGAAATCAAAAAAAAAAAAGTAAGATTAGATGGATAAGAAAAGAACCCAGTGCTTTAGAAAGACTTGACAGTAGTTTGACAAGTTTGGGCATGAAATTTTAATATATTTTCTTTTAAATTCTGTCTTCTTGAAGATAAATTTAATGATATGTGTTATTCATCCCTTTCTATGATGTTGTCCTTCCAGCTTTCTGTTTATTCCCTTGCTCCATTTTACATTTTCCTACTCTCTTCCACTTCAAATTTTATCTTTCAAAGAGAAGGATCACTTTATCAAGTTGTTTAACACATGGAAGAGGTTGCAGTGGTAGTGTGTGTTTGGAACCTCAAAACAAGCATTAAATAATAGGAATGGCTGCCTTATAGTAAAGTGGCTATGGGAAAGTTGTCTGTGTACAAGTTCAGTTTTACTGTATATTTAATGAATCCCACGGATTCACATTAAAGCTAAAATTACAGTTGCATTTTTCTAAAGCTGTCATAACATGACTGTCTCTTATGTAGTGGTAGTTTTAAATTGGTTGAATTATGCACTTAATTTTCACACCAAGTAGTTGCCAGGTAAGAATATGAAAAGTATTACCTGTTTTGGTACAGGTTTATTTCCTCTGGATACATGAGCACTACCAATGCATCTTGCTCTTGACAAACTGCTTTTACAGTCTAGTGCTATCACTAAATTTATTTTCATATTCAAGAAGACAGAAATTGTTTAGAGATTAAAAGAGGGATAAACTTGAAAAAGGAGACTGTATTTTTAAAAAGAGAAGGTGGAGAAATAAGACTGTTCTGTTCCTTTTAAAAACTACCTTTTTTGGAAACTCACTTTTTAAGATGATTGCCTCTCAAAGGAGGATTGTGAAGAACAACCTGTATTGCGAGTTTATCAAGGTGCTAGGGTGTTGTACAGCAATAAAAATCCTACTAATTGAAACAAAGTCTTCAGCACAGCAAAAACAAGCAAGCTAACTAGGGCTTTGAAAAAGGCAACATGAATACTGTAGGTTCTTGCTACCAGTGACCAAATTTTAGATCCGAAGACCTGTGGAGGCCGCTCTTCAAAAGTCTGATTCCTATCAGAAAAAGAAGTATTAGCTTTTCTGCAGTGGAGACTTGGGCTGAGCTAATAGAGTTCAATGAAAAGTAGCTCTAAAGATTAATCTACAAATGCTGTTGCTCCTTGTCTTGTGAAATCCCACCAAGTTGTCTTATATCTGTACTGAGTAGTAATTGGGAAAAGTTCTTGCTGTTTGAAGATCTTTAAGGACAGCCTCACATAGTGGCAAGCAACAATCTACATCAGTTGTGCTCAGAGGATTCAGAAATATCTACTGTAACCTGGGAATTAAAACTGGAAACACTGTGAAATGCTTCAGATCACGAAGAAAGCTTGTAGCTTGAAAAGTGCCCAAGTTTCAAGGCACTGATACCCCTGGCTCATGCAGATCCCCTTGTTAAAGTCCGGAAGGTTGGGCATCAGTTGGCAGCAGTTAGTGATTTCTGGTGTCTGTCCATTTACTATTCAAAATAACTTTCAGCTCTCCATGCTGTCAAAAATAAGCCAGGAAATGACATCAAGTAGAAAGATATTTTTTCTGTTAAACCAATGTTGTTTTTCATTGTCCAAGCCAAACCCCTAGATGACAGTAGATTTGGAGCAACTTTATGTGGAGAGACTGAAAAGAGCAGAAGCTGAGTCTAGGAAGGCCCAGGATACTTCAGCTTGTCCGCAGAGAAGGGAAGGAGCAAACCTGACATTCTTACTGAGGCACGGAGGAAGCTTCTTACTGTCTAAGAAACAAAATTCAGAAAAACCCAAGAAATAAGATTTTCAATGAGCCCTGAAAGGAAGGGTCTCAGGTCAGTTTCTGCAAGGAAAATAGTAGAAAGATAAGTATTAACATTGATGACTATCAAAGACAGAAGAAATAACTTTCAAAAGCTCCAAATAAATTGTACTTGCTGTGCAACTGTGGTAAGCGGACGGGTGAACAAACGTCATCTGTACTGCAGGCTGAGCATGTCTCCATGGCAACCCAGCCATCTTCTGAACTCAAATGTGCTCTGCATGAAAATGCAGAATTTAAAGAACTGGGAGAGATTATCCCCATCTTTCCCAAACTTAAAGGGAAAACAAACTAAGAAGGAAGCAAGAAGAGGCAGGAAGAGATTTTAGGGGAGATATTTGGCCAATCATATGGCCACTTCACTTTTGGTCTCTGGCAATTTAGACAAAACTTTTGAGGATCTTCTTGCAGTTCCTGTAGCAGCAATGGTTCTGCTGAAATTCAGGCAGGGAGAACATTAACACAGTCACAGGTGGAAGCTGTTCACCATATTTAGCAAGCTGGAAGACAATAAGACTTAACAGGAGGAACCAGAGACTTCCTAAGAGTTGATTCTTATGTCCTTTAAAAATAATGGTTTTAAACCAGCACAACTCACCACGCTGGCCCTATGCAAGGCAGCATACTATGGTTAAGAAAGAAGCTTCTCAGTCCTTGAGACCTGTGTTCAAATACCAGCCTAGATTTCAAGAACAAATAAACCTTTCATTTACTCCTGCTGCTGCTAACAAGAGCTCCTTCCCACCTGTGCTCCCCACCCTGCCTGCAAGTCACAGCCCTTAGTTTTGCACTCTCTCAAAGGCTAGGTCAAATCTTTAAGAATCATTTCTTAGCAGGTCTTTTATGCTGCGACTCCTGCATGGAAATAAGAGCACCTTCCTTATACTGTACACTGTCTTGTTTGAAATCCATGAGAGTAAATGGCTTTGACAGGATTTACTGCGTGAGCTGTACAGGGTGGCACGTATCCCGTCTGGTGAGCTTTATGTTCGGGTGCCCTGAACTCACAGACGTGGACAGATACACACACACGCATCCAGTACCTGTGCTGCGCCCACACAGAAACCTGCAGCTGTGACACCGAATTTCGGGGGAAGAATAGGCACAATCCCATCAGATAATTAGAGCATGCACATCAAAGAAAAATTATGTGCTCTTCTCTTCCATCTCTTGAGTTTCAGAAAGCTGGGCATTTCTTTGCTTCAGGAATTATCTTTGCATTTTTATAACCATTGAGAAAACATTCCCACTTAAAGATATATATATATATATATATATATCTTTTGTTCTCAGAAGTGTCAGATTGATAGCTTATGTCAGCGGTTAAATGAGTAGGGAAAAGGCTGCCATCTTCGGTAAGCCACGACAGCTGAGTCTCTGCTGCAAGCTCGGGAAGGAAGGAGGCAGCTTGAGTACTTCCAAACCATTCAGCCCTGCTTCTCTGCAGAGCGTGCCAGAAAGGCAAGGGTGAACTGGGAGGGCTGCAGCAAGGTAGCTCCAGATTCAAAGGTAAGGAGTTCTCTGTTCTTTTGCCAAGGCTAGCTCAGAAGTTTCCCACTGCTCAAAAGATTAGAGTGAGATCACATGCAGAGTCTAATTATTTAAGTTTTTAAATCCTTTAAAAATGGTTAGAGCAGGTTTGGTGCTCATTAGAGCCTCCTTGTGCAGTGGCATGTTCAGAGACAGGACTGAGCAGCTGCATGGGGGAAGGGATCAGAGCATTAAATAAAGCTACTTGTTGACTGCCTGTAGAATTTGCTTCTAAAGGGAGGGCCACAGAGCACTGCTCATCACTGAGTAACAGAGAAGCAGTTTCAGCTATTTTATACAGTGTTGTAATTAAACTCAGCGTGTTCCTTTTCAGGATGGTTCGTTGTGGGTTATTCAGCTTAATATTTACACAGAAAATAGCTCTCTCCTGTGCCACCTTAACCCTGAGCTGTTTTTTCTTCTTTCTTTCCAGATGCTGGAGAGCTCTTCAAGCCTTTTGTTCATTGTATTCCTTGTGCTCCTCCTTCTGCTCCTCTTTGTGGTGCTCATCAAGAGAAATGGCACTGCTGCCCTTCTCTGGAATGAAATAGTCTGTGAGAATATAACCAACTTCATCATGAATCAAAGCAAAGAACAGAGGATTTTAAATTTTGTGCTGCAGAATGCAGTCAGAGGGGACCCCTCTAGTGTCGTGGAAACTATAGATAAGTACTGCTCCCAGAAAGAGTGGGCCATGAATGTGGGCAGTGAAAAAGGTAATTGCATTAGGATATCTTGAAATATCATTTGAAACTACTGCAGTACAGGACATGTTACTGAGTTCACACAGCCACTGCATCCTTGTGGCCAGCAAAATAATTCTGCAGACAATAATGCGTGCTTGTGCACATGTCTGTCCTTAGGAATGGGTCTCTAGTGAGATCCAGAAGTCATGGGGCTAAATCTTATTGTGTGTGTGTTTTGTGCGCTGCAACTGTGGGAAACTAGAGCTACATTGTTCCTTAATTCCCACACAGCGTGGCTGTGAGGCATAACAAGATTTTTTTAACTGGAAGATGCTACATAGGAAAAGTAAAGTGATTTAAACCACATGAATTTTGTATCTGCAAACAAGTTAAAGACAACATGCTTTTGAAGGGAGAGATCCCACCCATGTAATACACAGCAGAAGCTATCAGACTTCTGCTTACCAAGTAAATTGTCTTGCTCTCATCTCCTAAAACAAGCTATTTTGTTTTTCTTAGATACAGGGAAGTCTATCCATGGTTTCAAAATAGAGTCTTTTCATAAAACTGTAATTAGAAAAATGTTAACATATTCCCTTGGAATTAAATACAAAAGCTTTCCTTACAGTATTATATTTTCTGGTGGGAAATTGTTAGAGGAATTCATTTAGTCTAGGATTAACATAGCTAATGAAACGCAACTGTAAGTAGTGTAATAAAAATGCTCCTGTATCATGGGTACATTTTGTGAATTCAGTTCCTTTGCATACACATTGAGGTGCTTAGGGCAATAGAACAGGACAGTGGCCAACCAGGAATTGTTAAAGCTCTAAACTTAGATCACTGGGTAGTATATTACTAAAAGCCTTACTCCTTGTTTTTCCTTGACAAGACGACTTTTCTTCAGATGAGCCGTAGAAAGTCAAAACATATTTAATTCCAGGATGTCCAGAGTAAGCACATAGTTTCAAATGCGAGTGGTAGCACATCATATTATTCATAAACAAGTGATCCATAAGAAAAAAAAAACAACCTAATATGCACATGTATGCTTAGAAAATAGATGGGTCAGGGAAAAATACCTTCAAATACCTTTTAAAATTAGCTAAAAGATAAATGTTATCTTTTTTTTTTCCAACCACTAATTTACCCTTCTGTATATGAACCAGTTCAATTTTGTCAAAACATATTTCCATTTTTTTTTTCAGGTAAAATTTTAGACAAGGTGGTGGAAGAGGTCAACCCTTCAATTGTTCTGGAGCTGGGAACGTACTGCGGCTACTCGGCAGTTAGGATTGCTCGGCTCTTGAAGGCTGGTGCTCGTCTCCTCACTGTGGAGTTCAACCCAGAATTTGCTGCTATCGCTAAACAGATGATCGAGTTTGCTGGAGTACAAGATAAGGTAAATACCATTTGTCTGTGGTTAGCATGAGCAGGTGGGACATGGAAAAGGGGAATGTATCCAAAGGAAACACCAATGATAGGTTTAAATTTATTACTCTACTTGTTAAGCAAGTACAACATCCTAAATGTTTGGGAGCAAGCAGACTTTAACAGATAGGCTTGAGAGCAGGGAAAAACTGGTGAAGTTGTAAGGTTTCCATGCAGAAAAACAAGGTAATTTGCCCTTTTGCATATACTTTGTAAGTGAGCTAAATGAATTACAGCAGTCAGGGACCCAAGTATGGTTCAGACTTGGTAGGGGGATCAGGGTAGAGTTTTGGACTTGCCAAGATTCGACAGATGAAACCAAAACGTCCAGGGCTCCAAGACTCTCTGCTGTTCAAGTCAGAATGAGGATTCAGAGGTACAAGGGCAGAACCAATTGCTTAAATCCAAGTCTCCTAACATTTGAAAGCCTTTAGGCTTCATCTTCCTGTTTGTCCTCTTTACTGTTCAGTGGTTACTGCAGTAGCCAGGCAATTTGCTGGCAGTTCACTGAGGGCTGTTATTGCAGCCCATAGTGACTGTAAGAATACAAGTCTGGAGGGAAGCTCCTGGTCAATGTTTCATTTATTATAGTAACAGGACATCAGCTCACAGTCATCTTAAAATTAGCAATCACTCTTGCAAAACTGGTTAGATTTGCTACTGTTATGCAACTACCCACAAACTCCTCTCTCCTGATAATCAGAAACTTAGGATTTCTAGAATGGTTATTTTGTTTTCCCTTATTCTTGCACCAACAGTACTCATTTGTTTAACTAGCTTATTGCCTAGCTTATGCTCTCTGGCCTCTCACAGGAGTACAGCTGAATAATTCACCGTGTCACCCTCCACAGAAGCTAGACTAGAATATTACTTTCCTTCTTATAAACCAAGCTGTTGAAATCAGCGTTAAAACTGAGTATGGCAGAAAACTGAACCACAGTCTAACTTGTTACAAAATGTCACAGGAAGCAGTTGCCTTATGTGCAGTGGAGTTACATGCTTCAGATGAGTTGTACCTGTTTAACTCTTGATGGTCACAAAACAGACACCTGTATTTTGAGCGGCCTGCAATGTCTTGACTCCTTGTACCCTGTAGTTGAGACACAGGAATTTCCTGTCTATAATCTACCTCAGCCCCAGGCAGGCATCTATAGCAGGTCAGAGGATTCGTGCCCAAGAAGTGTTTCTGTTGACCAGACAATCTGGACAACTTGCTTTTAAATTATAACAACAGAGACAATGAATGCCACTGTAAGATCTTCTAGTGCAGAGAAGAGAACCTGAAGCAGCAGTGACATCTCAGATTGCATTTCCCCATCTGAGTTGATCTCTTGATCATTTGTGATTCACAAACCAGTCATATTTCCTTACCACTTCTTTCATCCACCCACGGTATATGGTACTTAATTAACAAATCAGTAATAGTGGCTTCTTGCAGTTGAGCAGTGCTTATGCCAATAAACCTGTGAGGCAAATGTAATAGCCTTGTTCCTGCCTTTTCATTCTAGTGGCCATATTTATCTTACCTACTGGGGCCTCCAGGTTTGCTCTAAACAGACCTGTTCTCTGCATCTTCTTGGGCTACAAGATTCAACTGAGACGCAATGAAAATGCCAAGCTAATGCAAATTGTGTTTTCAGCAGTAGACTACCTTGTTGCCCATAGAGAGGCACTTTATCCAACACAAACGAGGTCATAGATTTTAAAAAATATAATATCACAGAGAAAAAATATTTTGCAACATAACTGAGTCAATCTGTTAAAAAAAGTCCGTGTGATCTAACTCTAGCAAATAACTCAGCTGATGTTATACAGAACTATGTCTGGCCACAACTTCAGAGCTAGAAGCATGTGCTCTTTCTTAATGGTCCACAATTCATCAGATGGCTTTGCATTACAGGTAAACATCCTTGAAGGCCCTTCAGAGGAAATTATCCCTCAGCTGAAGAAAAAACGTGAAGTGGATACTCTGGATTTTGTCTTTCTTGACCACTGGAAAGATAGATACTCACCAGACACCATCCTGCTTCAGGTGAGTTTACACAATTCCAGCCCTTAAAATTAAAGCAGCATATGCCCAGATGTCTGTGAGGCCTGTATGCTTTATCAAGGGCCTCATCCTGTAAAATAAAAAATGGTAGTTATAGTAGCAAACTTATGAGAAAGGATAGAGGGGACAGAATGCCAACCTTTCTCACACCCACAATATATAGCTCAGGACTTCAAATACTTTTTTTTTTCCTGACCAAATGGATCTGCAGGAGAAGCACAGTGTTTGGGAATTTCTCTCCCTGGAGGGAGTCTCTACATGGTCACTAACCAAAACACTTGACCTGAACATCTTGGACCTGGGAGCAGGCCAGACTCAGCACCTGCATATTTGCTGCTTTAATTTCCTGAGTATCGACTGCTCCACCTCTGCCTGGGCTGTGCTGCCAGCAGAGCTTCCTGATGAAATGCTGTTTTAGTAGCATAACTGGTTGTTATTTTTCTAGAGGCCTTTAGTCCCCCTAATGAATTGGCTGTAATGCAGACTAGAAGAGTGCAGACTGTCTTAGTCAGGCACTTGCTAGAGAAGTGCTGTCCAACTCTATCTCCAGTCCAGAATGAAGAAAGATTCTGCTCATTTCTTCCCAACTCTTCTTAACCGTTCCTGTTATCTGTACAAAATCAGTTGGCTGTAACAGCAGTAGGCAATGGTAGGTGGCATTAAAAATGAGGTAACTGCACTACAGCAGTTTGGGATGGGGAGATATTTTCAAATGTTTAAATTCAAAATGTCTATATCTATAAAGACTGGACACAGATACTTACCTAGTTTGGGAGTTGCAAGCTGATAAAACTTTAAAAAATTGCCTGATTGTCTGAAAGGGCCATTTTTTCAATAATTATTTTTACATTAAATCCATGTCTTTAGGCTGCTTTTTGCATTCAAAAACAGCAAGTCTCTCCACTGACTACGTCCTTACTCTGTTTCAGGACTACAAACACTATTTTCTCATCCAAGCTCTCCTGTTTTTTAATTTCATCACTGTCCAGGCTGTTCGAAAAGGAGAGGATTAGTTTGGGATTATGAACAACCAGCACTGAATTTACACATTAGTAGTTAAAGTCCCCCTCCCCCAATTATTTTGTAATGTTTACCCAAGAATGTTTGCTTTTAAACTGGCTGTGTATTCATGATTGATCTCTTTCCACTGGGAAGAGCTAGCACGTCCTTATCAGAGCTGAACTGCCACAAAGCAAACAGGTAAGGGCCAGGTTAGTTCCATCTTAGTGGAATAGTCTGATGCAGAGGTGGCACAAAGTTGCTTTGCTTAAAAAAACCTTGTGAATTTCAGGGGAGAAAGATGAAGCCCTCTCTCTAACTCATATTCCTGGCGTGTACTCCAAGTGCCCCAGACAGCATTCCTCTTCATGCAGTTCTAAAAAAAGCCTGGCACAAAGAGCGTCGGAAATCCTGATGACTGGTGGGAAATACAGCATGTTGTCACTCACAGGCTTCTAATCTGCACAATAGAAGCAGACCAGAGGATCTCTAAAATCACTTGACTTTGCTGGCTGGTGTGCTGTCACCAGAGGTGAGAGCAGTAAGCTAAATAGCCTTCGCAGCACAGGAATGCTGTAATACACTGGGAGTGGCAAAAACTACACCATGTTTCAGCTTTGCCTGCTGCCTGTAGCCACAGTATAACAACCTGCTTGATTAAGTACAGGCTTTCTGTTCTAAACTAGGTTATGAGCTCAGATAAGCAACTTCTATTAGACAAAACATACCAGCAAAAATTAGGCTTGTAGGTTTACTGAGGATAAGCACTGAACTTCGAGTAAATACTGCAAGTTAATTATGCCCTCTGGAAATTAGTCAGATTGATCTTCCTCACATGCAAACCATATTTCATGCCCTGCTGTTGAACAAAATAGCAGAGGGTGGGACAAGAGGAAAAGCAGCTCAAAAAAGTGTTTTTTTTCCAGATTTTGGGATTTGACTAGGATTGACCAAAGCAGTCCAGTATCTGCCAATCTCTTAAGTGGCCTTAATAGCTACTACAACATTTTAATGCCATATAAAAGGAAAGCTTCAACCATTACGCATTAAAGCCAAGACAGAACTGTCACAGTAACCACTTTGACATAGTTAGGAACAATATGAGCAGTTAACTGCATATATGCACTGCGCTTGATTTGTTATTTCAAAACCTGCATGGCCCAACAGCTTGTCAGCATCACTAATGCTCTTCCAATTACGTTGGCAGAAAAAGTCATTTTAGGAAATGTAGCCACCAAAGATTGGATAGTGTTCAGCTTCTCCCTTGTCTTTTCTACCCTCCAAAAGGAGGGTACAATGTCATTTTTGGATGCAGGCTCTTGTGTAGGAAATGTCTAACACTAAAGAATGTGATATCCAGACTCATAACCACATAACATCACCATGAAGCAATTTCTCTTCTTTCTAGGAGTGCAACTTGCTGAGAAAGGGCACAGTTCTTCTGGCTGACAATGTAATCTGCCCAGGAGCTCCAGAATTCCTTAAATATATCCGCAACAATCCCCATTTCCAATGCACTAACTACCCATCTCATCTGGAATACATGGCAGTGAAGGATGCTATGG
Source organism: Nothocercus julius (assembly GCA_013398735.1). Lineage (NCBI taxonomy): Eukaryota > Metazoa > Chordata > Aves > Tinamiformes > Tinamidae > Nothocercus > Nothocercus julius. The sequence goes on along the minus strand of VZSV01000122.1, from coordinate 1,360,707 downwards.
AAAAGGCTGTGTTTTTGGGATAAGAAAGCCATTAATACTCAACTACTGATTCAAATTATGTAAATGCAACTGCACAGATTAACTTGTCTATGCTTTAAATTTTGCTTTTTGTATTTTGGAGCCTTTAATTAAAGCAAGCTGTAGTGGAGGTCATTTTAGGCCAGATGGAAATCATGATCTGGAGTGAGTAAGTAGGGTAACTGCTCAAAGACTTGTTTCTGTTGTTTCACATGGTTCTGCAAACCACAGTGATGTACATTGCTTTGCCTTGACTAATACGTCACTGAACAGTCTGTTACATTGAGCTCAAACCCAAGCAACCACAGTATGGGATGGGTTTGGGGGTAGTGAAAAATCACTGCAACTTCTGTAAACTTGATTCCCAAAGCTAAACTGACTAATAATTATCAAGATGAAAATGCATGGTGGAGGAAAAGAGCATCTCAGACACTGATTTTGCTAAATTACCAGCATGCCACTTCATGCCGCGAAGGCTCCTCTAGTGATATCAGATACATTTTTGCATAGTTACTGCAAAAGTTAATCATCTGTATGCTGCAGAAAATCACCTATATGCTGAAAGAAGACCCATGCAGTGACGAGAAAATAAACCAGAATTTTGCAGAAGACAATGCAAACAAGATCATTAACCTGCACATGTAGAGATGTGGAAAAGTGAAGAATTAAGTGCATTCTTAAGCAAGTTCTTTTGAACAGAATATCAGAATTACGTAAAATGACTGAAACCTTGAGATTGTTACATTTACTTACCTCCTTATTACATAGTATATCCACAGCATGTATACTGCTTACTGTACACGAAGCACCGTGTGTGCTGTGACACTGCACCATGATAACAGTGGAGAGACTGAGTCTTCCCAGGTGGTTCCTTCACATCTGGTTAAGCCCCAGTGTGGCAGCCGAGCACTATGGTAATAGCAAATGTTTCTGCTGTGAAGATACAAAGCCCCATCTGAAGTCTCTGACACACCTGAGCAAGGCAACAATCCACTGGCATTTTGTGGCATGTCCTCGTGGCATTATGTAATGAGATACTGGTCACATTTATAAGTAAAAATAGTAATGGCTGACACATGACTTCCTTCCTTCCTTCCGTTCGATGAGCATTGCACTTGAGATTTCCAGGCTCGGAACAGTCCCAGAAAGACCCAACAGTTGAAAAACAGTGAAAATTTGGGATTTCTATTATGGATTATGGATGTGTGGTTCTTACAGACCTGTTATAAGCCACTTCCTTTTATACTGTTTTAGTGAAGTCTTATTTATCCTGGCCTGGGTTCTACAGAAAATACAGGACATCAGTAAAAAGCACGGTAGGGAATTTTTACCCAGTGTAAAAGAAAACAACAACAAGCTAACGTTACAGGGTCAGGTCAGGAATGGACCAAATACACACAGTTACACAGCCAGCTTGTCAAGCTTACATTTCAAAGGGATACGAGGATGGAAAATTACTGGAGTTTCTTTAACAATTTAAACTCTGTCACACTTGGGAAAGAAAAAATTTACTGTGCTGAATCAGACTGTGAAGAAGTCATCCCTCGTGGCTGTGTCGTGCTGCGTAGGAGGAATCCCTGTGTTCTGAGGCCTCTGTCTCATGTTGTCAAATGAGTCAGTGATTTATTCGGCAGGTTTGCTCTGCAGCAGTTCCCCTTGGTATCTGTGCTCAACTCGGTGCTGGACCAAAGTCCCTCTGGTGATTTCAGATAGTCTTTGCAAAATTTTCAAAGAAAATCACGTTGAAATCCATTTACTGGCATACACAAGTTCATGGAGAACACTGGAAAATCTGCATGTTTACTGGTACACTGACCAAATTCTCATCGATACATGATGAGAAAATAAACGAAAGTTGCATAACACTACTAACACCATGCTGCATGGCTAAAGTAACTGCAGAGAGACAATCAGGAGAAGCACTGAAGGAGGGACCCTCTTGAGTTGGCATGGATATTTCAAAAGATGCATTAGTGAACAACACATGTAATATATTTGCATATATATAACCACCACCTTTTAGTAGGGAAAAAAAGGCATTTTATTTCATTAGACAGGATCACCCACAAGAGAGGCAGTTAAAAAAAAAAAAAAAAAAAAAGCCTGTGTATCATCAGATTATTTACAAAATCTCACATGCAAGAAAAATTTTTCAACTTGACCACACTTCTGAAATGCTTGTAATTATTGGTGGCAAGGAATGAAAAGGAAAAAGCATGACAGAGTTTGCATGACTGGTAATTAGAAAAAAGCATTTTGGTCAGTTGAGCAAATATGATCTGGAGTCACTGACACATAAACGTGAAATCTCCCAGGGAGAAGAGTTATTTTTCAAAATAAAGTCATGGTTTGAATACTGGGAGAGCAAAAAGTAGGCAATGAGTCTTCTAAGCAATTTAGGTATATTCTTAAAACCTACTGAATGTTATTACAGTGTCAGTCTATAGCAATTAGAAGACAACTTATTCTTGCACAACACAGCTATGAAACAGTACAAACTCTCAATATAAAGAATCCCTCTAAAATCACACAAATCCGTCAGCAAATTCTCACAATTCATGTCAAAAATTATGGATCCCCCAAATACTGCTAATTGAGATTTATTCTCTAGATGGCAACTAATATCTGGCTTGTTGTATTAGTTCCGGCAATATGTGAAAGTGAAGTTCAGTTTCTGCCAGTCTCTCTGTTGCAAAGGGACATGACGCCATCTCTTCAAATATTCAACTGATTCTTTAAATCATGATTCGTGATGAAATCAAACTCAGCCCCAGCCCCTTTAGCTCCTAATTTAATACCACACTGAGCGTAACAGCACCCATATAGCAATCCTTACAGAGGAAATTACCTGTCAGAGCAAACAGCAGTTATGTCCGTATAGGAGACGGTGCTTCCTCTCCATGATACGACAAAGTGAAAGCACCCACTGATGAATTTGGGACAAGTCACAGATCCCAGATCCAGTGAACAGAACATGTTGAAGCCCCTATGAGAGCATCAAAGAGACCGTCAAGGTGCCAGCTCCCCACTAAACAGGACACCTGATGAGTGATGCATTCTCATTTGCTTGATTCGAGCAAGTGAATTGAGCCTTTGCTTACAAAGGCACAAAAGGCTGCTGTGTTTGCTGTGCACCACACTGAACTTTAAGTAGAGAATCTCACTGTCTTTGCCTGTCCCCACAGCTCAGTTCATGGCCATAAAACAACTTCCACTGTAACAAATCCTCCATTGTCAGCTTGTACCACAGTGAGGTTTTGCCGAGCTCTAGTTGCACAGAGATCTTCACCGTAGCAAACAACGGGGAAGATGGTCATGAGGACAGAATGTTCCCCCAAGACACTGCTGAAACCTGAAATAGATGAGGGCTGTGATATTTTATGCCTGTTGTTCCCAGGTTAACCTTTCACCTGTGGAACTCACTGCTTCCATTTGCCCAGCCTGTGATAAGCTGGAAATGAAATCACTTCGACAGCTATAAAAGGTCACTTGTAGAAACAACATATTTGCTTTAGTTCGGTATCCTACCTACAGCATCTGCTATTCATTGCCAGATTAAGGCACCCATGAAGAAAGAAAAACAGATTTCCCATTGCAGCAGAATGCCAGGGATAGCTAGGAGCGAGATGCTAAGCACAGGAGCCCTCATCCTACCTGTGGAACTAGATGCTCCTAATGCAAGAACAGAACCTGAAGATGATTTTAGCTAACGTCTGTGCATGCATTCAGAATATCTGCCATAACGGGGGAAGGCAAGCTGAAGGTGACCTTCCCAGGGCTGCCTGCGAGCATCCACAATAAACAGACCCGCACAGCGCTGAGGGCACAACGAGGCATTAACACGTTGCAAACTTTCAACCTTGAGCTCACAGAAGAGCCAACCTCCATGCCACCTGCAAGAACACTTACGTTGGGTTTTACTGGGTTTTGTCTTGCTGCATGAGGAAAGGAAACATCCCATGTTTGAGTGCATCGGTCTCCGCACTGATCTGATCAACACACCTGAACCTGCCTAACACAGTCACTCCTCAGGAAAATTAACCAGAACAGAGTCAGTAACTGGCTTTTTTTCCCCTCACAGCAGCAAAATTAAATTATTTGGCATATCCCCAAAATATCAGTTTCTCATTTCAACCAAATCCCATGCATATCTCCAATAAACTTCTCTGTTATTCTTACACATTTGTATTTCTGAGTATACTTGCATATGTTTAAGAAATGTGAATTCTCTGTAAAGTTACAAAGCTTTTATGACTAAGAAGGGAAATGTCAATAGCTTCCCAGGTGGAAAAGTCATCAGCAAGTCTGGCTTGTGGTCTGGTCCCAAATGTGCAGACCTTTGAACAGTGACACAGCTGTCCCTCCTGCAGAAATATTCTTGCATATTAAAAAGGAAAACAAACCAACCAACCACGATCTACCCTTCAAAGTCCTTATAGGGCTTTTATGCTATGACAACAACATATGGCAATGAATCACAATTTCAAGCTATACTGGTTTAAAGGATATTTCAATTGGCCTCATTACCACTGAGCTTTTACTAACACAGAGTGCTGACCTGAGCTAGGATTGAATAATCCCCTGCCACAGAAAAGTGCTGTCACCAAGCCAAAGAATATTTGCAATACCTGATGTAACAACAACAAAAAAGATAACCAATGGCACGGGTATTCTTTCCAGGCATGGTTTATTGAAAACACACCAAATTGTTATCCTACATACCTGGTTTCTAACAAGCATTCTACTTGTCTGTGTTATGGAAAGGTCCTATAATAATAATACATTCTGTCACGGTAACATTTGTTCTATGAAAAGCATAATCCGCCTTTCTTCCCCTCGTAAAATCAAACCACTCTAAGTGTTTCAGTTTATAGTACAGTGTAAATACAATGCAAAATCCCACCAGTCTAAACTACAGAGAGAATGTCGAGCAGTATTACAGAAAACACATTGTTGATTTTTTTTATTCTCCTACCATGAAAATTTTAAGGCACATGATAGTTACAAACACATTAGCTACTAATTACCAGTAAGCTTCTTAGTCTAGTTATTTTGTTTTTTTCTGAACAATAAGAACCAGATTGGCAGGCCTTGCAGTATCTGCACTATCTTTCTCCTTGCCTTGCAACTGGACTTCAGATTATCCTACCCCAATGTAAAACTTAAGACAGGAGGAGAAAAAAAACAAAAGTGGTTCATAATACCTTCCCTTAATGTACTAGGTTAGTTGCTGTACCAGTAAATCAGAGAATTTCTTTGTCAAAGATAAGAAAATACCAGATTTTAGCGGCATCAACTCAAACTTTGTGAGAAACTATGCCTATATAAACACCTTCAAAACGCATGAGAGCATGGCCAAACCCAAGGGCACAAAACTATGGACTGAAGATATTGGCACACTGTAGTTTTTGCTGAGTGAGCAGTTAGGAAGCAGAAGAGAGCGTAGCTGCTCTCTAAGGCGCCCATTTGGCCTTGGAAGCTTTGCCTACTCTAAGGGTTTAAGAGGTTTCTCTCACAGGCAGCTGAGCCCTAAGAGCTCAACTTTAAGGCAAGTAGCAGAAGGTAACTCACCACCTTCCAGCTTGCCGAGCGTAAGCCTCGGATGTTAGAAAACATCACTAAAAGCTACTCGTTAGAGCTGGCAAGGACCTGCTGATTTGCTGTAACAAGCACGACTCCCAGCTTTTCTGGTGGGTCCCTTATCACAAGTCAGTTCCCAGACCCAAATCGCTCTTTATGATGTCTTGGCAAAGGAGACAAGATTTGCTTTCGTGATGCAGAAGGGGAGTACACTAAGAGCAGAACTAGGACAGGCAGCTGTTTTAGAGATCAGGACCTGTAGCTGCCCAAGGTGTTGGATTCTGCAGACACACACACACCTGGGAAGCCTTAATCACAGTGCCCTACTGACTTGCCACTATTGCCCACACACTCAGCTCAAAGCTTCGTAATGGAGTCTTGGCTTGCAACAACCCCACTGACATTAAGTGCCTTGCCATTCTTCCTTTCATCTTTTCTTTTTTTTTTTTTTCTAGAGAAAAAACAAACTCCACAGCTTAGTAAAGATGCTTAGGAGATGCGCAAGTCAACTCCTAGGGAACAAAGTTCTGCAGTTGTTATTTGCCTTCTGAAGCCTCCTCCCTCCCTCTTGTGATCTAGCCCTCACTGGACCAACAGACTCTCTTCTCTTCGCAGGAGTCCTGCGACACTGTGTCTTCCTTCCACACCTTCCTTCCCACTAGAAGTTCTGTAGATAAAAATCCTTTCTACCCCAGCCCTTCACTGGCAGATTCCTTACGTTTGCACAGTGGAGCCAACAGGAGAACAGGTCGCACACACCTGAGCCCTAAGCACTACCTGCAGCAGGGGCTATAGGCCCTACTGCAGCTTTAGCCACATACACACACACACAGCCACCTTCCCTTCTTTACATACAATCCCTGCTGCTAAAATAAGCTCAACATTTACTGGTTCATTCACCCACATCCCAGAACAACTCCAACAGCCCAGATGCATCACACCCACAAGGGGAGAGGACAGGGGAGGGCATGCATCACATCAGGGCTCTCCACATGGGAGCTCGTGGATGCACATATGAGGGCCACTGGAGATTTCACCAGCTTCAAAACTCTTGCTCTGGACTTTAGCTGGTGGGCTGACAATACCAAGTGACAGTCTCAGGTATAGTCAGCACCATCCCCTTCTCTTTCTCCCAATCTCCAAACAACAGCCAGGGGGAGAAGGGCAAATCACTGCAGCGCAGTTGATGGGCTACTGCTTACTGCTACATGCTTGGGAATTAATCCTTGTTCTGAGGCACAGGAAGGAGGGGGGTAAGGTATGTGATCCCAGGAGAAGTCTCAGCAACACAGACTCGCTGTTTGACCTCTTGGCATAGCCACCCTTTGCTTCTCAGTAGCAGTAAAGCACGTTGCCACGAGCGCTGTACCGAGGAAAAGAGGGGCAGTTTGCTGCAACGAGCCCGGGCAGCCAATTCCACGTAACCTGGCAGGGAGGCCTGCGTATCGCAGGATGCAGTATAAACACAAAACCAACTCTGGGGAAGAAGTGGGATAGGATCTGGATTCCTTTCTCAAATACTCCTCAAGGGTTTTAGATTGGCCTATTAATGACAGAGGTCGAAGTAGATTCCAATCCAGATTGAGCATCACCACAGTGCCCCACCAAGACCCAGAGCGCCGGCACAGGAGGTCACGGACAGTCAGCCTCTAGTCCCATCATTTGCTCCCTCCTGCAGTTTTTCTCTGGCTACCTCTTGCTGGCTTTGGAATAGTTGTACGATAACTAAATCACAAAGTCTTAGCAGAGACTCCTTTCAACAGTCAGGTCTTTATTTTAAGTGAACTTTTGCTCAGACTCCTTTGGTAAATATATGGATTGAAGTAGATCAGGGACAGACTGACAGCACGGCCCTTCTCTTACACTGTTCTCATCAGCTACAAAGCAGGTTCCATTGCTAATTACTGAACATTTTTAAAAAAATCCTTTCATATACAAAAAGAATACACCAAGTACATAACCAAAAGTGATATAAAACTCTTCTGTGTAGCTTGGTTAAAAGGGTCTCCGCGTATTGGCAGAACAAGTATGAAAAGAGCACCATTGATAGAATATACAGTCGAACTATGAATCTGGTTGTGTTGCCACACTTTATGTCTACACATTGACGCTGCCCCTGACACAAATGCAGATAATCACAGATATCTCTCTCTGCTTCCCTTGATCCGCTGAGCATCTTTGGCTCAAAAGGACCCTCATGCAGGTGAAAAGACAAATCTTTGCTATCTTAGTTTGCTCCCAGCAACTTCACCTTCCCTAGGATCCAGAAGTGACCACTGCAACGTGCATGGAAGATGAAGGCCAGGAAATGGAGGGGGCGAAGGAGCATATGTATCATCCACATCACTGACAGCTTCTGGCATCAGCCTTTTTCCCTGAATCAACAAATGCTTCCTTCTCCTGCAAACTACTTACACGGTTTTGTCAACCTATCCTCTGCATAACAATATATATATATAGATATATAGATATTTTTATTTATATATATGTATTCATGTCAAATTTTTAATATACTCAAGAAGATACAAAGCTCTTGGTACTTGCCCTTTTTTAAAAAAAGTTTTTTAATTTTTTTTTATTTTTTTTACAAAAAAATTTAGGTGTTTACTATTACAGTAATATTTTGTGGGAGGTGAAGTTGAGTATTTCCCCTTTTTAAGTACAAAGGAAATGGCAGGCACTGAAAAACCCAAATGACATTTGCCAGATTAAAAAAAAGAAGTGCTTTCCAGTTGCACTGTTTTTAGGAGCCTGTTTAGGAGTAAATGTGGCAACCAAAGGATAACGGCAACCAAACAAAAATGGCAAAAGGCATCTCTGATGCTACTAAGGAGACACATGCTTCCTGTCCTCATCTGCTGCCCTTCCTTGACCAATGCCTGCAGAAAATCAGTGATCTGAAGTCATTTAGTTCACAACATTTCTAGATACTGTATATGCAGAGCATGTTCAAGAGGTAAAAACTCCTCCTTGCAGAGCGCGGGCCCCAGTACTTTGAGGAGAACCTTTGCACACAGGTGATTTTCACACCAACTGAAATGTGTAATCTCAAAACAAAACCACAGCAACAAAGAAACCACAATGATGATTTAAAAAAACTCCAAGCCAGTTCCCTTTGTGGTATTTTTCATCAGGATCTACACCTCAAAGCAAACATGGATCCAACAGAGATCAAGTTACCAAATATAAATGATAGACCCATCTAAAAGTTTATAGTGTGGAAATAAAACATTCTACAAAGCAGCTCCTGTTTTCCTCCTCCAATGTGTTAACAGCTACAGCAAAAGAAATAATGTTAAGATTAAATCATTGTCAATGCAACACTGGCACATGTAATATGTAAAAGCTCCTTATTTCAATCCTCGAGAAAAAGAAAATAAAAAGCCAACTCCATTTCTCAGAGATTTCTGAACTGGGGACACTGAAACCATCAATAAACTAGTTTCCTTATGTGGAAGTAAAAACAGAGCCATTACAGAATTCAAACGGCAGAAGTATTGTACACCAGATTATAATGATAATATAGCAGTGTGATTGATATAGCTTACTCTAAAAGCAGATTATACAGCTTGCATTTTTGCCATCTACTCTCCAGTTCATTCAACCAGCATTTGATAAGGTTTTTTTTCCCATATTTTCTCCTTTGATTGAAATCCAACATACCCAACAACATTCCTGCACTTCCTGTGGAAATAATGAAGAAAACTTCACTTTTTGTCAAAAAGCCTTAAAAATGTTAGATTCACAGTTCAAAAAAGAAATAAACAAAAGCCCCAAAACGAAGAGAGCCCCAAACCAGAAAAGTGCTATTATCCTCATGTCTACACCTATGATATTTCAAATACTCTGCAGTATCTCTTTCACTTGTGCAGCCGTCCTCGTCGCCGCCGCGTGGCCTCCGCTTCCGCGCTTGGCACCGTCCACGCGTTAGCGTCATTGAAGGCGGCCGCGGAAGCGGCTTGGATTCTCCGCTCCCGCTTTCTTGCTTCTCGCAGGAGAGGGAGGGACGGGGAGGCGGCTGTTTCTGCTGGGAACGTGACTGAGTCAGAGAGCCAGGTGTCCTGCTGCAAGGCCCGGGGCAGCGGCGGCCTCTCCCCTCGCCGCCCTGCAGCCTGGTCAGTGATGCGGTGCCCTCCGGCTCCGAATGGCAGTGGTGACTAATGAGATCCTCTGTGTCGCTTCAATGGATTTTTTTTTTTTCCCCCCTCAATTAAAAAAAATGTGGTTGGACTCTAGCCCTGCAAAATAAAGTCAAAACTGATTAATACAGGCAAGATGCACATCCTCGGTGATATCCATCACCTACCGGTAGGACAGCATGTCATCAACCCCGGGGCTTCCTAAAGGGGTAGGGACTGGGAGAAGGGGAGCGGTGACCCTGTTAAGTCTGTATCACACCCATGTTCACTGCTAAGAGCAAGAGGGCAGGAAGGGCTACGGGTGCAGGGCTACGAGGATGATGAGGGGCCTGGAACATCTGCCCTGTGAGGAAAGGCTGAGAGAGCTGGGCCTGTTCAGCCTGGAGAAGAGAAGGCTGAGAGGAGACCTGAGCAGTGTCTCTAAGGACCTCAAGGG
>VZSV01000122.1:1222307-1350250 GCA_013398735.1 Nothocercus julius | reverse complement strand
AGCATTCTATGATTCTAAGGGGAATGCACAGGTACCACATGTGCCCATCACTGCCCTTTGGCTGGCTCTGAGCACGCGCTGCAGAGCAGGGCCGGAGATAAACAAGTCCAAAGCCCACCAGGGCTTTCCTGCCCATTAGTGAAAGTGATTTCCCTGGAGCATCATGGATGTGGAAGATGTTTCACATTTTGGAAGTTGGGCTTTAAGGACCTTTTGTCCACTCTGATAAAAAAAAAAAACTGCCCAGTGCCTTCCCAAGGGTCACTATGATATTCCTTTAGCCAGAGCACAAAACCTGCTGCTCCAGACATCGCGTCCCAGCTGATGGAGGGCCACTATAGCAGGAGGGGAGGCCTGTCCAGCAAGACAGCAGGAAACAGATTAGCAGCGGCAAGAGTGAGGAAAGACTAGTGCCATTACTAAGAAACTTGGCACCTGGGGAAGGCCAAAAACTGGAAAGCAACAAAGAGGCACCTTTTTCTTCTTTTTAAGCAACAGATAAGGAAGAAAAGTGAAGTGGGAGCTGTGGTTCAGCTTTTATCATGCAACTAGAATCACCTCCCCTCACCCCCAAATCTTGCAAAGTAACTGTGTACGGCCACCAGCTTCCCTACAGATGAGCAGGGCTGTGTAATTCATGGAAACCTCAGGAGACATCCATAAACAGCCAAGGATCTGCTTTTCCTTAAGTCTCAGGCTAATACTTGTAATGAGTCTAGAGGGGAAAAATGGCTGAAGGCAAGACCACAATATTCAAATTCATTCCCATAGCCTAGTAGTAGAAATCTTTCCCATTTCAGTTGACAACCCATCATTCAAGATACTAATTTTCTGTCTGGTTACTTGACAGGTTATTATTTAAATCAAACAGCAGTTTTTGATTGCATTTCATTAAAGACACATTGAAAAATATAAACACTGCTCTTTTTCAAAGGCATTTTCATTTGTTTGAAAGGACCCAGTTAGCGGTTAGCCATAGAGAGATTCCACAGCAATACATCTCATGCACAAGACAAGTTAATCACTAGGACCAATTACCATTAAAAGGACCTACCATGCATGCAAATTAGACCCAGGAGTCAACAGGCTGGGGTTTAATGTCACGGGCATCCACCAGATTCACCGAAGCCCTGTTACTCCTGTTAATGTTTTTCCTATTTGTGTCATTCTGCAGCACAGGGTGAGGAGTTAAAAGCAAAACAGAGCGGATTAATCAAACAAACAAACCCAACAACAAGTCAGCTCTGTGGAGCACAAGGGAGAATTAGTAGTAGAGAAAGAAACAAGCTCAGCAGAGGCACAATACCAACGAAAGCATTTGCAATAGCCAAATGGTTGCCATCACTCCCTGGCATCATTACTCACAATTCTTGGCCACTCTTACAGGTGGCTACTGGACAGTTCACGAGCCAGAAACCCCACAGGTATTTGTTTCACAAGACAAGGAGGACTAGCAGCTGCTCCAGCTCTGCCCCGCGGAGCACAGGCCAGCGCACACCTCCAGCTGGACACCGTCTCCACTCAGGTTGTCCCATCCTTAAGACCTGGGAGACGCCCTGCAGAGGTGAAACGTTTCTTCTCTGGCTCCCGTGAGAGGAAAGCAGCAGCCCCTGGCCCCCTCTGGGTTGTGCTTCGCTTCAGACACATCCTGGGAGCTTGTGCTGCTTGGCGTGATGTTGAGGGAAAATGTATTGGTGTATTTGGCCACTTTAATGAATAACAAGTGGCAAAAATAACAGGGACTTGTTAAATCTTCCACCTTTGCTATTTTTCCTTACAAAGGTGTAATTTCTGTCAAGCTCCTTTTGCTTGACATTGTATGTCACTTAGCACATTAATTCCTTAATATATAATAGAACTGTGAGGAGGGAACTAGAAAGTCTTTCCTGTTATCTCTTCCTCAGGCAGAACCATCTCTTGCTGCACCAGAGCAAAAAGGGAGCAGCACTAACCTGAGTATTGGCTCAATTACATTGGTTCCAAAAATAAATGAAGGGGGCACAGCCTCCTGCAAGGGGAAAGGAGCGGTTTTACTTCTCATCTGTCTTCACTGCACCTTATCACACATAAGTGAATTTGGAAGGGTCAGATGAAAAGGTTATTGTAGAGTTTCCTTTAATAGGCAGTACCACAAGTATAGGCTTAGCAAAGGAAGTTTAAAACAGCAAAACTGTACCAGCTATTCTCCTGCAATGAGCTTTGATGTTGGCAAAAGCCTCCTAAACAATATATAGCATTATCTTTACCTATTTATAGCATTGGTCAAATGAAAGAGTGTGAACTGCCACTTGAAGCACAGGTCAGTGTCTCAGATCAGCCCCATTACCCCAGACTGCTCATAAGGAAGCCCACCGGGTTTGGCACAGTGGGCCCTGTGGTTACATGAGTAAGAAGGCTCATTGGACAGTCTCCAACAAGGGGCAGCTAAACCCGGGGCTGGCAAATTGAAACAGCAAGCGGTGCTTAAAGGATGTGCAGCTGGATGAAGCCGGTCTCCAGGGTATTCCTTCAGGGAAAGGCAGGACACAGCAGCTAATGCGTGACCAGACAAGTTAATACAGAACATCTTCCTAGTTCACGAGCTATGGAAAGATTCTCCTCCAAAGCTTATTTTTATTCCCTTGCTCAATATACTGGACTTTCCTTTCTGACTGAAGTTTAATTGTTTCCACTGAACATGAACCATGCGGATTTTCTGATATTATCAGGGACATGCCGAAGGTTATTGAGGACAGCTTTCTACAGAGTAACAACAGTGTTTCCTATCACTGACTCTTGTTTCACTGTTTTTTTTTTCCCCTCCCTAGAAACAACCTATTCATAAAAAAAAAAAAACCACCAAGTTTGTTTTGAGGCCAGGGACATGACGACCATGGTGTTGTTAGAAGCATTAAGCAACTTATAAAGTGATTTGCTGAACAGGAACATCAATGCAACAGAAATTAGGCAAAGCCCATTAAGCCACATTTGCACATAGCAACAATAAGAGCTTCATGATTTTTAAAATTACCAAGTTATCCAAATTTGCTTTTTGCACACAGAGGAATATGCACGTCTCCCTCTCCGTCTCTGTGGCCTGATGCCCACGTCAGGGCTATGACAGCTGGAAATGCACCCTGTGCCCTGCGCTGCCGCACACGGACACGCCAGCTCACACCTGCTTCTGATGGGGAAGGCCACGAGGGACAGTGACTGTTTGCGGTGACTATTCTCAGAACAAAGCCTGAGCTGTTGCACTTTCAGGTGAGGGAACACCCCTGGGTAAAGGTGGCAGAATAATCACATTCTATTTTTTACACTCTCATCCTCTTCCAGGAATACAGCCATTGCAGCATTTACTTTCAAAGTGCAAAAGCAGCGCCTTGTTTTCATTCCTAACCAGCCAAGTGATCAGTTATGAAATGGTGCCTTTCTCTCAGAAAACCCTTTACAGCCCCCTGGTGAGCAACTACCATACTTTTTTTTGGGAAGGACACCAGGCTTCCTTTCTTTTAAGGGCACCAATAGTTTGCAGCAGTAAGAAGCAGCTCACTTTTAAAGGTTCTTTCTCTGAGGCATCCCCGGTGTTATCACTGGTCTTGAACTTGCGCTCCTTGTCCCGGTGGTCAATAGTGGAATATCCATCTGAGGAGGAAGGACACGAGAGTCAGGCACACAGCACCACTAAGAGCAACACCAGCGCTGATGCTACAGCGCTCACCAGTGAGGACACAGGAAATAAACCACCCAAACTTGATGCTGGCAGCCTGCTTTTCACATGCTCTGAAATTTTATTTTTATCAGCTTAAAACAAAACAGAAAAGCCCTCTTTTTGTCTCGCTGCCAGATGCTGGCGTTCATTAGCGAGCAGCCCTGTTTTCATCCCAGCCGTTGCAGTTTTGTACTGTGCCCAAGGAAAGCAGAAAGTTGTCATCTCATGCCCTGTGGCTAGTGAGCTCCAAATTCAGCTCAAATCTTCTGTTCCTTGCTCAGCTGCCTCATTAATTGGCTGTGTTCGTTCTCTGAGTGGTCCTGCAGCATGTTCCCACTCTTCCCGAGCCCGACCACTGGCAGGACATGACTGTAATTTGGAGGAGCCCTTTTCAGGGCACTGAGAGAAAGGGCCGGTTGAGTTGAAGGGGATCTTGATGCGAACCCTGCTGCACAAGGCCCTTCTCTCAGTACTAAGTAGCACCCGTTGGCAATTCGTCTCCTGACAACTAAGAAATATGAACACATAATTAAAATGAGGAAGGAGAGTGCAGGAGGCCTTATAGAAAAATAGTTCTAATTGTTTCAAAACCTTTACTTTGAATCTTTGAACCTCTGCTGTCAGCCAATACAAATCTTATTTTCTTGACACATCAAATTTCCTTCATTATTGGTGACAAACAGGCCTTCTTGTGCTCAGCATTGTAATCTGAAGCAAGTGACACTCAAATTTATACTTCCCACTAGGCTTTTATTTCTCCCTATGTAATTAAGGGATCATTAATGCTTTAGTGTCTTGACAAACTGAATTCTTAGAACAGCCCAAAAGAAGTTTTAGATAAAATACCAAAATGCTCTTCTCTTGGTTTATTGACTGCAACAGGTCACCTAAGAAAAATCTTTTTTTTTTGCGGGGTTCCAGGGGCATAAAGAGGCCCCGTTTGCCCACACAGTGATAGCACATGGAGCCCAAACAATTTGCATCAAACAGTCACAGTGCAGGGCTATGATCAAGCTACTTTTAAAAAAGCTGAAGTATTCCTACTTGTCTCGTGAATGACAGGGTGCACAGACCTGCCACAAGCACTCGAGTAGCTGTGTATTTAAGACAGGTGTAGTAACAGATTCTACAACCACGCTGCCTAAAAATAACTAAAGCATTTTTCAGTTATACTAGTAAACAGATCTTAAAGACGGAAAAATCACTGCTACACCGAGCAACGATTGCTTACAGCTATTTGGTGTCAATGGAGATACCTAACATTCTTGCCTGTCCCTTCCAAACAAAGAGGGAAAAACCCACCAGCTGCAGCAGCTACCCAGGCACATTCCCAGGGGAACGCAGGCCAAGAATTCTCTTTCAGATGACAGGCTGATACTGTTAATAAGTCGCACACGAATCTAAAGACTCATTATTCATTTGGGAATCAAAAGTACACATAGGTATACATTTAATGATGGAAGCATGCTGCCTCTCAGAAATTCAACCTCGCAACAACTGAGGTAGCTCGATACAATGAAATATTAATATAAGCTCACAGAGCACTTTGTAACAGGTCACCCATGATGATGGCATTACAGAAATGCAGAACACTTTTAGAAGGAATTGACAGGATGCAAAGGGAAACCTTTAACCCACGACCAGAAAGCCAGAGCTAATAAGGTGAAATATGGCAGCTGTGATATTTTCCAGGGAGCAAGGTCAGGAGTAAGGACTGTAATCACAAAAAGTTAAAAGCACAGCAGTTCTTTAACACTATTTAAAAAAAAACAAAACCAAACAAACAAACCAAACAAAAAAACTGCTTAACCAGGAGAGCAACAACAGGAATGTTAAACTTTTGCAAATGCTAGGAATCTAGCAACAAAACCACCACACATGCACAGAGGAACTTAGGTTTTCAGATCTGCGTTCCCAGACGTTTCGCAGCCCCGCTGCCAGCTTTGTTGTGTGGTCTGCATGCTAACGGTGCCACACACGGCAGCACTAACGGGTTACGCGTTGCTAAAAACCACACGCTGCGCCGCGACCGTGTCAAGATAAACAGCAGCAAAGATAGGAGGTGCATGATTTGACCTAATAAAATGAGATATATCTCAAAGGAGCCTGTGCTGGAGAAGCAATACCTCAGTGCCCCAAGGGCAGCAGCTTTCTGATGGAATGAGTGAGCACTCGCTCTTCCCCATTTCTGTTTCATTATAAAAAATTTATCAGTATTAACACTGTTTCTATGGAATGAAGACCTCTGCAAATTGTGTTGCTCCAGCATATAAGTGCATTATTCTGAATTAACACAATTCAAGTTACAGATTTATATCATTCAAGAGGCCCTCCCCATTCTGAAATAAGTGTTTTTTTCATTTCTCTATTTGTCCTTGGCTTGTTTACTCCTTTAACCTCCTGCTTGTTGCCTTCTGTATCGCTTCACTGAGTATCTTCCATCCACTCTGCAGGGAAGTTTTTGTGGTCATCACAAATTACAGGACCGAAGTGCCCACTGCATCAGTCCATCTGTGCCTCACACAGCCCTCCGCTTATTAAGACTAAACCTCCAGTCCCTTCAGAAAAGAGGATGAGAAGTCATGCCTGCGGATGGGGATGTAGGGCAGGGCCACCTGAGCACGCATCTCTGGCCAGAACAGTTCTTGTCTGATGTGGGCTAATTAAGGCCCCAATACAGATTTACACAGCTCACAAATCTGGTAAACGGCCCCAAGAACTCCAGCCTGCCGCTTCCGCTGGCAGCTCCGGGTTGCAGCCGCCTCAGGCGGCACCGTGACAGTGACATTGACCATCTTCAGGTTGCTCTGTGCAGAACCACTGTCTGCAGCTGGTAAGGTCTGACAGACCTGAGCTCTCGCTGCACGGGGTTGTCCAGCAAACCCCACCGTAGCTCTTCACACATTCCACCGCTCGTGATCGTCAAGCTCTGCCCTAGCCCTCACCCTGCTCCAAAACCAGGCCTTTCTGCCATAGTGACAGTGGCGGAGAATTCGTTTCCTTTACAGAGAAGGATGACACCACAGCATTGACAAACAAGCCAAGATACCAATTGCCAGTTTCTTTTGGCAACCTAGAGTGGAGTTGACACAGGTCAACAATAAATGGCCAGGCAGCAAGAGGGGTGAACCCTGCTGAAAAGAGGCAACAGAGGGAAGGCAGCCACAACAGTGGTGCTGAGGAAGCAGCAAGGCCGCCTGCGTGGCGGGGGAGCCGGAGGAGCATGACTGGGACCGGCTGAACGGATGGTGCCCCTAACACGTCACACTCAGGGAATGCCCTGAGCTCTGCAGAGACACAGGGAAGTGCAACTGCCTCAAACGGGTGCACCGGCGGGATCTTCAGGCAACCTGGAAGCAGCCAAATTAGAGTAGTCCTCAGCTGGAGGCTGTACAATGAGAATTCTCTAGAAGACAGGGAATAAAAAGCAGAAAGATCAGTGAAATCAGGAGGAAAGGAAAGCAAAGGAAAAAAACATCCAGTGACCAAAACCAGAATAGAAGACTCTACAATAGAGAAAGATATTATGAACTGGGATGCTGAAGTCCTTTCCCAGGTACTGTCATGTGTTTTCCTGGCAAAGGTATCTGAGGTCAGTCTCTCCCAGAGGCTCCACTCTGACTGATGGCAGATCACACAGGGACACTTGCTGGACATAAAAGCTCAGGAGAGCACGGTGATGTTCTGCTCCTCTGCAAGGTCGGGCCAGAGCAGAACAACAAAATTTTGATTAAGACAGTCCACAACATAGTTAAATGAGAAAGTTTATTCCAAAGAGCTCCTCAGGTAAATACACCCTTAAGAAAAAAAACACACACAGTACTTCAAAGAGCTTGAAGGAAAGAGATGAAGTACTAAGCTGTTATTGAAGTTCCCTGGAATTGCAGGGCACAAACTGGTTGAATTTGGACCCTTCTCAGTTGACCTCTGAAGACACACAAAGTTTAGCCCTGCTGAAGTTAGAAGTATTCAAGAACAGGGAATTAATAACACTCAGAGATTTCATCTTCTAACAGTGATGAAGGGTTTGGAGGGCAGAGTAGCTTGGAGAACCTGCCTGATGTTGTACACATGCTCTTAATTTGCATTTCACTTGGTACTCAGAGCTGGGCCAATAACTCCTGAAAGCAACTGCTGCTGAGGCAGCAGTTAATATTAAGGTTCAAACAATGAGCACTGCCGATACCGCAGCACCTGCCGGCACACCCGGTCCTGCCAGGCCACCTTCCCTGAAGCCACTTTCTTCCACTGTGAGGAGAAATGTTTTGCTGTTCCCTTAAGCAAAGTACATATAGACTGCTGATCCATAGGGCATGTGGGATCTCATTTTGCTGACAATATGAAAGGCATTACACCCAGTAATCTAACTTTAGAACATGGTTTTCTGACATGCCTTCTTTTTTGCCTTTTTTCAGCTACAGTGACAAATAATGGTATGTCAAACTGCTTAATTCAGAGGCATTGATATAGATATTTAAGTATAAATACTGTCAAACTGGAGGAACTAAAACAGATTCCCAGGGGACTACACACCACCTTTATCTCAGTAAGGAAAACACCTACAAGTCAAATTGCAGAGCTTATCAATCTCAAAGCACTTCGTCAAGACAATATGCATTCATTCTCTTTCCAGAGGAGAGGGGCTCAGTTAGATGCAGGTAAGTTAAAAGCAGAGCCAGGATTTTTATATATACTTATTTTTGGTGTTAGGATAAAGTGCCTTTTAAGATCTTTTTCTTTCTGAAAAATACTAAATTCCTCTGAATCTCAGAACTTACAGATCTGTAATACAGCATGTAGCTGCTTCAATGACCAGAGACCAGAATACAGGTTTTGTTGGTATTTCTCCATTATATGCAATAGTAGTGGCATAATTGGCACATACGCTGTACATGCATTTAAATAAATAAATGACATCTGATCTTTTCTAAGGTAAAGTTGTTTTTAAATGTCAGCTTTATCTATTTGAAAGAATATCACCTAGAGAAATAGGTGAACTTTCCTGTGAGTGACAGTGTGCTCTATTGAAACAGAAAGGGGTTTCGATCTATGACCAAATTTACCTGGGCCAAGTTCATCCATAGGTATCATATCACGACTCCCAGACTTCTCGTTATCTATAAAAGAAGCATTGATGTATTCATGTTAAACTTGCTTTTTTCAACATGTTTTAAATTAGAAGCAGAAAAGACACCTATAAAATACTGAACACAGACTACTGTAAAAAATATTCAACTGCTATTCAGAAAGAAAAGTTTGACTTAAGTGCTCCAGAAAGCACATACATTTTTGCACAGCAATATGTCACTCCCTCTCTCCCAGTGATAACAGGAATATCAGAACTGCTTGTGACCTTCTGTTAATGTTATTAGCGAGCATCTCTCTAGGCTTCTCCAGAATAAAAGGGAAAGAAACTAAGCATGGGTGCAGCTTCACATGACACATAATCCAATCAGCAGCCCGCTGAGCCAACAAAAAGCTACCCCACAAAGAAAACAAATACTTCACTGTCGGATCAGCAAGCTGATCCTCGCCATCCCTCTGCCTGCATCATTTTCCAGACTGGACTGAAGGTCCAGACAGTAAAGGTGAGGTAGAAACAGGTAGGGAGGAGTGGGGCAGATACGTCTGCAGTAACCTGAAGTTAAGCCAGGTTAAGAGCACCATGACAAAGCAAACCAGATTTCTGGAAAGAAGTTTTAACATCTGATTGCTAGAAACCAGGACCAGATTCAGAGACAAAGAATCACAGCAGAATTAGAGCTGGAGATAAACCAGTGTTCGTATGGTTGTGTCAAGCCTGATGAACAAGCACAGTTAGGACTAGCTAGCATGTGAATAAAACGTCTCCAATAAAAACCTGCATGACAGATAAAGCAGTACTCTCAAAAGAGGTATTTAAAGAAAAACAAGCAAACAAAATAAACAGGATGGAGTCAACACCCTAGAAGTTAATACTAAAAGCCAAGCACACAGGCCAAGGGCTGCACTTACTAATACAAAACATTTCTCAAACATGGCTGTTGGTGTTCTAATTAAACTTCAACTGATGCCTATTCAAAGTCTTCCAGAAAGATCTGATTAGTTTGTTTTTGCATCTTGTATGTAACATTGGCAGTGTGTCTTTCATGGAGGAGGGAATACTATCCACATAATTGATAGAACTGATTGTTTTGGGGACTGTGGGGCAAAAAAACCCACACAAGTAATACATTTTTACTCTATCATACCACAGATGTGGTAAGTCCAAAAAATAGGCAAGCAATCAAAAAAGTGATAATGAGTAGAACTGACCTTGACTTTTATCCACCAGAGGCAAAGTGCTGTCATCATAGCCAGACTTGCCAACGGTACCTTTGGAACCCTTTGGAGCTGCAGAAACAGACTACGAGACAGAACACACAAAGAAGAATTTGCCACTCTGGCAGATTGAACAAGAAAAATAAATAAAGCAACCACATGGGGTGAGATTATAGGATTACGCTAAACCTCTCTTTGGACAATAACATGGCACTGGGGTATTTTCATGCAGATTTGTTGGTGGAATCTTTTTCTTGTCTGCATTGTTAGCCTGTAAAAGGAGCTCACCCTCTCAGAAGGAAAGGTGAGGACGTTACACATCCAGAGTAGCTGGCTGCCTCAAGCCACTAGATGGAATATGTTTGGAATGAGAAAACTGAGAAAGAGAAGTGTTTGCTACTCCTCCAGTAAAGCAGGGAGAGCATTTGGTTTTAAACAAAGTTGCATTCTTCCAAAAGAAAAACAGCTACACAGGGCACTGAGAAACATACCCAGCAAATATGCATGATGCTGTGACTGAATATAGAATAATACATTGTTGTATGACCTAAAAGAATAGACTCTAAGCCTCCAGTCTACCACACATTAATAGTAAACTAAATTAGGATAAGACACCTTCCACTCAGGAATTCAACAACTACTGAGACCCAACATCTCTACCTGGAAGTGTGACTTGTTCCATCCATCCTTCTGCAGGGCATTTCGCAGCTCTTTGTAACTCCAGATCATCTGAAGAACGTGAGATGCTGCTTTTGTTTCTCTGGGAGACTGGCTGATTTGCAAGATAAAATTAGAATCTCAAATATCAAGAAATACAAGACTTTTTATATTTTGACCTCTTGTGTACTAAAGCAATACCCAGGAAGTTCATAGTGACCCTTGGCCTGTCATTAAAAAAGTAATAAAAACTGACATTAAAAAAAAAGATTTAATTCTGCTTGGATTTTTTTTTTTTTTTTTTTTTTAAGAGGGGGAGTAGGATGAAGGGGCTAGCTCTAGTATTTCCTAACAACATAAACCAATCTAGTCTTCAACTATTCCCTGAAAATTTTGCTGAAAATACACTTAAACAAATAAGCTGGCTAAGCTAGATGTACCTCAAATCTTTTTTTCTAAGCCAGCCAGAATACAGTTTTCAACATAACCACACAATGGAAATTTGTCACTTCAAACTACCACCATCAGCCTCTCAGACAGAATGCTCAGTGTACATCATTAACCATTTAAAGCTTACAAAAAATGAAATTTTGTAACTGCTGTTTCAGGAATGCTGCCACAGATGCTCTGAAAACAAAGGTCATGGCTTCATTGCAAATGACAACTGCTGAATGTATGCATGCTGCTAAGATGAGACAAAGGTAAGATAATGAGACTAAGATAAGACAAAGAAAGCATGCCCTAACAGCACAGGAGTTTAATTCAACTTTTTTCTTTGGCCAATTAAACCTAATAAAGGCACAGACTGATAATGCGTTTTTACTGCATATATTAGTTGCTTTAGATGCAACTTGGAAGGGTCAGGATGCTTATTTACTTTCACAAAGCAAAATATTGCTGTTCATAGTGACATTTTCATGTTCGCAGTGAGTTTTTGTGCATTTTGCTTTCAACTATCACTTACCTTGACTTGCTGATAGCTACCAACTTCTGAATGCCCTGCGTCTGGATCAGAGACCTTGCGTTTTCTGAACTGTCAGTAATGATTTCATGGATGGTATTCAACACCGCAACCACTGTGTCCTCTTCCAAGTTCTTTGAAGACCTCTGCTGCCTGCTGGGCAAATTTCTTACCAGTTCACCCATGGCATAACTACCTAGATAAGGGAAACAGATACCATTAGTCATTAGTCAGACAATTTCACCTTCCCACTCTGAATTTTAAAATTCAAGGATGTTTGCTAGGTCAAAAGATGCTATAACATGTTTGGAATCTCCAGACTACAGCTTTACGGTATATTTACTACTAATTATTTCAAGGTGATTTAGAGTAGATATCCAAGAGAAACTACTACATCACAAATGCTAAAAGGGATTGAGAGGGGGAAAAAAGTTTTCATTCTGTATTGAGAATTTTACAGCCAGCATCTATCATATTTTGCAGTGCCTGAGGCAAAAAGCATCCAGTAGCTGCAGCTAATGCCACATATTCATGCTAATACACGCACACAGTTTACTCAACTTAGCCTTATAATAGGCCTTCTGGGGCAAGGAGTGCAGCCATGCATCTATTAACCTTCCCCCTGCAAAGGTAGGAGCGTTGCCTCCTGGGTGCAGTTAGCCTTCACAGCATGTAGTACCAGAGAAAAAACAAGGAGTCCAGAGTTTATCACTCCCCGGAGTCTCTCTGTACCTCTTGCCGAGCTACACCTCTGAACTATTAAAAAAGAAACCTGGCGTATTGAGGCAAAATTGCAGCTTGTTATTTATTAGTATCAGCTTGGATGGTGGCCTTAAAACATGGAAGGAATACTTCCTGACCTGACAAGGTTATAGTTTAAGCAAGTACCTCAGTTAAATGCAGAGGCAACCAGAGAAAACTCAACTCAGAGCTGAACCTTTCTGATTCCCACTTACATGCAGGTGAAGGTGCCTTTATCCCCTTAACTGGGAGCTACTGAGCACTGGGAAAAAATCAATTTTGAAGGAGCAGTACCTCAACTCTAAGTTGTCAAGTGTCAACCTCCTACAGCAACTACGCTGCAGAAGAATGAGATGGGAAGGAGGAATTCACTGGTGGTAGAAGGGGACAGCTTCACATCCAGGTCCACTGCGCTTCCCTCCTATAGCTCCGCATGGCAAGCAGCAAATTGCAGCTCCAATCTACACAGGAGCCACCTGTCTGAAATCACTGAATGTGACCAGGAGCTCATGTGCTGTGTCAGCCAAAGCTTAAAGGCAGGCAAGCAGCCTCTTAACCACCCACCCGATGCTCAGCATGCCCATACACCCTTCCTGCAGAGTTCTATGTGTTTTTACTCCTGAGTTGCAAAAGTTTCCCTCAAACCACTGCTTGTTGGAAAGGGCTGGAAATGCATTCTGAGATGGCAATCCTCCAGCTGCCGGCTACACAGAGTAGTCTTAGATCCTGCTGATGGAAACTGCATACGAAAGGAACTCTACACTCAGGAGAGAAAATGTCGGATCTCTCGTGATGTCTCCCACGTATCAAAAGACTCCACCCGGTAAGAAATGACCAGAAGATACCTATAAGATCTTTATTGCGACGATCCATGGAAAGGTTTCTTAGGGCAATTGACACAGCCCTCACAACCTTGTCAGAGTCGGACTGGAGCAGCTCCACGAGCACCGGCAAGCCCCTCTCCTTCCGCACCGTGGCACGGATGTACGTGGACCACTGATCAGAAAACACAAGGGAAGAGAAACAACAGAAAGCTTTGTGAATTCAGACCCACCCTTCCCTTGCTCTAGGCACTTTTCAGTATTGTAGTTCTTTTTTTTTCTCTCCAAAGTCTGGTTGGTGGTTGGTTGTAGGCAAAAGAGGTCACTCGCAAGGAACCCTGGGGTTTCTAAAATCTGTTACTTCCCCCACCTGCAATTACATACTTTTTTCTGTTCCATGATTGACTTTAAAATATTCTCTATTCAAGAGAGCTATGAAGCACCTCCCAGCTGGTCCTCACACTGCTGTTCAGGCCAGTTGCTGGGCAGTTCTCAGAGTGGCAGAGCACACCTTCGTGAGAACAGCTCCAGTAGTGAGGGGGATGCTGCAGAGAGGAAATTAGCGGACACTCTGGAATGCACTTTCCTAAGAAATCTGACAATCCAATGAATTAAATATCTAGGACACTTAAATATCTAACAAAAGGCTTTGCTGAATGAATGCAGCAATAGTTAAGTAGCTTAAGTATTAAAACCTGCTTCAGTTTAAGCCATCATGAGCTCAGTGACACTGCTGCTGCACCATCTGCAGAAGATGCAAAGCACCTCAAGTGGGGAAATAAAATGGAACTAACTGCTTGGGGTTCCCACATCCCCTCTTTTTAGAAGAGAAGCAAATGCAAAACAGTGACCTTATAATGGCACGTAGCTTTGTTTTCATCTAGCGAAAAGAAACAAGCGACAAACTAAAGAGAAGACTGCACTCACTGTCCAGTTGCCAGCGCTGAGGTTCTGCAAGGCCCCTGCTGCAGCCTCTAAAGTGTTAAAGTTCTGACTTTCGGTGAGGATGGAGAGGTACAGCCGAACCACATCTGGCTGGTACAGTAATTCAAAGCCTGTGGGTGGGAGAAGAGAACAAGGACAGAAAGGAGAAGCAGAGGACAACATATGAGTGAACACATAACAAACCTTTATTTAATGATATATTGAAACAGCTGAAAGCTACACCACAAAGGAGGATTTCTGCCACGTTCAGGACATTTTAGCCACACCTGTTGAAAGCAGAGCACACAGGAATTCATCCAGAGCGTTTTCCCCTTCCCTGAAGGCCCATTTGCTGATCTTAAGGTTGACAGCTCTCTCTGCTGAAACCTGCTCTGCTATAAGCCTAACTCATAGGCTGAGTATGCGCATGTAAGAACAAGGTGGCAAGAGAGAAGGGCTGTTTACAGGACTATCCACTTTTCTTCTCTTGACTTTGTGCAAATTCATCTGGCACTCTTTCTTTTCTTTCCCCCTCCATTCAAAATAATCTCAACAGCTTTACAGACACAAACAATATTGCCACAGAGAACGGAGCATCCTTGCCAAAGGATGCAAGATGCCAAGGCTCTTCGCAAGCCCAAATCGTAGGTGCAGAGGGAAACACTGACTCCACTTCAGCTATTAGGCAAACACCGCAGTGTCGTATCACTGCCGAAGGCCGGACAGTGCCACATGTTAACAAAAAACAGCCCCAGAGCCGCCTCAGCTTCGCAGTTTAAGCACAACAGGAACGAGAAACATTCCCAGCTCTACCAGGCATTTCCTTTTGTGCTGCTGAGCAAGTTACTGACAGTGGCCTCTGTGTCTCAAATTCCTCATCCAAGGGATTATGACTTATCCATCAACCCGCAGAACAGGAGGATCCCGTTTGGGACAAGGAGTCCACTGTCAGAGATGATATAACAGGAAAGCATTAGGTATCTGCAGTGCTCTGTCATGCCAGTTACTGATTTTCTATCAGTGTATTTTGAAAGAGAATGATAGATTTTTTTTTTCCCTGAATGTATTACTCTATATTATCTTTAGACTATGCAATATTATTACAGGGAGCTATAAGTGATGGGCTTTTATACAGCGTGGCCCTATTCTGTCATCATAACTTTTCAAGTTAGTAGCAAGTTGTTGTATATGCTGAAGCAATTTTATCTTTTTCCCCCACTAAGTGTGGCATGACACATTGCATTAATTAGTGAGGAAAGGCAAACACCCCATAAACAACTCCATAAACAACTTGCCAGCCAGATAAAAATCTCAAAGTTCATGGTGCTGTTCAGATTATGTCAGTGAAAAGTTAATTCTCCCAAAGTATTTTAGGAGTGTAGAAAGGCACAAGCAATCTGTAACAAACACAGACTCATCTGCAATCACTGTAGCTGGAAACTATTTCTGGGTTAATGGCTTTTGAGGAGTTTGCAAAAAGCAAAATTCAGCAGACATTGCCTGGAAAAGTGTTACTAGAAAAAATGTCATGAAAGAAAACATGAAGATGTGAATAAGCTTGGAGAAAAAGGAAATTTGAGGCTTATCTTAAGCAGAATTTTTCTGTATTTGTACACATGCAAAAAATATTTTCCATATAACAAGGTGCTATCTTAGAAGAGTGACGCAATTCAAAGCAAGTTTTCTACTGGTGAGACAGAAAGCCCACACAAATCAAAATCCTCAAAATCACCCATTCCTCACATTTTGTAGCACATAGCACAGATTATTTTCAGACTTAGCACAGATCTAGATTCAAGCAAACTGAACAATGAAATCCCATCGAATGGGTATTTTCTTGAAAAAGTCTCTGTTGTGAGAGAGTATAAAAGGGGCTGTTAACTGAAAGCCTTACGCTTCATATACTAACTTTTTCTGTATTTTTCATACTAGTTATTGCCAGGGGACTACACAAGCCACAATCGCAGAACTCAAAATGCTGGACCTTGTATAAAACCAAGCCATAAACACAGGGCCACGTTAACCACCTGGATATAGGGGGCTTATTTGTCCCATTGAACTGAGAAAAGACATTTTGCCTGCAAGCTGAAAAGCCTGATGTGTGCATGAGGATGCATGAGCTCTGATGTTAACACCTTCCCTGTTTAACTTCACACGCATCCCAGCACACTTGCATGCTTCCCAAACCAGATAATTAACCTGAGCCATGTCTGTGGCTGGTTTTAATGCCATCACTTGCTTGTTACGTGACACTCTGCAGAAACATGCAAGCCACAACAGATGGCAAGTCCCACAGGCATCCTGCCAATCTATTCTACCACCTTCTTTCCTCTTCTCCAATATCTTCACCTTGCACTGGGATCACTGCCCTCTATATCGAATGTTTAAAAAGACTGCAGTTATTTAATACATGAAGCATAAACACTGGTATAGTTTTTCTCTGTCACAAAAAAAATCTGTGATTATTTGACTGCAATATGACCTTCAGATCACATTTTTCCTCTGCCAATTCATAAAGTGGATTGGCAGCCTAAGAACAGCTCAAGATAAAACACCGCTACCTGATAATAAGCACACGCTATTCCTTTCCTTAACACTAAAAGTCAAAAAATCTCTTGGGATGGTTTATCAGAATTTTGACACTACTGTTTTAATTAAATTTTACTGAAATGTAGATCAGATTAGCCAAAAAGATGAAGGTTCCTAAACAGGGAACATTAGTCTAGGACATGCATCACACCTCTATTTGAGCTTAGACTTGTCTGTGGTTGAACAAGTAGTAATTCTTTAGTCAACCTCCTCTGATGGCCTTTTTTTTTTTTAATTGCTCAGTAATACTTTCAGCACACTTGGAAACAGCCCCACACATCCACCTTCGCTGTTCATAAAGAGCAGTCTACCATTTGTCCTTTCAGGCAGTCTATATGCTCTTTATTGGCTGGACATATCTGCCTAATCTCAGAGTCCCACCATGCCAGCACTTGTATACAAGTCCAGCTCCACCAGCAAAAGGAAGGCAGAAATTGCTAAAACAGAGTAATATGAATGTCCCTCATGGACAGCTGCTCATCAGCAGAGATGAGAACCTAAAAGGAAGAATGTTACTGCTGCACCTGAGGGTTTATACTCCTCATTGACAACAAGCTGACACTTTAAATAAATATTATAGTCCCTTAAAAAGAAAGAAACAAGTTTTACATTTTCTCCATCAGTCTTCTGTCCTACAGAATCCAGCTTCCTATTTATAGGATGTAATTTGCCTGAATTATTATAAATTTCCTTCCAGTATTGTGCAGAGGCCGCACACTTTTTTCCATGAAGCGCTTCGTGCGCATTCCTGGGAAGCACAGCTGGTCTCACCTCCATTAAGCACCTGCTTCTCTTCTAAACTGATTTCCTTAATTTCAAGATCATCTTAATTGTTTTTTTCAGGTAATGCTGCTTTTGTGCAAGATGTGGCTAATTGCTTATATCCCTTTTTTAAATGGAAGTGAAAAAAAGAGGGTCATTAGTGATTAGTAATGCATCAAACAAAAAAACCTACATTGTTCTTTTCTTTAGAAAGCTGTTTTAATTATAGCCCAGATTTAACAATGTCTGGACTTTTCCACAGGTTACAGAATTGTGCTGAGTTAGAAACTATACCATTACCTTCTTTAAAGCACAGGTATCAGTTGCTGCTTTTTTAACTGAAAAAAAAAAAAAAGGCAAACAAATGGACTATATTTGCTTTTGCCTTTTAGAGAAACAGAAAATGCTTTCAGTGTTGATGCAATTGAGAGCATCAGGCTTTTTATAACCTCTGAAGCAGCCCCCAACCACTGGGATGACCATGTACAGAGGGAGATCTTTCACAAGAGCCCCATCGTCACCACCGTGCCCTAGTCTCATCAGTGGCCAGTAAGTGACAGCTAATTGCTTCTTTGCATCAGAGTCGCTCAAAACTCCAGAGAATTAGGTTTGTGTGAAGTTCACACTACGAAGAGGTGCCAAGCGGATTATCCTCCATTTGCCCACAGAACAGCAACAGCCCAGGCAATAATTTCAAGTGTGCACGGAAAAGGCCTGAGGAATTCACAGTGGTGATTCAGCGCCCGCAGTCCGCCCAGCCCTCGGTCTCCGTGCCGAGCACGAGGCAGCGGCTCCTGCCCCGTCTCCTCCGCAGGCCGGCTTGCTTTCCTCTTGGCAATGCTGACACAGCCTGGGCTCAGCTACACGCTGCCAATAACAAAATGCTGCACCAGGTGCCTTTGCCTGATACGCCAGCTTAATCCCAAACTCTGACAACTCTCTTTGGAGCAAGGTTGCCAGATCTATTCCCCTTCATCACCTGCACCACATCAGGGTTTATCCTTCCCTTGGAGGCCATCAACTCTGCTGCTGCAGGAGGGATGAGCAGCTTCCTCGTCTCCCCTTACAGACACCCGCACAGGAGCTCTGGCAGGCTCTTTTATAACGAAGCTCATTTCATGCAACGCTGACAGGATGTTGGCAACGCAACGAGGAAAAAAACGAGTCTATTAGCCCTAGAAAAACAAAATCACCAAAATTGACTGTGATAGCTGCTCGTTCTTGCCTCGCCTGCAGGCACCTTTGCATCACGGCTCTCATTCAGACCACTTCCAAAGCCGGTTCCCCAAGTGCCCCCGCTCGCTGCACTTTGTTTCCCACCCCAGGGCAGAGCAAACACCAACTGGGCTCCTTTGGGACGAAGCCAACAGGGGCACTCTAGGGACACGCGACATTCCTGGCTCGAGTCATGAACGGGACGAGCACCGGAGCAGCCGGGCCAAAGGCTCCTGACGTGATCCCGATGCCCATGCCGTGGCGCCCGGCCCCAGCGAGCGCTCGCGCATCGCGCTGGCTGGAACGGCCTCAAGCGCGGGATGTGACACTCACCAGCAGATGGAGCGAGAGGAGCCCGCACGGCACCTGCTCGCAAGGTCATCGGCTACCGCACTCTGCGGCTCCCAACGCCCGGGAAGCCGCAAGCGGAAGGGAGCGGAACAGGGGAAAAACAAAGCAAGGAGCCTCAGCAACAAGAGAGACCAGCCAAGAGCCTAGTGGATCTTGGACTGCCGCCCACTTCACCAAAGGGCTGGGAACTTCAGAACAAGCTGTCTAGTTCACGGTTGCAGGTCAAGCTGCTGCAACGCCGAGCTCGCGGCTCTTCCCCGCAGACACGTTCTCAGCACACGGCCGCGGCCGGGCCGCCCCGCAGCTCGGCCTCCTCTCGCGGGGGGGCCTCGGCCGCAGCGCGGGTTCAGCGCACAGAAAACCCTCATAGCAGGGGGTGCTTTCCAGTTGACTTCATAAAAGCGTAAGTGGGTCCTTAGAAAAACAACAAGGCCTTTCGGCTCCATCCCATCTTACGCTGTGCTTCAGCACTGGGCGCGCAAAGCAGGAGCGCAGGCACGGCCGGCTCCAACGGAGCCCAACGCCCGCAGTGATCAATGGCAAACGCTGCTCAGCATAGAGCACCCGGTGTCATAGCAGATGGACAGCAAATTGCTGCGGTGGGTGAAGGGGAAATACGAGGGGCAGGTTTTGGAGCAGCCTCTACAGGCTCTGCTTCAAGGCTCAGCGCGTCAGGAACGGCGTTACGCTGACTGCAGAGGCTCAGATCGAGAGGGCTGCGTTCAACACTGAGCAGGAGCTCGAAAGACAGAGCAGCCTTTGAGCAGCCCTGGAAAGAAGAGCCAGAATAACACAGGGCACATGAGACTCCACTCGGGCATGTGGGAAGGTCTGAGAGGGAGGTTCAATTTAGAAAACACACCCCAGTCTGTGACCTGTCCAACTCATCTCCTAAACCGCACAGCTCTACCCCAGCTCTCCCCCGTTTAGCCCCTATTGCCACGGTGGGAGAAGCAATGGCTTGCTAGGCAGGCAGGGAGGGACACAGCCCCCTCGTGCCCCGGGGAAGGGATGCTCGGGGCAGCCAGCAGCCCTGCTGGGAGCAGGAGCCCGCGCAGCTGCAGCCGAGGCGGAGAGGCAGCGAGGGAGGGAAACGGGAGGGCACGGCCGCGCAGGGGAAACAAGGGCGCCTAGGAAAGCCAAGCGTCTCCTGCTCTATTATTCTTTACATCTTCCAAGCTCTGCAAGCTGTCATTGGGAGAACTCCTCTTACAGAGAGCGTTTTGTAAGAACATGTCCGCATTGGTTATGTTCTGCTTCAGATTCAAAGAATATGTAATTTAACAGAGAGACAGCGCAATTAAACACAACCCATTGACCTTGTGCGAGTTCCAGCACTCCTGCTCCCTGCGAGCAGGCATTTTAAAGCTAGCGCAGCGCTCTCCTTCCAAATGACCCGCAAGCTGCGCTTCTTCCAACAGCATCTGACACACTGCCCACTAACAAAGGCCCTTCTCAAGTAGGCACAGCCAAGTCTCCTGGCAACTGGAGATGTTTAGTTAACAACCTCCTCTCCCCTGTTCGCTAAGCAGGAGCAACGGCTCTGGAGGACCAGCACTTAATCAGGATCTGAGTAGCAATTGCTGATAACTAGAGTGCTACCCAGCCTCCCAGTCTGGAAGGGCAGCGTGAGCTCCCGTGGGGCTGGTAGGAAGGGCAGGAAGCAAGGCTGGTGCAGGGGAAGGGCTGCCACGCAGAGGGGCAAGAGCCAGCTAGGGGCTTAGGACACATCAGTAGGCACCTTTGTGGGCGGGTGGGGGGGGTGGGGAACAGGTTGTTTTTGGGAAACACCATTGATGCCAACAGCTTAACCTGCTTTGGATCCAAGTCACTGAGCCCTTTAGCCAAATGACTGAAAGAGATGCTTCACGTTAATAGCTGTTTATTTCCTCCCCCATGGTCCCAAAAGACCTGCATTTGACAGTGTATTCTTTAAGCACAGTGCACAAAATATTAGTGTCTGCTTCTTGCCCATTTCTCTGATGCAAAGCTGTTTTTATTTACTTATTTCTCAATGATAACTGAAAACATTTTGCTTTAAGGAGAACAGGACAGACAAGCTCTTCCAAAAGCAAATCAGTTTTGAAATTTGTGCCTAAACCTAAACATTATGAAACATTCTCTTTTCTTTGCCCCACACCACCCTTGGAGTCTCTTCTTTATGAGTTACATCTCAGTCTTACCTGCTGCCTCCAGGGAAGCTTCTTCCTATGGCTTTCAGGTTGGACATGCGCCCCTGACAGCTGATGGCAGGAAGACACTGGCCACCCTGATGCTGCAAATTGTACCAGGGTCTTAAACAGCAGCTTGACCCATGCACAAGATCAATACCAAGCACGTCACCAATCACATGCTTCCCTTGGAGGAAAAACCTGCTTCCGGAGGCTTTCTGCTACGTCTCAGGAACATGAGGACAACCACCTCAGCAAAGACCAAGGCCCACGCCAACGCGCTCAGATCCCAAAGCTGCAGTTGCTACTACTGACCAGGGCTGTTTGACACGTCTGTTCCCATATCACTGCCAGGGTCCAGAATTGCACTTGAATGACTTTTTTCCCCCCTCCGAAAGGACCCAGATGGCAGAGCCTCGTAACTGCTCACATGCCTCAGGGGTGTCTCCTTGTGTGTGGTACAACACAGCTCCATTTTGGCACCCCTCCTGTTCAGTTACAGCAATTGCAGAGACTGCAAAATCCACACCAGAAAGCAACAGCTCACCCAGCCCATCTGGCTTCTGGTGTTGGAGCCAGTTACAGGAGCAGAAAACATGGAAGCTCAGGGAGGTATCAACATACTGTGCTCTGCACTCTAAGCACAAGCCAAGAACAAGTGAGGATGCCACGATAATCAAAATCCACAGTGCAGAGACGGCTCCCTACCTGCAACTCCAAAGTGACAGTAATCAGTCAGTGCTGAAGAAAAACCTCCTTTGAGGCAAGTGGTGTGGAACTGATCCCACTTCTTAACAAGGAATTTTACTGGAGGATTCTCCAGACTGAAACTTGATCACTCCCTGCCTTGGTAGAGCTTGAATTCACTGGTTTTCAGAACATAATAGGAGCCTTTGCTATTTAACCAAACTTCCCCCAGAGGAGAAAAAGGAATAGAAGAATGTTTGGCAGACATAATGAGGATTGGGAAATTGAGGAAAATCATTCCTTTTCACATTATATAAACAAACACAGCTTTATTATTTACATACCCACATACTATGTGGGTATGCATGCCAAAACATGCGTGTTTATGGGGACTTTTCCTCAAACTGGAAAACAAGAAAAACAGGATAAAAACATCTTTCTTGAAAAAAAAAAACTAAGCAACTGATGGGCCACAGGATTCACACGCAGCTCAGTACAAGCCTGCTACCGCTTTTCTGATCATAGCTGTCATGCCAGCTGAGCAGAACTGAGCGTAAGACAGAGTATTTCCCCTGGCTTCACTGGTGCAGATGCCTAACTGTCCAGTCCAACTGCCAGAAGAACTGAGTTTACTGAATAAGCTGCAGTTCAAGAGAAAGAGACACTGAGTGATTCTCTAAAAGAACACCCAGAACAATCACACCACAATTATGTCCACTAATAAAATACAATGTGTTGTTTTTAGTATCTGCCTTACATGTTCAAGAGCTTCAAAACACAAAAATGTCTCAGAACTTGAGTCACCACCGCAAATCAAGGAGACTCCTTCCTTCCAGTTGAGGCTGCTTGGACCTATCATTTTCTGCCCTCTGTTCTTTTGAGATTTTAGCTAAGGCTCATGTGTTCCAAATCTCACTTTTTGGCCTCAAGCTCCTGTCGAAATCAACTTTGTGGCTCCAGATGCCAATCAGCTGCTTTGACTCTAGGAGGCTAATGAGCTTTTAGCTTCCTCCCAGCTCAGTACGAGAAACCTGTCTGCAGAGAAATGTTTGCTGCAAAAGGAATCATATATTAGTCCTTGGCTCCAGATGCCACTTAAGTAAATCAATTTTATTAAAAAGATTCTGACATTATTCAGAACTCTTTAGATGTTGAACAGCTTTATATACTTTGTCAGAAAATCCCAGCAAGCAGGCTCGCATCCAAAAAGGGCAGAAAGATGGGGGAAGACAGCAAAGAAAAATATATGGTATTGTTTGAAATACTCACACACCTTGAGATGTTAAATACCCAGTTATGCAAGAAAGGTGGGAAAAACACAGAAAAGCCTCGCTCACCTCTGTGCACTTCAAGTCCCCCACTGCTCTGCGCAGATGCAGTGGCCACGGGGCCACGTTATGGAGGAAACAGGCGGCCACGTGCCGGCTGGCAGCGCCAGGCACTGCCCTCCGTGGCCACCTGAGCTCCAGCTCCTGCACCGGGGGACGAGCTGCAGGAAGGCAGCAAAGCTGCCGGGCGCGTGCGGAGCGGCGCTTGGAAACCAACCTGGAAGCTTTTCCTGGGTTGTTCCTGCCTCACAAGAACCTCCTTATACTTTTACTTCTCATTGTGGCTTTTCTCTGCGGTCTCAAACAGCAGCAAATCATTACACAGGGCTTGGGTATTCACATTAGTAATTCAGGTGCTTGGTGCTTCTGCTTAAGGCAGTGAAGAGTGGCACAACTCCTCACTCTTGGCTTTCTGCAGTAAGAGGGAAGGATAAATCTGTCTGTTCACCAGTGGACACACCTTCAATCTGTTCAGCACTGGACTCAGCTGGCTGATAGGCAGGATTTGGAAGAGATCTGTTAGAATTTAACTATTAAGCAAACTTTTGCACAAATCTTTAGACCATACATGCCTTCACCAAATCTTGAGCTCTAGATACTATCAATAAACCTGCAGGGAAGCACTCTCCTGGAAGCAGCTCTCATTTAAGTGAATAAATGGGATTAGGTTTCATGCACTTAACATTCACACTTTCTCGTTACTTGAGAAATCCCAAACACACCGCAAGTAACACCTTGGTCATCCTTGACACTAATCTCTGCTCTTAAACTTCTGTTAAGGCAAATCTGCTCTGCTGTGATCACTAGTTGGTTTTGTGACTCAACACGAAGCATCCCCAAAGGGGAGTGGGAGCTCTGCATTTGCAAGAAATGCAGATGTCTGTCTTAAGTGCTCAAAGGTCATTAGGACACCTGGGCCACAGCAGATTCTTTTGCTGGATCTTCTTATCCCTGTCCTTTCACATTTGTAGTTGGAAATGCTCTTCTCCCTCATTTTCAAGCTCTCAACAGAACAAGATACAATTATATGCTCAGTCATGATTACAGCATTGAGGGTTGTGATTTTAGAGGTCCCAAAACAGAATCATTAAATATTCTTCTTGGCTTTTTATTAGAGGGACATGAAGGACAGACGCTTCCAAATGGAGTGGGTTTGCTACTGGGCTTGTTAGCGTGAGGTAGCAAGAAAAATATTGCTTTAAGAATCAGGAAGTCTCATCTCTACTCCCAGTTCTGCTGCTGATACACAGTGTAACTTTGCACAGCTCATTTCAGACTGTGTCCCCACTTCCCCTCCCACATTATTTGTCTTGTCTATCTAGATTTCACAGGTCAGGGAGACTGTCACAGTGTGTCAGGTCCTTGCACTTTACTCATGTCCATTGGTGAGGTTGGAGAGTATGAACCTGCTCAAAGCAGGAGAGCAGTATATTCAGTAAGGTGACAACAAGGCATGCAAAAATATGACTAAACTGGACATGAGGGGGAGAGAACGCTCCTTTCATCTCCTCCTTCTGGATAAGCATGAACCATGCTCCATTCCTAAACATGCAAATAACATTTCATGCTATTACAAGCTTCCAGTTTTCCTACTATCAGGACACACATAGGAAAAAAAAATCAGGCCCGAGACAGAAATAAGCTTCCCTTTCTACCACATATTGATCAATACTCACAATGAGGACCAGAAAATGCCTGCATTTCTGAAAATGTCAGCAATTGAGCTCTTTTTGGGTTCAGAACAAACAATAGTTGGGCTGACATTGCTTTCCAAATCTTGCAGAGGGAAGGTTTTTTTTTTTAAAAAAAGGAAAAAAAAAACAAAGAGCATCTTGACAGGAACTAAGTGTCTATCTTGCAATGTAAAATGTCTGCCTCAGTCCAAGGTCATTTTTCTTCCATCCACAGCTGGCAGTATATGGCACACTAAGCCATATCATTCCCCTGTCATGATGGAGAACAGGGGGAGCTTTTAAGCCTGTGCAGAGCTCTCAAATAAATATGGCTTATATAGCAGCTTTCACACTCATGATATCTCAAAACAGTTTACAAAGTAATGAGTCAAATAGGAGCACAGCAGCCATGTAGGGAAACGCATTCGATATTAATGCTGAGAAAACAGACATTTTAATTTTTCTGATTTGTCTCTACAAAACACATCTGCAGCTTTAGTCTGACTAATGAGCATCAGTAACTTTGGCAATTAAGAATGCAGAGGTTATCTGACATTCCAGTTTATTTTAATTTTCAGATTAACTCCATGATTAAAGCTCACCATTAACATTAATAAAAACTGTTTAAACTTAAGTGGAAAAACGTTAGACCCTTGCTGCATGCAATGCTCCTCTCCTGGCTGCATTATAAGGAGGCCCTCCCTCTCTGCCTGATCTCTAGTCCCTCCATTTATAATTAGCTCACAGAATCACACAGCTATTCTATTTTTGTTGCCCCTTCATCTCCCCCATCATTAGCCATTTCAAGCACACTCTCAAAGACTGATTAACAGAGCACTGTGAGGACTCCATGGTTGACTGTGCTGGCACCAGAGCAAGTACAGACTACACATAAAAATGTATTTGCTTTAAAAGAAGCCATACCTTGAAAAATCACCACAGCATCAACCTAGGGTTCATTTTGCATAGGTGCTCCTTTCCCAAGCTCCAAGGATCAATGGGCTCTCATTTTTTTTCCCCGAGTCACCTATCCAGTCCCTACAGATGATGCTGATTTTGGAAAGCCAAGTGAAAGCTAAGCTGCCCCCGCACAAGATCAGATTTCTGTTGGCAGACAATAAATCAATCAGTTAATAAGGTCAGAGAGAACAACTAGTTGGAAAGGGCCTTTGAAGGTCCCCTGGTCCAGGCTCCTGCTCAACACTGAATTTGGACCAAGTTGCTTAGCGCTTTGTCCAGTCACATCTTGAAATCCTTCAAGGATAGAGAATTCAAACCTCTCTGGGCACCCTGTTCCAGTGCTCAGTCAAGGCATATTAGCCTGCATTTTTGAGGACAACAGAATATTAGCCAAGATGGTCACAGTATCTCAGACTGAAAATTTATGTAGGATTTGAGAGCTGTCAGTCTAGGGCTGAGTTTCGAAAGCATCTGAGTCACATAGGCCTCCGAGAGAGGTACCCACATTCCTATTACTCCTCAGGGCGCAGACTTCATAACGCACACCTGGAGCTATAACTGCTTCCTTTACTTATTCTGGAAGTCTAGCAAGGGATTTAAATCAACATTATACCATTTTTCCGCCTCAGCTGTTCTGAAACTTTCTGCTGTTCTTTTAACTTGTCAAGCAGCTGCGTCAGCAGAGCTTCGCTGCAGTGCTTTTGATGGACACTAGAGACAGCCGTAATTTTGTGCAACAAAGTTTTTGTAATTGATTTTGACATGAAATTTCAGCTCCAAATTCTGACAGAAGTGGAGTTCTTCCCTCTCCTTTGTGCTAATGCTGCTGGACCATCAGGACAACTTTCTGATCCTCATTCTTCAAAGCCTCATCTCATTTTTTTACACTTATGCTAAAAAACACAAGGAGGGAGAAAAAAGCCCGTGAGCTTTATAGTTGTTTCTTAACTGAAAGTGTGAAGTGACATGGCAGAGAGTTGACATAATCCAGAAGTTCTGGGTGGACAGATGGAGTTTTTCACCGCTGTAACTAAGTCCCAAGATTGAGGCAGCTACAGTTAGGTGGGAAAAGCACCTCCCAGGCAGCCCCTGTAGTCACTGCTGCCAGACTTGCCTGGCACATTCTCATTTTACAATCAGTTCTTGAGCATCATTTGTATAACGAGCTATGCTCTGTAATAACAAGCATTTTTAGAGTAACAATTATAATTGCTTGTAGAATAGAGACATTAAATGAAACACGCAAAAACATATACACAAACCAAAGGCAAGGGGAAAATATTAACCTTTCTCAACAAGGGCCAAATAGTACATGGAAGACCGTGAGAAGAAACATGACTAACTACTGCTTTCCAGCACTAGCTTATCATCAGAAATGGTAGCCAAGTCCAGAGGAAATGCAAACATAATCAGTGGTTCAAAGGTTAAGATCCTGTTAACCGTCTTGAAATTGCCTGATAGTCCATATTGCTAAAACTGAAAGAAAGGCTATGGCTAAGCTGCAAAGCTTTCAAATGTTTGAAGTTATTTATAAGTTCCTGTATACATCTAACTCTATAGAGCCCATTAAATATGGTTGAATTTTTCCATAAAATTACATAGTACATCTAGCTAGAATTCTAAGCACTTCATAGTATTATGCAATTTCAAAATAGTCTCTGCGCTGTGAGCCCTCAGTCCATTCACACAATACCCCACTGGAATAAACCACCCGCCAGCATCCACCTTTAACAGCAACCACATCCACACTGAAGTGTTTATTACAATTCTCTATCACTGCAGTGCTAGCAATGGTTGTGGTACACAACACCGGCAGAAACCTCTGCTTTTACTAACATACGATGTATGCTCAGTCACAGCAGCGCTGAAATCACCAGCAATTACTCTAGTGATGGCAGGGGAAGTCGCGAGACACTATGAACAAGCTCAGCAGAGCTGCAGCATCTGAGCACAATTAACTCGCCCAAGGCCACTCAGCAAGTGGGGAGCTGATGCGCAGTGTGTAGCCGCACACATAGCCAAGGCTCCCTCACTTCTAGCTCTGTCTTTCGCCGAAACCTTCCATCACTCGGTGGTCTCGGTAGCTGCCGTGGTTGCTACGTGCTGCAGTGGAGTGCCTGCTGTTTGTTTTTTCATAGGCTATTTTACTATGCAAGTACATATAGGCTGTTCTAGTTTAAGATGTTATAACTACATGCATTATAAATCTCATTTTCTGTGCATTTATAGCTCGGCTGCAAATTCACATGAAGCTGGAAAGGGAATTTACCACCTGGGATTCTTGTCTTTTGAAGATACTGCTAGTTATTATAGTAGATCTATATTCTTGGGTGTCAGCCTCAGGCAAGAGAGAGCTGGAAAACGACTACTGAAGTTATTTTATAATCCCATGAAAGTAACAGGTCAAAGGACCTAAAGAAGGAGAGAAAATATCTCGTCTCTAACCACCAGCTTTTCTCCCACACACACAGAGGATCTCTTGGCAATCAATAATGCAAGAGAAGGAGAGGAGGCAGAATTGCTGCGGATATTCCTTCGCTATTTCCAGGACAACCAAGTTTCTTACAGGATAGGCAGTTTCTTGCTGCCTTCTTGCTCAGGAGGGAGCATTTTTGCCTGCATGTCCTCATGCACGAGGCAAGCGGCTGGGAAGCAGGGCCCAGAGCCACAGTCCTGAGGCATTTTCAGAGCAGGAGAGCACTGAATTCTACAGACATGGTAGCAATTACCAGAGTTCAAAGCTGAAACTATTCCTCACATTCCTGAGCAGACAGAAAACACCAGAGCACGAGCCTGTCATGCAGCAGCCTCAAATTACTCACGCGATCTGGTGGAATAACTATTTATACCCACGCAGCAGAGCAGTGAGGCTCAACAGCACTATGGTACATTGGTAGTTGTGTGGGGTTTCAGACATATCATTAATTTTCCTCCCAGAAAAATCTGTTTCACTGTCTCCAAAGCAAGAATGTTTGAAGACATAAGAACAAGTATAAAGAAAAGGTAACAGAACTTGAAACTTGTACATGCCTCAGAAAAGCAAGCCTGAACTTCACGTCCTTTTCCAAGTTTGAATATTCCTGCAAAACTACTTACCACAAATATACGTTAAATTGTGTTCACACGAATGAAAGCGATCACATCCACCAGTACTGACAGCAAAGGTGGAGATAAGGCAGACGTACATCTGCCAGCTCAAGACAATGCAGGCGTATGTCAGTGCAAGGCTCATATCTAGTGGATGGCATGGCTAGTCATATTGACCATGAAGAAAAACACATTTGGTCCATAATTGGATAGTAACATAACAAGCAGACCATAAGAGAACCTTAAGCACTCAATGATTGTGGAAAGAAAAAAATTACATTCCCTCAACAAAGGTTTGCTGACTGCTACACAAGGATGCGCTTGATTTTGCTACATCCAGGTTTTAGTCATATAAAAACACACCTGTGCCCTTTACTTATCTGCTAAAGCCTTGTTGCAGCAGCACACACCAAGATAAAAGCCCAAGAGATTTTCTTTAGATGCTGTTTTATAAAGCTCTGCCATGATAATCTCTGTAGGACACGGCTCAGCTTCAGATGGAGCTTTGCAGCTGGAATCGTGCCCTGTGTTGCACACATTCAATCTTCTCAGTATCCTTCTGCGGATTAGTCAGAGAAGACCTTACTTTCAGCACCCTTCTCAAAGGGTTATGGGGCCCATCAAGTGCCTACACCCTGCGCTAGGTTTCAAGGCAGGATATAAAAATAATCCATCTTGCCACCTCATACACCTGTGCAATGGCAACTTCAGAAGATAAAATCCTGCATGTCAAACTTCTAAGCTGGTCCCAAACCCCTTCAATCAATGTTTGCTTAATCTTCCTTCAAATGGGGAGTTGGAGGGCAACAGTGAAGCTGACCCGACCTTCCTTTTCTCCCCAAAGCCGAGATCTACCAAAACCTGAGGCCTAGCACCCACTACAAACAGAGGACCAACTCATCTGTTATGAGTTTATTGCAACCACTTTTGTGGATGCAGCTGCTTGCAGTTGCCCCTTGGCTGCACAGGCTTCTCGGATGGTGTTGCTAACATCAAGCACCAGCTGGAGGGAAAGTGTTGGGGCAGTTCCTTCAAACTCCGCTTTTCTTCCTACATATAAGAACTGCTATACACTCTCAAAGCCATTTCTTGTGCTAGACAGAGTCCACTAATTTTCCCACTGTATTCTTAGTGCATGAAAACAACAAGGGCAAAAAACAAAGCAACCCACTCCAGCCACCTGGTTACATGTGGGTAAAACTGGGGGAAAACAGCTCCTTTCAGCTTGTTAAATACCTGTTAAACATCATCTGGGGTTGTTTTGCTGTTTAAACATTATGTCACTGAGTTATGTGGAAGGGAAACAAAGGTCATTCCAACTGCAGCGTGTTTGAAAGGACAAGCTGTTCAACCCTCGCTACCTGAGTGAAGACCTGAAGGCAGAACCCACAAGGGCCACACTAACCACACATTTTATGCAACATCTCCGCAGCAAGGGGAGCTTACCACAAGACAAGACTGTGAATTAGTAGCTGCTATGACTGCCTGAGCAGCAATGTCCAGCAGCTCCATACGGTTATGACAGAAAAACCTACCCGAAAGAACCATTGAGAGGCAGCAAAGCCCGGGACCAGTTAGCAATGAGAAACATGGTGTCAGCAGACCAGCTTTTGTTCAGCAGGCTACGCAATCAGCTGCCTCTGCAAAGCCAGGCAGAGCCTTCCACTCGTTCCTTCTCCTGCCTTGTTGGCCTATCTAAAACATCTCAAGCCAGAATTGCAACACATTTCTAGTCAGGTGCAATTTCACCACAAATTTTCCCTTAGGTACCGCACTGGGTCTAAGCCTGAGCCAGAAGACAAAGAATTCCTCATCTCTGCAGACAAATCATCACCGTTCAGCTCTGCTCACCTCATCCAGAGCTTATGGAGAACTGATGCTGAGAGGAACATCTCTGTGGGAATGATCTTCTGGTTTGGGAGGTTTTATCAAGTGACAGTTGCTGACAGAATTTTGTACTTCAAGATGCACTGAGTAGCCATTGATCACTATGTGACTCAGGAAATGATCACGCATCATCAGAAGAGAGAAGGGGCCACAATGTGTCAGTATAGGCTGTACCTTTGAAAAGCTGGGGTCCTGTTACTTAAAAATGAAATAATTACTGTGTAATATGCTAAATATTAGTTCTGAATACAATGTCAGGAGAAACAAGAAGCCATTTGAGAAACAAGAAGCCATTTCAGACTCATTCTTTTCACTGGAAAAGGACCTGTTAGGGTAAGTACATGACAAGACATAATAGTGTCACAGCAACCTGTTCCTGGACCTCCAATCCACATTCCAGCTGCATCCCTCCCTACACAGCTTTTCAGTATCAGATCTATACTTAAAATTCATGGCATACATAATTAATTTTAACAGCTCCGTAAGGATCACAGTTTCCATCAGCACCAAGTTCAGCAAGCCAGGGAGCAATCTAGTGCCATGTATCTGCCCTGCTCTGAACAAACAGGGGGCTGCTCAACATAAGAATTGCAAAAAGTGGTTAAAATGAAAGCAGAGTGTTTCAGAAAAATATAGATCTCTGTACTATAAGTCAGCTGGAGAAAGGGTATGCATGGAGAAGTCCTCTGCTGACCACATCCTGAAGTTGTAGCAGAAGCAGAAAAAAAATAATTCAAATTTACATATATCAGGCTAGAAAAAGTTGGCAAGGGTGAGCTGCATAAGAGAATTTCCCTATCCAAGGTAATAAAGTTTCTCTGACTCAAAGCACTGGAAGACAGATGAGCAATCTTACTGCTTTGTAAATTATGAAAAACACATGGGACCAAAACAAATACTCTACTTCGCAAAGCAACAGAAAGAGATACTTAATTCTGATAGAAATTCTCAACATTGTGCACGAAATACTTAGAAGCTGTTAGCACAGAAACATTACCTGCTCCCACAGAGGGGATCCTCACAGTCCCTCAGACCATTTCCACTGGCAGACACACAGGAGGGGTATGCAAGGAACCATTAATCAAACAGTGCTACTCGCTTATTCAAAACACACCAATCAAAATTAATGATTGAAGGAGTCAGAAAGGGCAGGTGAATGCTTCAGTCCACATGTGAAGATTTGAAGAAAGCAAATTGAAATAGCAGCAAAGGTGAGAACAGGAACTACACTTAATTACAAACCTAAAGTCAGAGCACAGCTTTAGTGAAGTTTCTCTCCCCCCCACACTGTTGCCTTTAGCAGAAGATAAATTGCTAGCATTTTTGTAATCTACTAAGTTAAAATCATTACCCTGACAGTGCCAGGAAGTCTAATTTCCTGGAGCAGTAACCCAAAGATTTATAAGCAAATTTAAACACTCACCTCCTGGAACAGAAAATCTATCACCAGCATGAGGCTATATGGGAAGTGACTAAGTATTTGCGATAAGAGCAAGAGAAGAAATTTGCCTGCTGACAAGTTCACCCAAAGCTCATTCCCCTCTGTCCAGGCTGCTGACCAGGGTAAAAGCTGAGCTTTCCAATACACACAATTCTTCTGCCCAGTCCCCGTTACAACAGTGCAGGCTTGCTCAACACCAAGCAGTTTACATTCACGTTCCCATTAAAATGCCAGTTAAATTAAATAATCAAAATGGGAAAGATAAATTAAGAACCACTTGAATAACTGATTTAAAGGAGAAAATGAGTTAGCTCATTCACCAGGCTGAAATGAACCTGAATGTCTCCTTATGCCTGGAAATTTTTTAATTCCCCAACGAGATAAATAGAGTATAACAACTTCATTTTTGACACCCAATATTATCTTATAGCATCCAATTTGATGTCATCAGGGGTACGTGCACATAAATAGGAGTCGGGAGCTTTGGATTTAATCACTATTAACTGTCTGATTCCACCTCAAAAGCAGTTTTGCTCTTCTGGACTTTCTCCTCTCTTAGCCCAGGAGTGATGATGAGAGGTGGCCAATCCAGCACCTTCACGGGAAGATTAAACGTCACGACCTTTCCCGTGTCTTCGGAGGGCTGACACACATCAACGCCGAGTCTTTGCAGGAAATCTTATCTCCCACACTGCCACTTGAGATCCGGTTTTCCACAGCACAGCTATGATTAATCCCAACTCACCCACAACATATGAGTCTGTCACTGCTCCTTGCTCAGAAATAAGGACAAAGCAAAAGGAACTGCGCTGTCCTATAGATTTAACACACACACAGGAGGAATCAGCACTCGCACAGGGCGGTTGGGAAAGAGCCCATGGCAGCAGAGACAGGAGGCACCACTCTCAGCGACCTACTTCATACCAGCAAAGGGATTTTAGTAAGACTTTTTTCCCTCCCCTCACAAAAGCAGTTTTTTTCTGAAGCTGCTAAATTTAGCCAGGTCCCAAGCACAGCAATGATAATTTCTTGTCAATGAGGAATCCCTCTCTCACAAGGCTTTCTATCCCTGCTCTTACCACTTTGAAAAATTTACCCTCTCTCCCTGCCTGTCAGAACATGCCCAACCTTTCTTCACAAAGACAGCTCTGCTCTGGACATGGCCAGATTTATTTATTTATATTTTTAGTATCAAATGAGACAGCTTCTGAAAGCACTGCAAGCTCTCCCCCCTGGCATATGCAGCTTAGCACAGATAACAGCTCTGAACTGGAATCAGTCCCCAGCCAGAAGGCCTCGCACATAAAAGTATTAGAGGTTTTGAAATGGTTTCAGGGCTGCTCAAACTGTCCTGTAGAATAATCTGATTTCCATAGAAAAAAGTTGACTTAATCTTGCATTCTTTTGCAGAAGAAATTTGAGGAAAAAAAAAATACTAGCATTTAAACTAGGTAATAACCACAGCACCCTTTGGTCTGTCCAGGACACTAGCGTGTTCCCAGGCTATCTTGGCCAAACATGGAAAAATTCCTCTACACTAACCCTCCTCCCTGCTAAAATGAAAAAGCACAAAAGTTTCTAGTTACCATGGCCAGCTACTGAACAGGCAGAGATTGCTGACATTAGCTCTGCTGAGCCCACACTACACTTACAGATAGTACAGAAAAATAGGTCTGACTCTTGTATGGTTCAGTTTGTCAAGTACTATGTCAGGTAACTCCATGATGA
Source organism: Nothocercus julius (assembly GCA_013398735.1). Classification (NCBI taxonomy): domain Eukaryota; kingdom Metazoa; phylum Chordata; class Aves; order Tinamiformes; family Tinamidae; genus Nothocercus; species Nothocercus julius. The sequence continues at coordinate 1,316,276 of VZSV01000122.1, read as the reverse complement.
CACCAAAGGGAAATCACGACCTCAGCTTCTTGAAACCTTTTTACATCTACTCGAGGAGCACCAGGGAAGCTGACTTTAGGAAACCTAACACCGCAGCATCCCCGTATTTAGTTAACTACTGCAATGTGCACTTGCTGCTCTGCATGACTAACTCTTATTACTGCAATTTCTTTTGCTCACCAAGATTCCGGTTGAAAACTCACTTTAATTTGGCTTTAATAATACATGAAAGAGATTAATCTATAATTGTTGATTTTTGTAACAGCACTTCATTGTGTCACTCAAAATGAGAGCATTTGATCATTAAAACTTGCATGTTTTTTTTCAGTCTTAGTAACGAGGTTCTGCTTCAGCTGAGAGCTGATCTCATCAGAGCCAATTATACTCCATGGCACAGGCCTGACCTGAGCTTTTAAGGATTTTGAAAGTGCAATTTTATGTTTTGCATCTTACTGAGCAACTCGAAGTACTAACAATCTTGTCAGGACCTTTAATATCCAGAAACTCTCATATAAGATAGGGCTGTGCAGGAAACTTCTGGTAAAACAAGCAAACAAAAACGTACCATAAATTTAATTTGCTTTCCTCTTACCACACAAATGAATAGTTTCTCATGTCTTTTCCTCTGCCAAGGGGCTTCTTTCATCAAAATGCTGTGGGATTAATCTCCTGATTTAATCTAGCCATGAGATGCATAAGACCAAAATCTACCCATGTTGATTAAATGCGGGTATCTCAATTATCAAAGAAACCTCTTCAGTAGTATGAGATGTTGGCAATTACAGTTGAATACAATAATGAGCCGTGTAAGCTCCAAGACACAGATACAGCTCCCATCAGATATGCCACATTTCTACCATTAGCAAAGCTACAGTCTTTCTTTAATTAAAAAAAGTTATGCAAGATTTTCTCTGCAGAAATCCTTGATTTTGAATTTTGCTTCATTGGCAACTACATCCTTATTACACTTAGAAACTAATGAAAAAACTGAAGCCCTTGGTGTATTTATTTTACAGTCTTTTTTTTTTCCCCTCCCTCTCCATCCTTAAACTGTCTCCTTGTTTGCAGCACCCAGCCCTGACTGTATCTTCCAAAAGATTCATTAGTGCCTTCTTGCATGAGACACCAAATAAAAATTAGTGTTTAGACACTAGCCTAAAAACTATATTCATTGTAAATAGTGTCTATAAATAGATTAGATCCACCTACAGATTAGGATTAGTTCGTGGATCATGAATCAAGGCCTTCACTGCTGTGAATTTAACTGACAGTCCAGTATTTTCCATTGAGCCCCACCGTCTCTTTATACTCTCTGATATTGTATGTATGTGACACAGGACTAGTTCAAGGTTTGCATTCTGAAAGATACTCATGAAGCTCTTTGCAGTTGCAGGCATTCAGGTGCTGTAGGAGAGGTTTTCCTGTCCCACCAGCTGCCATGCAGTGCTATAAAGACACAATGCGACCCCAGATCATCCTCTCATCAGGACACACACAGGAAGGGAAGTTCTACTCGTGCAAGGTTATAGCTCTGCCAAAGCTGCAATAGAGGCACACTGCATAAGCAGTTTTCAATGAACCTCCAGATTTTGAAGAGCTACAAGCATTACTTGTGAAAGCTACAAAGTAATACCGCATTCAGAAGAACATCTGCTATCAGAACATCTACTATCAGTAAAAGCCAAAAACTGAAGTCCCCTCTCCTCACTCTCCAATTCCTCTGAACACTGAAGAACCACAGAAACACCAGGGAAGGGAAAAGGCTGATAACTGTGCTTTCACCTGCACCTATACCTGCATTCAGCTATAGTGCAGGCAATCTGAGGGACCAGGGCACCCTCATCCCTTTCTGGAGGTGCCACCATCAGACACTAAATCTGAGGGTCTTGCTAGATTCCACGCCTTCGGCCATTTAATCCAAAAATTGCTTATGGCCACATAACAAGGAGCACTAACACATCTATTCTTTCAATTAATTGAACACAAGAGAAAAATCAGCATTACACTCCACGTCTTAAGTCCCTTTAAGGACCTCCAGCTTCCAAACTACTTGTTATTTCCAAAAGCACAACGATTAACATTACCTTTTGCTGTTTCAGACCGCTTTGGCAAATCAAGTGTATCAAAATTCCTGTCCAAATCTCCATTTTTCTTTCCTGTAGAAAAATAAGACAAATAGATGGAAAAAGTGTCAGCATACTGACAGATAAGTTACTGTCTCGTGCATCTACAAGATCAGAAGGTACAGGCTCAGAATATCAAACAGAAACCATCCGCAGTATTTGTACATATCTGGCTTGCAATCCAGCTGCATAGCTGGAGTTTTCGCAAGAACAACTTGGGGACAAAAATCTGTGCTACTTTCAGGCTGCTCTGCAAACATGCAGAGCACTGACATTTCAGTGGTCTTAAGAGGGCTTCAAACCTTAGCAAATAATAATGCTGCTTCCCACCACTGCCAAGTCACAGCCCCTCCCTCAGAAGCCCAACACTTCCTTGTTACTTCCACAGATGTAGCCTCAAACCTAAAATGACTTTTGTCCATTATTGTATAAATTCAAATACATCCTGACTACCAAATTAACTTGCAGTTTATTCACATCAGAAACCAAGGGACACAGCAAAGGGCAACAGGCTTCTCTATTTTCACTGCCCCTGACAGGCAGGAAGGCCTAGATCTAATGTACTGGACAGGCAACAGCCAGCAACTTCATCTTGAACTGCCCTTCAGTCACTGAAGTGCAATTTTGGCTAATTATTAGAAACTAAGGGAAAAAAATCCATAGTTCTGCTAAGATACAGTTTCAAGTCGTTACATCAGCTCTGATTTATACGTGCTTCTGGAGAAGGTAAAATAAAGCCTGGGCTTTAGTCTGCCCTCGCTACAGACTTGGAATCAGGGTTTGAAAACAGCTGGGGAGGTTGGGACCCTTTTCAGGCTGTGGTGCCCCCAAGGAGACTGTCCTGGGGGGAAGACGCTCGAGCGCTGGGTTCGTGTGACCCGAGGCACTTGCCATTGGAGAGCTCTGACTGCACAGACTGAAGGAAACGCAGGAATCTGCATGGCTGCTGAGAACAGCCGTCTACAGTCGAGCTTCTCCTAATTATTTTTGGGAGTGGAAGGCAGACATTTAGCTCCTCACCCTCAAGAGCAGGAAAGGTGGGTGCAACAAGGGACAGTGGGATGAGCAGTACAGTTTAAGCAGCCAGGGCTGGCTTCTGAGCAGGGAATCTGCTATATTGATAATAGAGCTCTACAGGAAGGGCAGAGCTGGGATGCATGGAAACAAACAGGAAAATAGCACTTAAACAGAATGGGAGAATAGTTTGGGAATAGATCATGAAATGGGACAAGCCTGTGACAAATCCGAAAAGCAAAAGACATCACTAGTTCATAAGCGATTTCTTTAAAAAGGAGCACTGATCATTCCCCGGGCCTGCAGGAGCCAAACCCTGCCCTGTGCAGCTGGGAGCCTGCACAGCCTCCGCACAGTGAATTCAACAGGCTGCTCTAGCATTTCCTCCTATGGCAAAGGATAAGCTCATGCAGCAACATATGGAGAAGGTCTTCAAGCACAGATAAAGGCAGAGCGGTGCAGGCGAGGCCAGAGAAGAGCGCAGGCGGCTGCCCCTCGGAGCCGGCCCTGAGGGCCCAGGTACTAACCCACCTCCCGTGGCGGCCGCACGTTCCTCCTGGGCTCCGCAGCCTCCTCGGACTGAAAATTCTGGCCACCTTCTCTGAAGCCTTCGCTGCTTTGTCCCTTGGTCCTCTGAGGCCCTAAACCTCCTCTCAGGCAAAGCCATGGCTGGTTAAACCAGCAGCTGTCAGCTCTTCGAGGGAGCAAGAAATTCAGCACACAGCTCTTGCTGAGGCGACTTCAGCTCCAAAAAACTCATTTAAACAAATTAAGCAAGGGCCAGGTTTGGAAATGCCCAAAGCATTTTCCAGGGCCCTCCTATAGAGGGAAGCTGATGGAGAGCAAGAGGACCAAGCTGTTAAGACAGCACCAACAGAAACCCCTCTGGAAGACAAATCTTCAGATCAGAGGCCCCGCAGGTATTTTCCCATGTAATTTCTACAGCACCCACAGCTCCGAGCAGGATTTTCTGAAGAGGGGACTGCAGTTAGTGGCTCAAAGGGCCATCAGTCGGACACTTCTCAGACATCATTGAGCCTGACGGGCGCTCGGGGACAGCGGCCCCGCCGCCAGCTCCCGCGGCTCCGAGCAGCCCCCAGCCAGGCCAGCCTGCGGTGACGCTCGTGCCCAGTGTGCTGACATGATCATACTGGCAGCTGATAAGAAATTTAAGGCCTGTTTTTCCATATGTCTTGATTTTTTACCCTTCTGCACATCTCCTCACTCTCCAGGTTTTCCAGCCCCAGGTGCACTGGAGAAACAAAGACGCCTCTGGATCAGAAGCAGAGCCCCGAACCTTGCCAGCAGACAGACAGCTCTGAACACGCCTGCTGACAGCTCTGTTTTATGAGACCTGGCTGCAGGAGCTGGCACAGCACTCCGGGTTGGGAAAACAGCCTGACATGAAACTTGGCTTGTGCAAGATGAGTTACAGGCTCTGAAAGAATGGGATTAAAAATCCCCTTCCTTCAGTTACGTAAGGAACAATCAGAATATGACCTTTGGCATTTTCACTGTGAAAAATCTTGGTAAGGACCCTGGGATGGGATTCAGGATTATTTATTAACCAGTGGCAATATCCATGATCTCTTACTGTGGGATTAAACCTCAAATACCTACTTTCTGGGTGAGAAAAATTAAAGAGATCCTTCAGAAAAACAAAGACATTAACCAATACCATGCTCATTAATTTCTCCACTGAGGTGGGCTGCCACAGGCTGCAACCAGTGTCTTGCCTAACTCTAACAAGCCCCATTGGCAGGTAGAAACTTGGGTGTTGTTCAATGTTTCTTTCTTGATTTAACCCTCCAGAATCCATTGACCCAAAGCAATTGCAGCTATCTGAACATGACCCTGCCTCAATCACCAGTTGGTGCCAGGAGCACGGTGGAAGTTTGCCTCAGTCTCATATATTCCACCTACTGTGCTGGGACTTGAAAATACAGGACATAAATGCTGGGGTTCACTTCATCTATCTAGCCCGAGTGCCAGTAAAGGACAGTAAAGGATAGAGCAGCCCAGCTACACATGCACAACTGGACAAAGTGTCCGGAGTCCTTGAGACTTCACATCCAAGCTGCTGAGGCTCTACAGCCGCGGCCGTCCAGGCAGGCCAGCAAAGCCACATTTCAGCATGACAGGGTTGGTGAGGCAGTGCTGGACCTGCACACTTACCTGCTCCCTCCTCCCAGCATTATCAGGCCAGATGGCAAGTCAACTTTCTCACTGGCACTTATGCCAGGAACACATCAACTCTATTGTTCAAGGCAAGAGGAGCATCAACCAGATTGAAAATGCTCCCACAGCCACACAGAGGGTTTCCATGCCTGCTGAAATGCACAGGAGGATGAACCAGGGAGAAGGTGAATGAACAAGACCTGGATCTCCGCTCTTAGCCTTGCATGTTAAAGCTGAACAAAGCAGGGTATGGTGATGATGAAAGAAAGTATTGCAAAGACTCACCTTGATTGAACCACTCCTCTAATTACCAGAAAAGCAGCAAAGAAAAAACAAAAATTTACAGGAAGGAAGAAAATACAAAGGAACAGTCACAAAGAGGCAGAATTTCACAAAATGGGTTCAAAACCTGAGAATTACAAGAATACAATAGAGCTTCCAGTGATTAAAAGCAAATCAAGAAATTCCACTTTCTCACTTTTGTTCCTGCTGAAAAAAAAAGTTCTTTCCCTGCAGTTCTCTCCTCCCTTTTCATTACATGAAAAGGTGCTCAAGGAAGTGAGAGGACATACAGGTGACTAGCCCTTTGCAGAGGTGTTTGAAATGCTGTGATCAATGACCATGAAATAAAAAGAAACTAAAAAAAAAACATGAAAAGCTTGCAAGATAAGTGAGAGAACTGATCTATTTTCAAGCTCTCGACTGACAAAATTAAGCTCGTTTCAGAATAGGTCTTCACATACAAATTTAAGAGTTAAAAAGGGACATTTCTAATTACGTATTTAAAAGCATACCTATTAATGGGTATTTTCATTTTTTTAAATAGTTGTCTGTCCCCCTCTATCATTCTGATCTACATGCTGACACAGTTGCAAGCTCAGCACAGTTACCAGTCGTCTTCCCTCTAAGGAACATCACACTCCAAAAAGAGCATCACGCAGGGTAACTGAGATGTGCTTAACGGAAATTAAAGCATTAGAGCTTAAAACATGCTTAGAAAATGGAGATTTCCTGCCAACCATACAGCACCAAAACCAGGTGGTTGGTACTGAGTGGTACTGTGCCTGTACTGCTCACTGACACTTGTAGGTTCACCCTTAGTGTCATGTGATTTTGGGATTTTGTCCAAAAATTGGGTATTTTGGCAGATAAGCAGGGACCAGAGAGGTACATAGATGGGCCCCACAGGCAGCAGGACACACACGACAAGCCACCTGAGAGAGCTCGGTCGTCTCAGCCATCGAGAGGATGATGCCAATTCTGAATCATCACAGTCTCCTTCTCCCAAAGCGCACCAAACACACACCAGTGTGTGGCACACAGTCCAGTAGGATCAAACAATTCCAGATCTTCTCTTCAGTGCCAAAACCCACCTTAGAGCTTGAGAGTAAGAAGCCAGGATGCAGTTGAATAAATATGAAATGAATGAGTAGGAAAGGAAAATGAAGCCTAGAAAGAAAACTGAGTTCATTATCTTTGAATTCAGGCTGGAAGAATTATTTCTCTAAAATAACAAAAACACACATAATTTGAGTGTCTCTTTTTAAGAGAAAGATGGAAAGGGTTTACTGAAACGATTAATCCTCTCTTGAGATGAAATGCATTTGCAACACTCATACCCCAAAGGAGAGAACAGTTCTAAAAAGTGACTGACAATTAAAAGCTACAAAAAAAAAAACACCCATACATTTGCAATTTAAATTACTGAAAGAGTGACAGAATTGAGAGGTTGGATGTTTTGGTTGAGGAGAAATGGGATAGATTAAAGACACGGAGCAAGCACTGGCAGCACAACCATGCATGAAGATGCCTGCATGCTGGCCTGGCTTCCAGAGGCAGCAACACGTGCTATACAGACAAGCAGATGGACTAAGCGTGGATTTGGCAGAGGCGAGCACAGAGGCACGCAGAGGAGGGCAGGGCACAGCCACCCTTGTCCAACAGCGCAGTGTCTTACGTCAGCATGCACCGCTCCTATTCGAAGCCAAACAAAATTCAGCAATTCTGGCAAAGATCCCCAAAGCCTACTGGTACTGCGACAGGGGAGATCAACACATGCCACAGCACAGGAAACATGTACCTCCACAAGCTGCTTCATATTAAACTAGTGCGATGAAAGTGCTTGCAAGGGCAGGACTATATAAGCAAAGGTACCCCTCAAACCCACTTCCAGTTCCAAACTCTTTGCAACACAAACCTTTAGCTTTTTTCCCTCCAAAACAGCCAGCATCATCTTTCTTCTTTTTCTGGGAGCCTCCTGTGCTCATAGTCTGACTGGCATCTAGTTCTTGGTACTTATCGGCTCCGGGCACCTCTTTGTGGACATGATAGGAAAGGTTCCGCATGATGCACACGCAGTTCTCCACCGACTGTTACAAAAAACATGCATTAAGTACCATACCTTCTTACTTGCACACTGTTCTACTACACATTGGAGGGCTGGGGGATAGCAGGAATCTCACCTATCCCAGGAAAAGAATAGCGCTTTCAAGTTCAAACCCCCCTTTTTTAATGTTTTTCTTTTTTATTTTCTTCCAAAAGTGAAGTATTTCATAAATCATACCTATTCAGAATGTCAGTTTTTTGATAAAAATACCACATGAACCTGGACAAAATACCCCCTGAACTCGCATGAAGAATACAAATTCAACAGAAGCTAACCAACAATCAGAAGGTGTGTGTGTTTTTTTTTTTTTCTTTTTTTTTAAATGCAATCCTTTTTATCACTCTTCCAATCTTGACAATCCTTAAGGATCCATTCATTACATTTTATTTGGAACAAACTTTGGCCCCATAAGGTTTTCAATTTGAGCACATGCCATCTCATGTTAACACCTAAACAACAGTACATGAGGTTTAGGCATGTGTAATACTCTGTAGGTTGCAATGAAAAGCCACCATGTGGTAACAAAATCTATTTCCAAAATTATCTGATTAAGCAACAGGGCTTTAGAGTTCTTACGCAGAGGGTGGAACTCCAAGAATAAAGATACTTTAAAAGCCTTATTGTTTTTTATAAAGCAGTGATATGTTCTGTTTTTTAGCGGTTTAAACTTGGGATATATCTTTTAAGTATAAATATGCTTCAAGCACCACAGGACAAGATGATAAAATCATAGGAATCAAAATCTTTACCTACAGAACAAATAGGACAAAAGTGTTACTTGCCTAAAGACACTTCATAGTGTCTTAATACTGCAGTCTTTTGAGATAGTGCTGAATAAAATCATCAATAAGGAAACCACCTCCTATGTGGATATTGTGCAGAGCACAATACAAATTCTGATCTGGAGACTGTGTTTTGAATGTCAATTAAATAAGGAGGAACAATAGCAGTAATGCTACTGGCAGTACCCCCCCACACACAGCAAGACTTTGAATTGCCTGAAAATTCTTTGTCCAACATACAAGCTAAAGTAGCAGCATCATACTGATGCCCCATCATAATGTTGTTCCAATACCAGCAAACAAAATTCAGCTCCTAGCACAAGGCTTCACCCTAAATTAATGGAAAAAAAAAAAAATCACCCAAATTTTAATACATAAGATCACCTTATTGTCTGTATCCTTCTTGCCGACTGCAGACTGTAGAGCATGAAGGAGGGCATCCACCAAGCCATCACACTCCCTTAGCCTTCTGCGTGCTTCTGCTCCATCTGAACTTACGTTCCTGACAGAAGAGATTTAAGAGAAAATTTAGCCCTTTAACCTTCTCGGTAACAGCTGAAGGTGTGCTAGTTTATACTGTACTTAAGAGTTCAGGTTGGGTCAGTAATTTGTAGGGAAGGAAAAGGGGGATCATGGTGATGACAACTTGCATTGATTTTAAACACAAGCGCAAAACAAGTCCTGCAGCAACAGCTAATCTTTACAGCAAAACCCAGTATGCTAAAGTGGTTTGTAAAGTGGTTTCTTCTGAAGCCTCTTCAGAAGTCTGCTCAACAGCAGCATATTCCTTGCCCCAGAAACTGAAAAATGAGTAGGTAAAGTTCTCTCCCTACAGCCATGCTTCTTTTATTTCATGACAAAAAAAAAAGAAAAAAAAACTTTAGAATAGGTGTTCAAAGAGTTACAGTTTATGTAAGCAATTTGGATTTAAAATCTCTCTTCACTCTTGTGCCCTCAACTGCTCCAAAGAAGCCTGGCTGGAAGTCACAGTGCATGGCCACTGCCCACTTGACCGCTGTCCTGGATCCCGACTTTCCAACTGGAGGTTCCTGCCACCTCGTTTGAAAGGCGAGCGCTGACATTTAATCCCCACCTTTCACATCATGCACAGCCCATTCAGCACAAAGGCCAGGTCAGCCACAGTGCAGAAAATACAACAAGATAGTCTGCATATGGATCCACAGCTTCAAATTCCTCCGAGCATCACACAGGGCCCAAGCACATTGCACGATACCCAGGGAGAAGCTGCGCGACGGAGCGGCAGATGCCGAGTGAGAGTTTGTCCGGAGTGCCCCGGCTCTGCGGATCAGCACAGTGAGCTACGCACACCACCCGCCTCAGCAAAGCACTGCCAGGGTTCAGCTTTCGGGATACAGGTTAGTCCTTGAAAGCAGGACAGTCACTGCCCCCGTCCATCAGGGCCCCGCAGCTGAGTTGTCACCTTGCACTAGCTGCAAGCACTGCCAATCTCATCTGGAGTTATTAACAAATCCAGCATGGGACTCCCATCTCCGTAGACAAGCTGCTCATTAATTGGATGACTAGGGAAAAAAAGCATTTCTCAGAGACCTCTCAAAATCTGAAGACACTTAACCACAAGCTGGTTGTTGTAGCAGCATATTAGCATGCAATTAGGAACACAAGTGAATCGCAGAGATAAATGAAGCCTTTCCCCAAATCCTAACTCACAGCTTCACTATTGGCAAGAGCTGATATCAGGCAGGTAAAACAGATATTAAAATACAATTCCATGGGACAGAGGGAATTCCACATGCTGTTTCTCACCTCCAGTTGTATTAATCCTTTAGGATCCAAAGCCTAAACGTGAATTTTAATGTCAGGTCTCTATGAAACTGAAATCGAAATTCACATTCTGTGACATCTTTCAGATAAACTGCAGAAGCGTCACATTTAAGTACACATATTGAAGTGGAACATGACCTACCAGTCTTTAGGGTACAGAAGTGTATCAAAAATGACCTACCTGTGTATCTTTTATTCTTCTCTCATTAAATGTTAGAAACAAAGAGCAAAAATACACAAAAAACTCACATGTTCTTCACATGAAAAAAATGCCAAAAAATAATGCCTTGACACCCTTACCCCGGCCAATTCACAACAGATTTTTCTATAGTTCATTTATGCTACCATACTTGTAATAACCAAAGCTGCAAAACAGGTGTTATCAACAGCATTACAGGATTTTGTATTTTGCTTTCTTATTTCTCTATCTGAATTAAGATTAACATTAAAGTACACATATTGATAAGACTATTGTTGAAAAAACACATTGCAAAAGGCATCAGTAAGAAAAGGGTTTCTTGCTGGTATCACATTCTCGCTAGAGCTTCAGCTACAGAAGTTCACTAAAAATTAATGCCTCCAGAAGAAATTCCCACATATATCAGACATGAGCAAGCATGAAAATTCTGCAGAATCAAATTAATAACTAATGCTATAAATAACTTAACCAGGCATCAAACTAGCAGTTTCAATAGTATAATGAATGCATCAGAAAATGTATTCTTATGGGCATCTCATGCAGAAACATCTGCTTTATAAATACTTGACTCTCTGGATTTTGCTCGCCCTCCTTGGGTGACTACATTCCTGCAGCCCACAGGGTTTACTTAACACATCTTAACTATCAGGGGTTTACTTAACTACAGGGTTTACTTAACACTTAACTATCACATTTCTCCCCAGCTCCTAAGTCTGAGCAACACAGACCTCAGACTTATTGGAGGAGATCAGGCCCTTTGCCACAGTACGTGCTCTTGATGCTGCTCTGATGCTGCAAAGGGCAGCTAAGAGTTTCTGGTTTGCAGGGGGAATAGTTGCATTTGTTGCATGCCAAATATCCCTCAGCATCGAGCAGAGGTGGGCATGCTGAAAAGGAAGATGTCATACTTCTGAGAAAGCTGGCAGCTGGCAATCCCAGGGGAATAGCTCCTGGGGTTGCTCCCCAGGATCCAGGGTAACCTTGAGAAAGCTAACTGAGCTGCAGTTGTAACTCCACAGCTGAGCTCACCAGAAGCAACAAGGGATCCTGCAACCTGGGAAAATGCCAAGCTATGTTTTCACCTTGGGGTGTGTAAGACTAATCTACCTCCTTGAGAAGCACCACTTGGTCATCATCTGTCTACAACGCTTTGGGTCTTCAGTAATGACTGAAGCATGGAAACAAAGGTGATGATGCAGACAAGATAGGTGGTGATAGCAATCCTGCGGCGTTCTGCATATTGGTCATTGTGAAGGACACCATCATCTCCTGCAACCAAAACGCTAAAAAAAAAAAAAATGGGTCTTATTCACAGTATTGAACTGCAACAACAGCCTGTATCCTTGCACCATAAAGAGATCAGAAACTGCAAGAGAATACCCTGATATCACACTTCATTGACTGTCACATAGGAAAAGTCTTTTCCCATTTCCCATTTGCACTGGAATTGCTTCTGAAGCACCTAACAGATTTATGGCATGTGACAGAATAAAAGACATAGCTAAATCACGCTCCAAAGGAAAGTTTGGAAGCAAAGTTTCTAAGGCTCTTCTTCCAAGATAATGACAAAAAAAATTAATGAACAGACCACATATTCCAGCAGATGTAAGAGGATTTGCAGTTCTCTTACTCCGAGTGGCATCCACAGAAGCAACACAAGGTCTTGACCAGGGCACTTGCAATTGTGGTGCAAGAAACATCCCGAAACTCATGCAACAGATACATATGCAACGTGAAACAACCAGTCTTGGACAAGATGGGGAGTTTTTGCACGCTGGAACAGGTAAATTAAAGCACGCCTGCAGTTGAAGCCTGCAGTCTTCCAGGCAGTCTGATTCCCTGGCTTTGCTTCTTCATGCCCAGAAAGGCCACTACCCTGGCACCTACTTTCCAATAATTCTCCAAGAGCCCATCAAATGAAAACAATATTTTAAAAGCAACAATAGTATCTCCTCATATCATTCTGTAAAGGGTAAGAGAAGGCTTCCCTGTGGGCTTGTGGTAAGTATATACACAAAAAGGCTCAAATGAACAGGTCTAGGAGCAAACATGAAATTACTCTCTGCATTGCATCATACATAGAATGGAAATAAATTGTATCTCTGATTCTGTATAAAAGAATAAAGCACAAATCTCATCACCCAGAGATTTGAAAACCCCAGTCTTCTGCTGAAAAAAAATGACCTTGATTCTTGCTCAAGAAAATTCAATTCTTGCAGTCCAGCCTGTAGGCAGGACTACTGAAAGAGGATTTGCAGAGATGTTTAAATATCTGCTTTCCCTGGGAAAACAAAACGGAGAAGCACTAAGTAAATGTTAAACAAATGTAAATACCCACCAGCATAGAAACACATCAGACTAGGAATCCAATTTGTTGGCATTAAAGACTTCAGGAAATGGAGGTGGTTGTGTAAGAAATCTGTTCATCCTTTAGATAAGGTTATCATTATTATCAATCTTCTTAATGATACACAAGTCTGAACATAACATTAGATCTCCAAAGAGGGTTGGCATCCATCGCTTCCAAGATAGGTGTGCAGCTACTACTATCAGTGCTGCATACCAAAACCACCCTCAAGAGAAAAGAATTGTAAGTAATTAAATGCATAGCACTTCTTTTGCATTCTTTCAAAGCAGAGAATAAAGCATATAGCAATGCCTCCACTGGGCTCTCCCTAACAGTCTGAGGGCTACAGCATTTTTCTTTTTCTGATGGAGAAGCTTGAACATACAAGTACCTGGGAGATTTTTTTGTTTTGAGCACTTAAACTAGTATTTCCAAGACTATTGCTGTGTCTGTCACCTGGCTGGAAGAGCCATCAGTTGTTGCCCAGCAGTGCTGCAGATAAAGCTAAAAGCCAGAGGTTAGACTATTATCAAGCACTTACCATCCCACCTCAGTTCAGCAGCCACAAAAAGCACTTAGAGAACCAGCTGGAGAAGACAGCAACAGGTTGGGAATTCTGGGTTTTATATAAATACAAAACTCAACTGGATTTTTTTTTTTTTTTTTTAAATTAAGATTACCCGTAGAAATATTTCTACCCTTCTCTGGAAGAAGGCTGAACAAGCACCGAAGCTTTGACATGGATAGTTCTTTCCAACAGCCTCTTTGTGCTCCCAAGTAAGTTCTAATTTTTAACTAGAAATGACCTTCTAATATTGATTACTGCATTGCCAGGCCCCAGACTGCGGAAGAGCCAGTGTCACTCTATCTCAGCACTGCTGAAGCAGGCAGGGTACCTGTGATCATTACAAGCTAGAGAGTCCCAAGCACCTAACACTGCAGGTGGGTCAGTGTTCACTCTCAGGAGGGTTGAGCTCAGCTATGGCTCAGCTGCAAGCAGTGTGTTCCCCTTGCTACCCCCGAGCAACCCTAGCACTCCAGCTAACCTGTCCAGGCACTGAGTTCTGTATATCAGCCAGTAAAATAGTCTAAGGTTTTTACAAGTTTAAATTAAAATATATTAGTTACATCCACCTACTCTGACAGTCACAACCCTGGCTACAAAACACCCTTCCACCCACACATCACTTCACTATTAAGAAGTTTTCTTGGATGCCAGCCAAAAGAGATCAGTAAATCATAGCTGCAGTAAATGCATTGTATTTCTTAGCGTATTTCTAGATATCAATTGTCTCAAAGGAGAAATATATAACATTTTAAAATAAACCTTTTCAGCATTCCATGCAGAATGATGAATTCCATACTTCAGTTCACATGAAATATCAAGAATTTTAATTGGTACTGAGTTCACTGTTCTGAAAACAGGAGAAAAGCAAGAAGCCTATGACACGAAGACAGACTGATCCAGGCAGCACTGGCCAAAGAGCCCTACACAACAAGATAGAGTTTGGCTGCAGCCAGCTGAACCCAAACAGAGGGAATACTAAGAGAAAGTCCAAACAGAAGGAACAGTGACATAGACACACACAGGGGAGCCCCACTGATCATGATGAGAGATCTGGAGAGATTTCTGTTCAACTTACCTGTCCACTTCCCAGCTAGACCCAAGAGAGGAGCCCTGGTTGCCTTACACGAGACCCTTCTCACTACCTGGTTTTAATTGGCCAACTGCCCACAAGTGGCTTTACCATAAGCCTTCCCTGAAAAAGGACTTCAGGAGTTAGTCTGTGCTCCAGGGACACTGGCACAGAGCAACAGATCCATAAAGCACTCCATTATACATCTCATAACCATGTCATCATTCTTTATAGGAGCTCCAACAAGCAAGGGCACAACTGCCAGCAGCACAGCTTAACAAGGCACAGCTGTGAAGTCTGTCCTCTGTTACTTGCAGCTTTCTGCATCCATCATGTAATACTTTTTCAAGTAAAATACTGACTAGTTACCTCCTGCATGACCTACTTGGAGGGCCTCAATCCTCTGTACAGTAATGCAAAAGCATGCAGAAATGCGCTGCACAAAAATTCCAGGCTACCCGGCAGCTACTTGGCTTCCCAATTATTATTCTAGCCCATGCTTGGAGGAGGGGCTAAGGGCCTCTGCTTGCTTTATCACAAATGCTTGCTGCAATGTGAAAAGAAGCTCGGAAATACAAAAATAAGACAATATTTATCTAAAAAGCCATCACAACTCACATGCTTCCAAGGCGAGCTACGCCCATTGCACTGGCTGCAGGGAGCTTTCAGACATGCTCTTCATCACACTGCGGTGACAGCCCGTTCCCTCTGCTCAGAGCCAAAGGGGAAGGGACCTACATTCATTCCTAAGGAATGACAGAAGGCAATAAGCAAGCACACAACTTCAAATTTATACTTTGGATTTGATTGTAAAGCATTAAGGCTGCATGTAACTAGGTTATGTCTCTACTGCTAAAATCTATGCATAATTTATTTATATTACAAGCTAAACATCAGGAACTGTCAGGAGGAACCATAACAGCTCCTTACTAGCACGAATTAAACACTCTGCTCATCATATAAGCCCCAGGACAGCCATATGCTGTGATCCTGCACAGTACCAGTAAGCTAATTAAGAAACTGCCTCCGCTTGCTCCTCTCTATTGTGTGGGTTTTTTAATTTGTGTTTTTTTCAGTCTGGATTGGGCAGATAAGCTTCACACTCTTCCATGTTGCTTGCTGCCTCCCAAGTGAAGGTTCACAGTATCTGTTCAGTTTTCATCTCTTCCCAAAATGATTCTTCTGATGCGAGTCCAGTTCAGCACTACGCTATCACAAAACCCTGACATACTGCGGGCTTGAATTCCTGGAGTTATCAGGCTCTCAAAGGCTATACCCAGTGCAAGGACATTGGTGCACCAGCCTCAGTCAAGCAGGAGGGATGGTCAGAGACATGCAACATTTGGCATTACTTCCTTTAAGCCTCCTCGGTTAAACGGTTATCACTGATCAGATGGAAAGTCAACCAACCAGCTTGCTGAAGACTCGCTCCGGAGTGTGTGCACGGGGTACCCCCTCTGTCCTGCCAAGGTTCGGAAAGCAAACCCCCCGACACCAAGGGCAGCCTGGCTGTAGCAGTGCTGCCCGAGTTTCACCTCCTGCACCCTGCTCTGCACTAGAGCCCCCTACTCAGCGCCAAGTCACCCAACTCACTGTTCCAAGTCAAAGGGCTCCGTAGGTGCCTTTGCCTTCTACCTCTGGTCAGCTGGAAGATCAAGGCTGTCCCAAGCAGACAGGAGAGCAGGCAGGAGAAACACACAGTGTTACATGCGCTGTTACCATGCTTGCAGAATTTAAAAACAAATAAAGCTTGAAAGTAATTTATTTTGAAAGCTCTAATCCCCAAGCATTCTTCAGAGAAAAGTTATATATTAATCATTATTAATAAGAAAGCAGGGCACCGACAGATAGCTTTTATACAGCTTTTCTTCCTTTGTTTCCCCCAATTCAGCAGGCAGAGACTCAACGAGCCCTAATTGAGGCCATCAGGGATGGAGGCTCCAAACCTCAGGGCCACGGAGTGGAGTCAGTCACATACAAAAGGCCTGTGGACTGGCCAGTACAAGCAGCACTATTAGATCCCACTGATTTTCTTAAGCACAGGTAGCAACTTGAAGGAGAAAACAATGCTGAGAGTGATCCTCCTCCAGCCTCTAGTGAAAGCTTCATTCCTCTTAGGTGTCTGCTAGTAAACAACAAATTCAAGTCAGTTCAAAGAGACAGAATAACTAACCAAATCCCAAACCACTATTCCTAGATTGGCCCCGTGAATTTTTCAAGACAACCACCAAGGACCATAGGAGTGGAGATGAGAAGAAACAAACGGACACACCAATGCCAACGAGACCTAGGGTCATTTTGAAGTACAAGGAGAGAGGACTTTTCTGGAGAAACCAGATCCCAGGCTCAGTTCAACAAACCCTCTCTGCCTCTGTCTCTCGGCTGCACACGCTAGTGCCACGAACAGCGCGTTGCGGGTGTGCACGCACACCCCCTTGCACAGAGGCGGCCCCGCAAACACTCGTACATAATTTCTGACTGATGGAATCAACAGGAGTCCCTGAATCAACTGAGTCTCTCAGCTGATCTCTTGTCTTCCAAGATTTTCTCTCACACTCACTGTAACTCTGTGTTTCATTCCACAGACTGGAACTACTGATTTTATCTGCTGGAGGTGCTTATCACAAATTGTTATCACTAGGCCCAAGCACTTCACAATCCGTGAACTGGTGGTAGTTATCTTCCCAGTAGGAAAGTTATTTTGTGTGAAAATTGGGCAAGTGAAGGACAGTGACTGAAATTCAGATCCACTGAGGCATTTAGGAGCCCAAGTCTCACTGAAACCAGGAGATAGGGTTAGGTCTAAAAGGAGGCCTAAAAATTAAGCCACAAAAACATTTATACAGCTCATGTTGCTTGAAATTATGCTGGAATAGCTGCCAAACAGGAAGTAAATTCATGCTTCTCAAGTCTGTTTTTACAGTTCTAGTTACGAAGTTGTCCCTTCTCAGGAGCTGATGTTGGACAAGCCTGTTACGTGTAATTCTGATGTGAAGAATGCATGTTTTTAGCAGAAGTCAGATGGGTGCAGTTTGTTTGGACACCCTCAGCCATGTCTTTGAAGCTTGGGGCTATTTGTGATTGTAATTTTCTCTGTGCTTGGAGAATTGACAAGAAATGCTGCAACTGCAGATGGCATCCTGGAAAAAAGTGCACTTGGCATCCATTTACCACGCAAATGAATTCATTTAGCACTTGTTGACAGCAGGTCAGGAATCGGGCTAGAAAGTTAGCAATTTAGGAACCAAGTTCTATTCTGTCCTCTTAAAAGTGGAGAACAACAAAAAAGGGTGAATTACTACTAATTAAACAGGAAACATCCATTTAGCACAGAACGTATTTCATTTTCAAGCCACTAAAATCCTCGGTGCTTCCACAAAGCTAAGAACCACAGAGCATATCTAACACAGCAAACTAGAGCAGGACGGTGACCACAACGGTGGCCTCTGACCCAGAGACCAAGCACTTCCACTCAGAGGGACATGTTATCTCTACAGAGAAAAACAACTTGAGAAACCTAGAGATGCAGTGAAGGTCACTGGCAATAACTTAATGTGTGCAAGCCAGCCCCAACTCCATCATTCTCAAAACAGCTCCACCTGTCCTCTCCTAATGGGTCTTAATGTCTTGGTCAAATTTGTAGGAAGAATTGCTAAATGGTCTTGTTAAGATACACTGAATCCTTGCATTATTTAAAGTGGAAGAGAGTACAATTTAAAAGCAAATGCTTCTGGACTGCAAACCCCAGCAGGGATTTAGTGAAAAAAACTAACTGAATGAGACCTTCTCTATACACCTAAAAACAACCCAAAAGGCAAAAACATGAAACCCCTACCCCAAATTAAATATCCACATGTATTTAATAATTCTTCTAATAAGCTGTCTTCCTTATTTCTTCCCCATCCCCTCCTTTTCCATAACACAAAGTCTACTTAATCTCAATAAATTAGCCTTTGCTTTGTTTTTACAGCTCCTTCCCAAATTTCCTATGCACCTTCTTTTCTCAACAGGTTCATCAGAAGATGAAGATACCTTTATGGTATAAAATAACACCCAAAATCACATCACAAGGCTCACAACCCTTTTACATAGTAAAACTGTTACTGTCACTTCAGATCCATCTATCATACCAGTCTGACCCTATAAAAGAAACACAGCAATGAAAGAGGAAAAATCCTTTTGATCTGAGGATGAGAACAGACACCAGGAGGATCAGAGGATCTCCAGCCGCTATACGAACAGCTCCAGTGCTGCACGTTACCATCACTCAGGGCGTTCTTACCCAGCAGCACAGCCAGACCCATTGCTGAGCACGAGCCCCTGCAGCCCAGGTCCGGCTGTGCAGTTCAGCCTGCCCTGCTCCCGCTCCGCACACGCGCCAGCACTTGAGCTTCCGGAGCAAGGGGGGACAGGGGCTTAGGACTTATACGTGGGGGTTAAGGGTAAGAAGTGTTGTGGACAGGATAGGACCAAGTAAAACAAGATAAATCAGGATTTTAAGCAGAGGTAAAGGCAAATTACTTTTTTTTTTTTGGAATTACTTCTTTCATTTATTTGAAAGAAGCTCCCCCAAGGCTCCATATTATCAAAGCAGAGACCTAGATTAAGAACAAAGTAAAGATCAGAAAGTGTGAAAACAGCAAATAATTAAGCTGCAGTTCACAGTGTTAATCAATGAGCTTGAAATAAACCCACCCACATCTGTTGATAAACTTCATTAAAGCTACTGGGGAAAAAAAGGCAGTTGTACATGACTAACACCCATCTTGTGCCCAGAGATGCAAACTGCTAGAACACAAAAATGCAGAAGTTCAAAAATTCTCCCAGTTCTTCTGGAAGGTAACACAGCACAAACTTCTGGGATCATTTCCAAGGAGGAGAAAGGAGGCTGGCACATCATCAAGAGAAGTAACCTCCCAACTATATCTCCAACTCAAGTAGTTTTCCAAATGGTAAACGGTTTGTAGTTTGCTATTAGTTCCATTCACAGAAAAATAAATCTATATGACCAGCTACTGTGTCAACAAGAGATAAGTAGCAAAGGGGTTGTAACATTGATATCTGTCAAACCAACTAATTTGCTGCTGTTAACCACCTTATCTGTTTGGTGCTTTGCATGATGAGTTGCAGAGGATTTCCCCAAAACAATGAAAAACTACTCCCAGTAATAACAGTAGTAATTATTACTTTCTGCATGTCCATCTTTATTCCAAGATCTGGAAGTGCTCTCCGATAGGCATGTAACATCACCTACATCGTAACAGGGATGGAAAGCATCTCCAGGTGAAAGGCAGTCCATATCTTACCAATCCCCACGTTGTTTCATGCAGTCCTGGACTGTTCTTTGCTGATTGCATCCCACTGCAAGCAGCAGCAAGGAGGCAGCAGGTGAGTTCATGGCCTCCCTACACAAGGGTTGCTCTCTCCACAGTTCAGCAAGGCAACACTGATAAGTCCCCTTTTTCAGACTACCTTTCCCTGCCACCTCCCTTTCCATTTACCCTGAGCAGCTACTTTCCATCATGAAATCACCTTGTCCCACATCTCTGGCTGAAGCTTTGAGTTTTCCAGAGGGAAGTGCTCAGCCCACATGACTGTGACAGCAGAAGTTACTGATGAGAGGACTGAAATACACCAAAGTGGCCACCATTTACTGACTGCTTTCTTGATGTATTCGAGTAGTTTCTTAAAAAATAAAGAAAAAAAATACCCAGAAACACTACCAAACAGTCAACAGGGATTGTATTAGTGACACTGTGGCACTGCTGCACTCTGCATTCTTCAAGTCTGAAGGCAACAAAGTCTCCAAACTCTCATCTGCTTTTTCTATGCCCTGTAAGAACAGTACTTGATTTTAAAAAAATAAATCAAAATTATCCTGGAATGGAGAGACTGATGTAGATCAGAGCACTGCAGATGCTAATAAATCTTAGAGGTGAATTAGGTTAATCTACTAATGATCAATTTGTCTACATTTATTGAAGAACCCAGTATTCGTTAAGATAATCCTTTTATCTCCACTATGACTAATTTCCTCTTGTAAAATACCACTAGAAAATGAGGCTGTAGTAAGGAAAAACAATGATATCTGGAGTCTACTTGGAGACTAGGGTCATTTAGTGGCACTGCAAATAATTTCAGTAATAGGCCCTTTCAGAAAACACTTCATTACTTCTCACACTTGTGAAATTACTCAAGAGAACAGCTATTGCAACTTAAAGACAAGATGAAGAAAGTAAAAGGAACCAACTTCTGAAAATGCCTTAATCAGTAGAGATCTGACAGAAGTGCCCTTCAGTACAGCAGAAGTTACAATGCCAATTTTTAGTTTCATCCAAGTTAAGACTTCTACATAAAACTGAAGAATCCAACAGCTCATCTGCACTATTCTATCTTCTATAGACTATTTACAAAAATCTCAAAGGAAAAGCAAAGCAGGAGAGTCAGTGTAAGGAATTTTGCTTCTTCAAGGCTTTCCAAGTGCCCTAGAACTCCTTCCAACCCAGCTTCTAACCCTTCCTCTCCCACTTTGCAGGTGCTTTCAGAAATGCAAATGCCACCTCTGCCCAGCAAGGTCCCTTTGCAAGGAGCTCTAGAAATGCTCTGGAGGTCAGATTTGCAACTGATTTCCCATAAATCCTTATCCATTTTAACTTAAGAGTATGCCAGTGACTTCTACAGGAGTTTGAGACTAAAATTGGATCCATGTTTCAAGGCCAAAACTTCCACAAAACTTCTCCACAGCATTAAAAAAGCCATTTGTGAAGCCTAAAACAAAACAAAGGGGCAGCTGTCATAAAACTTTTTTTTCCCTAAATAAAGACCATTACAGGAAACAGAGAACTACTCATCATAGAGTACTTTACAAAACAGAAGTATGATTGCCAATACTTAATGGCACTGTTTGCATTAGAAGATGTTTCTTCTATACTTAGCAGGGCAGTTAACTTCTCATTTGGGTCACCCTCCACTGCATTAGACACCTCCCTGTGTAGATGAACTCTTCCAGCCTTGATAAACAACCTACTGTTCATATGGACTCCTGTGGTCAAACCTACACTGACAAGATTTTTAGACAAGAGTCTGTGGCACAAATAACTTTGACACTGCTACTATCACCACCAAAATGGCGATATCCCTGCCAAAACGGAAAATACATGTTACTTTATTTTGATTCAAAATAATTGATAAAAACTCTGAAAATGGGACACAGTGGGTGACAGATTAGTATCTGCACTTGTGCTTTACCGTAAGCAGCCAGACGTGTTCTTGAAGACGGTTGTCCACTCGGCGTCGCGAGGTTTCGAGTCCTCATTGGGCTCGCTCTCCCAGCCCGAATGGGGGATGATCACCTCGTTGGTGAGCGTCTGCAGGCCGTGGTTGATGATGACCATCTTCAGGGGCTCATAGGAGGACAGGTTCCACAGGGTGCCTTCAACAGAAGCAGCAATTAGTAAACAAGTAACAGGACAGCCACAAATCTTTTCCTTCTCATAGAGAAGCGCTAGAAGACTAAATCATAAAACGAAACAAGGAAAAATCATTTTTGAAGTTGCTAAGACTCCAGACTAGCCTATAGCTTAGGGAACATTGAACAGTTGCCGTAACAGAAACGCTCCTTAAGGCAGTTCCATGAAGACATCAATACTGCTGAAGTCCTCGGGTCTTACTGCAAAGTATATAAATGTGATAATACTGTTAAAGATCAATTGGGTATTTTGCTATATACAAATTTTCATATTGCTACATTTTAAAGTCTAGCTATGCTTCAAAAAGCAAAAATTCAACCACTATTGGAGACAAGTATGTTGAGTAGGTCCTAAAAACAAGGCTGAATTTATGGAGGATCATTGATCTTATGTTTATTGTCTACACAACACAATATTTCATTCAAGACTCCCCTCTATTATTTACTACCACATTCTGCTGTCTGAGGCAACATCTGTGTTCAAATCCCTGGTGCCACAAGTACACGATTCCTTGAAGAAGCTGAAAACGGAGAGTCCTCCTCTGCCTTCTCATTTTCACCTCAATTATGAATCATAGCAGACTTAAGCTAAACATCAAAACAACACAATTGGAGTCAGAACAGTCTTACAACTCTCACAGTTCCCTGCCCTAGAGATGAGCTACAACTTCCCAACGGACACAAACCAGTGTCCCCTACCCAACAGGGATTTACCAGGCTGACAGGACATTTTGGAAATAGGTTAGACTGGTAAAAGCACTAGTTCATATGTAGTAAATGTAACACTTAACTGGTTCAACAGAAGGGATGTCAGGGATTTATTATTTAAACTATGTCAGAATTAAAATTGCAGCATTTTATCATTAAGACAGGCTTGTCTTACTATGTCACCTATAAAAATACTGAATAAAACGAAGCTCCTGAACACACGAGGCCCAAAACACCATTCACCCCCTCACGCGATGAGCAACCCACCCCACGGACACTCTCCTTCACACTCCTGCTCTCACCACCACCAGCCGGCAGTGTGAAATGCCACATGTCCTATTTTAACATCGGAGTATTATCCATATAGGGCCATGCCAGGTACCAAGTCCGAACGGGAATTTTATCTCCATTTTGAGCAGCAAGTGGCACTTGTGTGATAACCTCCCGGCTGATGGCTAGCAGAGCCTCTGAGTCTTACGCTGTGGTGTCTCCTACTCTCCAAGTGGCATTTACAAAATCCAGACATCTGTTCAGACTTAGGAGACCATATTAGTCATTAAAGAAATCCTACGGCAGGCAACAGGACGAACTCCTGATGTTAGCATAATGTTTCTTTACTTTTGGCCAACTCAATTCTGGTATTTTTTGGCCCACGGCCCTTGTCATTCACAGACATCACACTGCATGAGAATTTTAGAACTTTTTTAGCTTTTAAACAAGATAACATACAGAAAGTATAAAGTAATCTTCTTTTCATCAGAATAAATCACCCTTTGTCACTGCAGAAGCCACCAACCACATTGGACAAAACACCACGCAGCAAATGCCCCATTTTGTTGTGGGAGAAAGTCTCCAGTTTTCTTAACAAATTGGATCATCATATAAGAAAAAATGCAAGACTATTTATAATAAGACTATAAAAAAGATAAGTTATCTGATTAAATGTCTTAACTTCACTAGACAGTCTTTCTTTAGTCACAGTACAGCAATTCCTTAATCATATCAGACTCACTGATTTAAAATAATAATTCTAATTAAGTCCTTAAACGCATTGCTGGCTCAGTGCTTTGGAGATTTAAGTATAAAATCAGAAGATTCAGCACTAAATTAGGTGAATAACCCCCCCCCCAGTATCTACACAGGGTAATTACCTCTGGAGCAAACCTAGATCCAGCTACAAGGACAACAGGTTTAGAATACCCTGGCCCCAGAAATCATTTTAGGATTTCAGAGGAATGTAAATGAAGCATTCAATATTTGAAATTCTGCCTTTTCCTCCTTCCTGGAAGAGTGGCATAATTTATCATCTGCATTATAAAGCTACAAATACAAGTTTCAGGGAAATTAATTTATCAAGCTTAAAGAATCAGACAGATATTTTAAAAAGCTAATACTCCCACAAAACCAATAGCTCTAACCTGAAAGGATTTTGCAAAAGCCTGACTGCTCAAATCTTTTGCTCAATTTCAGTCAGAGATTTGTGTCTAGATTTCAGTACCTTCAATACAAATTTGCAAAATAAAAGCATCTCTAAATTCCCTCTCTCCTATATTATAGATCACTAGTAGTTGTTTCAAAAGGGACAGAGTACAACAGGGATTTGCAAGAATTAACCAGATTGCAAAACTTGCATGGAAGACACTGACAGCTGCAGCCATAGAAATATTTTAAAAGTGTGAATGAATTTAGATCAGACTTTTGGGTTCAGCAGTATAAGAGAAAAGAGACCAAAATTCCTGCAAATTTGACCTCCACCTTTGAGAATTATTCTCTGCATCTATTAGCATAACACACAAATGATCTAACAAGCTGGAAAACTGCTCTTAAACTCTAAGTTTAATCAATTCAGATTGATTACACTCAAGAGAAATCAAGTCACTAAAGCAGCAGCGTAAGGGAAATGAATTTATCAAAATTTTTCATACACTTCCACCAAACAAGTTTGCCTTTCTGACCACAGACTGTATTCATTTTAGAACTACAGAAAGATGAAGAATCACTGCTTTTCAGAGAATGACAATGATCAAGACCATTTCATTCATAAGCTCTATTTGGAATAGACATTCATATTTCTAACCACAATCATTACCCCTCCTTTCAGCATTTTAAGATGGGACAACAGCTATGCAGTTTTATTTCAAAAATACTGATTATCATAAATTATATTCAAAAGAACTACAAGCTATAAGTATTGCTATAAAAATCTATGCCATACTAAAGTGATTAGGGCCATGACACTAATTTCTACACCTCCACCTCCTTTGAGTTAACTAGGAAAAGATTTCTGAAGATATTGTGCCAGAATACATATTATCTTCCAAACCCAAGCGAAAATCTTTTCCTGCTGTGCTTACTTACAAAATCCAATGTTTCCATTCAATTAAAACAAATCAAGCAGCTGTTTAACTCCTAATCCATGACACTCCCTAAATCACTTGTCATATGGAAAGCAGCACACACTGCATACACTTCCTGTGGACATCTTGCTTTATGCAGCTCAAAAAGTGGTAGTCTTTTGATAAACTACTTTTCCAGTAGAAAATAGAAGGACTAAGTCCATCTGCAGTGAGGAAGGCCAAGATAGTACAGGACTAAGAGCTTTTTGTATGATCAGCAGACAGGATTTTAACGTACATAAATGCCCATAAGCTGTTAATTCTCAGTTACTCAGTTTTTATTACAGAAGAGTAATAGGTCAAAAGATTTCCTTTGCTGAGCATTTTAAAGGTGAACTATTTTTCAATTAGAACTAACCTAGCAATACGCAGCATCAGGAAAATCACATTCTACACCACTAAATAGTGTGCAATGTTGTTAGAAAAACTACACTTCAGTGTTCTCAAAAGGAAGAAAAATACTCATTCAAGCTACCAACTTCTGATTGCTTGTTCTTGTCAAAGAACATACAATTTTGGACTTGCATATCTGATAGGAACATTGGGTCCACACAAAACCTTATCACTCAAGATAAAACTTTTGCAAGCTTTCCCAGGCAGAACAGATTTCCTCCCTTATCAGCTTAAGCCTCTCAAGAAAATGATCCACTGAAAGTGGAACAGGGCAGCGTCT
The DNA here is from genome assembly GCA_013398735.1 of Nothocercus julius. Taxonomy (NCBI): domain Eukaryota; kingdom Metazoa; phylum Chordata; class Aves; order Tinamiformes; family Tinamidae; genus Nothocercus; species Nothocercus julius. The sequence goes on along the minus strand of VZSV01000122.1, from coordinate 1,290,562 downwards.
CAGGAGGGCAACTACGGACAAAGGCAAGAGCAGAATTCCTCTGAATCTTTCTCATTATGACTCCTCTTGTGATATACCTACGGATACAGTAATAATTCAGCGATGCTGTCCCCAGTGCAGGAGGTGCAGACATCTTTGTCACTCTGCATTTTAAAAAGCACAGAAGTGAGCTCCATGATATTTTATGATTACATCTCGAGTTTTGAAGTTATTTTTTACATGCCTGACATTCGTTTTACCCTGAGGGACACCACATTTTAGAGCCATTTCCACATACATTGAGAACAGCTGGCAGAGCAGATATGACATTAACCCAGAGGAGGCTTTCAGTTCTGTTGAGGCCAGTATCTACCAGACTGAAAAAGCTACACACTTGCTTAACCTGGCAGTAGCACAGTGCAAACCTACACAGCTTGCTTACAAAACTGGGTGCCAACGTATTTGTTTAACCTATGTGAAACGACCAAGTAGATTTTGGGAAGCGGGCTGATGAACACACTTCTGCCATGGCAGCCATTCAGCAGCAAGTGTCACTTGTGCTTCCCTCCTTACTCTCCCTGACCACTACATCAACATCTTACCAATATTCAACATTTTAGTGTGGCTTTTCCCCCTCTCCATTAACCCACTGACAGGACCCAGCTGGCTTCACACTGTTCAGCACAGCTGTGGCTGCTGGGTCAGATCACCCAGTTAATGAGGGGCCCTGGAGTTGCTCTGAAGCCAAGGACTTTCTCTTGCCAGAGGCCTCCTCTCCCACTACAGATAACACGTCCCCCACCCACCTCCTGCACTGCTGGTGGCCCCTGGTCCCACACCCAGGGAAGCAAGACTTCAAAACTGCAATTAAGATACTTACAGGAGCTATATCCCCAGACTGCTCCTGAATTTGCAGATCTTAATATCTAAGACTTTGGAGAACACAGTAATTTTTTTTCATTCATCCACTTCTGGGATTACTGTCCAGCTTCCAAAAAGCAGCCATTACTGAACTAAAGAAACAATGAAAACCAGCAAAGTCAATGTGTCATATTGAACCTCAATCTGCAGCCCATTAAAAGAAAAACCAACATCACCTCCAAAAAACCCTATGCTGTTCTCTCTTCTTCCACTTTGACCTAATGAAGAAATTTTTCTGCATTGCTGCAGAAGTCTCCACAGGATTACTTCCAGGTAGAATTAACAACTGCGATGGCAAAGATGGATTTTGACTTATCAGTAGGAAAAAGTAACTTGACAGGAAGTTGGGATTTCTACCACAAGGCCATGAGAAAGAGGATCTGAATTTTCAGTGCTGCAGAGCACAGGCCCCTTGCAGCTTCCTGAGCTGAACGGTCCCTTCACACTTCAGGTTGCTCCTGTTCCTCCCTGCTGCCCTTCGGAGCTCGCTCCATGTTACCAGTCAGAGCTGCCAACGCAAGGCACAAGCAGAGCGGCTCAGGCTAAAGCTGGAAATTTCACACCAGATCCGGTGAAATCGTTTCAGAAGTGAAATGAAATCATTCCTGGTTAGGTGGAGATTAAAGGCGCATCATCTGTTGCTGGACATCTGTGCAGGGTAACACTCAATTCCCGGTGTTTCTCGATAAAGAGAAATAAAGAGCTTTAAATAGCAAGAGAAGTGGAACATAAATGCAATATTTAATTAGCAGGAGGTAGTGTCAAACAATGTATTTAAACTGTAAAATTAATTATCAACTGGAAATCAAAGCAATTATCGTTCAGAGAGAAAAGGGAAAAACCTCCAGTTTGCTCTTGCCATCACAGAAGTGACTGATTAGCACTTAGCATTATAATGATATTCCTTCAGAGTAAATTACAGACTGACTTTTCCTTTTGTGAACATGAAATAAATTTATTCCTTCTCAGCACCCCAGAAATGAGTTTTGAATAAACTAGAACAGCAGCTAAACAAACATTAAGAAAAAAGGGTTAAAAAAGGGTTGGCCATAAACTGAGTGCAAATATTGCCTGAAAAGTTCCTATATCAAGAGACAAAGCACAAACAACCACCAAAGCAGACCTAACACGTATCAATTAGAGGGATTTCTGACAAAACAGACAGCTCTCCTTCACCGGCTCCCTGAAAAAGGGATGGAAAAGAATGAAAAGCCCTGCCAGCTTCCACAGCGCGCATTAAGAGACAGTTGCTTAATATCCCATAATGGCTGGGGAAGAACCCTGGGAACACCCAGTGCCACTGCTGAGCAGCACAAGCCTGGAGCGCTGCCATCGCGTCCTCTGAGGCAATTACAGAATCACGATGTTTACTTCAAAAGGCTTAATCCGCATTTGTGATAGTCTGCTCGGAAAATCCAACACAGATAAGGCAGCTAAGCCATTTCAGTGCTGGACCCATTTTCATATGCCCAGAACTTCCCAGAAATGTCTGTTTTGGCACTGAAAGCCTCTGTGTTGCCACAACCCAGTCTCCATCCAAGTGTCCCCTGCTGCCTCAGAGAAGGACAAGCACTCACTTCTTTGAGTTATGGAAGAGTACAACACATTTTTCTTTAGTTTAAGAGCTGACGTACTTTTCTACCCTTCTCCACTTAACTGAACTTTCAAACTTAGCATATACTTTATTATTCCTTTTGGATGATATCCAAGACTAAGGTCAAATAGAAATAGGTTGAATAACGGAGTTATAAGCATTTGAAAAATCCCTGCAAAGTGTACATGAACGGAGTATCTTTAAAATGCAGTTCTCTTTCCCAATTATTATTGCACTCCCCATGTCCACAGCATCTCAACAGCAGAGTGTTTCCCAATCGGAGTGTTTCCCAATCCTCAACTACTGAAATACTGCAACTTATAAATAGCCTGGAAGACCCCCCAGCAGCGAGGACAGGCAGTGCTGCTGAGGAGATAGGTCATACTATCAACATGAAGCACTTGGGACATGCCAACAGGATTATTTAATAGGAATTTAACAAGGAGAGTTTCTGGTTAGCATCACTTACCTCAGGATTACAACATGCTGAGAGCAAATACACTACAAATTACTTGTCAATGAATTGCTGTAACTCATTTAAACTTCAGTAACTCGACCACATCTAGTTGCGCACTAAGTCTAAGAAGGATCCTCTGCATTTCAGCATTTACACTAATGATTTCCTCTCGAAGGGCACATAAGCTCAAATCACCTCAAACTTTCTCACACCAAGAACATCGTGCAGGTCGAGAAACAGCTGCAGCCAGCCATCCAAACTCTTTCAGTCTTCTAACCCTGAGGAATGCTTGATCCTGAAACTGAAGGGACTCCTCTGAACAAGAGTTCAATAAAGAAAATACAGACACTAACCTGTAATTAGCTCTCTGACTTCCATGTCATTTGTTTTCCGCAATAGTCTGATCAAAGCTGGGATGCCATCACAGTTCTTTATAGCCACCTTGTTCTCATTATCCTTCCCATATGAGATGTTTCTGAGAGCCCCACAGGCTTTACGGTGGACCTCTGGTTTTGGATGATCTAGTAGGCCCACCAAGATAGGGATCCCTTTAAGGTGCCTCACGTCCTTTTTTATTTTATCATTCTCGTAGCACAAGTGCTGCAGATAAGCTGCAGCGTTGGACTTGACCGGATCAATAGGGTGGCTGAGCATGGCAATTACTTCAGGGAGGTCAGGGTCCCTCCACCGAGGGTCCTTCCGAATGCTGTCGATGGAGGGCGAGCGCTTCCCCAGGCGGTCAATGCTGGCCATGCTTCCTCTCTCAGGCTGTGCCAGCGGTGCTGCGTAGCCACCGTGAAGGTAAGGGATCCTCTCCTCAACCATCTCCGTCTCAATGGGGTCATCGTAGCCCCTGTAAGAAACAACAGTTCCAAGAGTAAAAACAAAACAAAAACAAACTCCACATTTAAACATTCTGTGCCTCTGAGCCAACACAGAGATTTCAGCCATAATCAAACCATTTAATATCACAAACATCATTAGGAGCAATGTATTTGCACTTTCAAATAGCGTATTTGTAGCAACATGGAAATTAAGCATAGTTGAATACCCAACAATGATGTGACTGTAGGACAATATTTCTTTGGTTAGGAGCAAAATAATGACAGGAACTGCAAGTCATCAAGAATACTGCTTTCATTTAGGTCACTCAGCAAAGCAATTATGACAGAACTGGATTACATTTAGTAGGAAATACTGAGCTTCATTAATGACCTTTATTAATGACACCATTTCTGAAGCAAACTAGAACTCTAATTAAAGGCATTCAAGGCCTGGGCACAAAGGGACCACAGACACTTAAATGTGAGAGGATGCACTACATATTCATGCAAGAGTTGATGCTAACACAAGTACTCCAAAATTCATCAACACAGCTTAACAGTTTGTCAAAGAAAATGGAAAATAAGTCCTGAATCCAAGTATATAGTAGAAGTCTTTATAAAAGCAACTGATAGTCAAGAGATCTAGATCCAGCTGTTAACACAACAGCAAACTGCTGTCATCCAGAGTGAACTTATTACTCCCTGTTATTCTCCTTACCCCAAAATTGGCATCTAACCAGACTGCAAAACTATTAAGGTCACTCGCAGCAACAGAATGATGTGCACCCACCTTGTCCTGCCATAATTCACTGTGTATGACAAGGTCAATCACAACCAGCCAACACATTTTTAAATATGATTATCCATGTTCACACAAAGGGCAAAGTCACAATTAACAGTTAAAGATACTTCAATGTGTTCTCACACAACAAATTCCTGCATTCTTTAAATAGAAACGTCACTCCATCAAATAATACTTTTTCCCTCTATATCAACCACTACATCAATAAATCTTCAGAAAAAATTCCCCATACATATCACTTCTGATAACTGTCTGCTAAGAGAGAGGATTTCAGCAACACTTTTGTAAGACAACTGGTTTTTGAGACCCACTGATTTAGTTCACCATTTAGAGGGACACCTTACATCCTCCAGAACACACACTGTTAGTGCGGGGGAGTTTCAATGCACACAAGGTGCACCAAGCTGTAAGGTACCATTTAAGCCCTTATGAGAAGCACAGAAGGGGAAGCCTGAGGCATGCACACAGTGACCACTGACCTTGGGAAAATTTTGCTCTTTCTTAAATTTGGCATGTGAATAAGCCACAGGGCAGTCAGGCAACTCTCACCTAGCAGTTGGGATCTCCCATAAGCACATTCCACTTTGAAAGTGCTCCTCTCCAGGGCTGGGTCACAAAGGCTCACCCGAGCGAGCGAACCGCTCCAGGAAGAATAAAGAGCCGAAGTGACTACAGACAGATCCAAAATTTTAGTTAATCCAATTGTTTTAAACCTGAAGCCTAGAAGATTTTTCTTTTTCATTCTTATTTCCAACTAATCTACCTTTGTCAACACAAACTAAAATACATGCTGAGCGCTATGTCTTCTGCTGCTACTCTGTAAAGCTGACAAATGGGATGAATACCATAAAAATTAAGGTTACTATTTAGAAAAGCCCTATAGAATTCAAGGCATTGCAGCCTTTCAGCACAATTCTTAAAAAGAAAGCTGCAGCACAGGTACATCTGCAAGTATACAGCCTATTTGCTTTTAAACAGCAAAGGTCTTTGACCTGCTGTTTTTTCTTGGGCAGATTAGCTACCACTGTGGCACTGTAGTTACTTCAGTCAGGCAAGAAGTTTTAATTGCTACAAAATGATTCTTGAAAAAACTTTCTCTTCAGGAACCAACTGGTGGTACTGAAAAAATTCAGATGTCATGCACAAGGATATATAGGCCATTAAAACTTGGGAAGAAAATGGAGCTGCGTATTATCCTGAAGGGACTGCTAATTAAACTAGACTCTGGGGAGAAGAGCAACCGGAGGTAGAGTCTCAACTGAGTCTTGTACAATTAATGCTTTTAATGTTAAAAGCACCTCTACTGACTTGAATGGATGATCTAAATCATAAACTGAATGAAAGGATAAAAACAGGCTGGTGTCCAAAACTCAGAATGAATCTGAAGAAATCATTTATTGATGCAGTTATTTGTGCATGTATAATTCAGTACTGGCTCTACACAGTAATTTACAGTGTCTGGACAGCTGTTGTATTTTCTGTTAGAGAAAAGAGCTGTTTCCCCCACTCCAGAAAGTCCCAACACCAAATAGATTTACTTCTGTGTGAACACAGAAGGCAGAAGTAACAAATACACTAAACTGTTACTCAGATTTTTGGCTTTACACACACAAGTCTGACACAGCCAGGATTAAAATGACAACAAAAGCAAACTCACTTCTCAGACTCACCCTCACAGCAAATTAGCAGGTACACAAAAAGAGTAGATGAATTTTAATAATAGCCCTCTGCACAGCTGTTGCTTGTTTGACTCAGTAGTTTGTAATTCAGCAAGTCTTGGGCCTAGATGTCTATAGGATAACTGTATACAGCCTCAGCTACACCTGCACAATTAAGTTTCTTTCTTCTCATCCATGCAAATACATGAGGATAATTATCATCTTGGGATGGGGCTTGTTTGCATTATTTCTGTGAAGCCTTCAAGCAGAGCCACACAGATGCCCCCAGCTCCTTCATAGTGCACCTTCTCACTGGTGCCAGAGCCCTTTGATACCATCAAAGCTCAAGTAAAAGCTCATCAAGCCCTAAATAAAACTCCAGATTGCAATGAGGTCAAGACAATAGCAAGCACCATGTAACTTATACTAACAATAATAACCTTCATTTATATTATCAACCACTGCTTATTAAATATGAACATGAAATTTCTGAAATATGTCAATCATTCTAAGAGGATCACACTTACATTTGCTACTTACTAGAATAAAGTTAAGGGATTTTCTTCCCCTTTATTCCAGTACAAAGTTACCGAAGCACCAAGACAGCCAATGGGCTTTGATGATCCTTAACTTTGATGATCCCTCTCCGAGGAAATCCCAAAGACAGAGCTGTGGCAGAAGGAAATACAGGAAGACACTGGGCACTTCATGTTCCAAGGAGGAGGATGCATTGCTAAGGGTCTGGGACACAAAGACCATAGATGGTGCAAGATGAAACACACCAGCAGTGGCAAGGGCACCACTGCTCAGAATCCACCTGCAACAGCCCCAGAGCCAAGCAGCAGCAAGAGCATGAACTGATGGCCCCAGCATCGCAGAAGCATCATGGAAGCAGATACTGATCCATAAGACACTGGCAAGTGACCATCAGTATTTTTGTCCTTGTACAGGTCTTTCAGATCCTCCCCATTCCACTCCTGCCAACCTCTGCAGGACCATCTCTTCTGTGCAGAGCAGGATGACAGGCTGCTATGACCACACTTCAGCACAGAGAGCTACTTTCAGACCAGATGAAGGGCACCTCTTGAACCAAGCCACTATGGTTAAGATATACCTATGTACCAGGTCCAGCACACCTCTGTACGCTGAAACAGTGCCAAGAGTCAGCCAGCCCCTGGTTAAAGAAATTGTAACAAAACCAACTGGTTTACCTGGGCAGCAAAGTTAGCAGTTGGATATTTGACCCTTCGAAAACCTTAAATATCTAGAAACTTTGTTTCTAGATGTCCCAGCATGAACTTCACAGCTGTACAAGAAAGCTTAATGAAGGTATCACACCAGTTCTGATTCACATTATTAAATGCAGTGATCAGGTTAGGAGAAAGGAAAAAAACATATTGAAATTAAAGAAAAAATCCTTAAAGATTTTACAAAGAAAGCTCTAAATGTCAATCTGCCACTGCTTAATAGCTTTGAGGGAAGCAGTTTACCAAAATAGATCATTTGCCATCTGTGAAGGAACAAAGTATCTCATTAGCTAAAGTAACACAGAACTACCAGGAAGCCTTTGAGCGCCTGGCAGAGAGTGATCCCCTCTTGGTGCTGGCAAAGACCATCCAGCCCAGGTGAAGTCTTTCTTTCCAAGTCAGACTGGCAAGGGCCAAATGCAATATTCATTTATTTATTACTTTCATTTCAGTGGAGCAGCTGTGCTGGAAAGGTGGGCTCCTTAACACGAGGACTCACATGAGCTTCAGCAGCGAGGGCCATCCACGCGCAGGAGGCCGAGGGCTCTCTGCTCTCGGGAATGAGGGGGTCTGGTCGCGTGCCAGGGGCTGCTGCCCAGGAGCATCTCATGGTCCATCTGTTTGTGGCAAAGCAGCCAAGCTGGGAGGACACAGCGGGTGTCGCTAATCACCCATCACAGGGAATTGATCAGAACACATTCAAGCATAGATAAACCCACACACTCTCTCCCAGATTTTATCTTCCTTGCTGCTTCAGCAGGGGCACATTTGGGTAAACAGGCAAAGAATTTGCACATCTAACCCTCAACAATTTATACAAGTGTTACATTCATCACAGCTTGCACCTGGTGTCTGCTTAGGATAAGAGACCAGAAGGATAAGAACCAGAAGGGATTTCAGTAGGGAACTTTGTGCCAAATATTGAAGAGGAAACCGAAAGACTTTGCAAAGTCTTCCTCTTGCCAGCCCCTATTCCCCAATGGCACGATGGGCAAGGGCATTCCCAAACTGCAGCGAATCCTATGCTGAAGCAGTAAGAGCTATGGGCCATATGGTTAAAATGCTGAAGTCGTCTTGACTGGACCCACCTAGAAGCCACCAATGGACCAGCTGAGTCAAGCTGCAGCCAGCCCCTAAACCCCAGCTCCACATGTGTCTTGAGGTACCCACATCCAGGTCAACAGGGTCAGACCAAGCTCATGCTGAGGATGAGACTCTGAGAAATGCCTCTTTTCCAAACTGACAGTATTTGCATCTGCACATTTTTGCCTAGACTGGCCGGCATCCCAATGCTAACTACAGCCTGACACAATACTTAGGGCTGTCTGTTAAAGCAAGGAGGCTGAGCCATGGGGACAGACATGTCCCCAGCACCAAGGCTTGCGCAGGTGCTGCGTGACACTAAACTGGAGTGGGGTGGACCCAGGCTAGGGGTGTTCTTTAAAGAACCTACAAATATGTGTCTTTTTGTAATCTAAAATATAAAGGCATCTTAAATACAATGTGAACAACACTTACTTGATAACAGCATTTTATTCTTCCTACATATAAGAAATAAGAACAAAAAGCCCCCAAACTCCAACTGCTTCCCCCACACATTACAGGTAATTAATCTAAACCTTGCCCATGCACTGGGAACAATAATTTTGACCATAAAGTGAAGAGCAAATAGTCTCGTTCTCTTAAATCAGGCTTCTGCCACAGAAAAATTAACAGCAGAAAGCTGTTTTGTTGCTGTTGACTCCATTAGCATTAAAAATTCAGATCCTGTCTAGTCTGGAATGCTCCCTGGCAATAGCTGCTCCACAATTTTTAGGGAAAAACAAGTCCCACAGACACTAGGTACAAGTGTGAGCTGTAATGAGGCACTGCAGAAAGAAATCACCACAACAGCAAGAGACTAAACAGAAAACTTTAAACACATATATTTTTAAAATATTTTATATATAAAGTTCCAAATTCTTATTTGCTTTAGCTTCCACTTAATGATCAAATCATATTCAAAAACACTGGGGATAGGTTTATGTGAATAAAAAAAAAATCAAGCAGTTCTGCTTCTCCTTTAAAGGACCATATACAAAACTCCTAGCTAAACTGAAAAACTAGATACTCATTAGAGATTACAAGCAGAAACCCCATTATTTAACAGAAATTACCAAATAAAGCAACAAGTGCATAAAAGAAATTAAAAGTCTATAGATATCTCCAGAAGTGTACTTGAGTAGTATAAGATCAATATTATACACAAAAAAAAAAAATCTTTTCTCTCACCCTAACTTATTATATCAGCTAACTTGTTTCAAGGCAGAGCCAAGGAAAAGACCATTAGACACAAGAGTGGCTTTTTTTGTTTCTTCCAGAAAACAATTCATGTTATGGCAGGGACTAGATATAAAAAAAAAGCAGACAAATCCAGTCACACACTGAAGAGCCTGTAGATGGATTGACTTGTGCATTTGACTGAAAGCGTTTCTGAGAAAGTACATTTCATTATAAATCGAGAGGGGAAAAAAACTAGCGTAAAATGAGACTGGTGATGACAGAGGAACAAGAACCCAAAAGACATTTCCCTCTCTGGTCAGTGAGAGAAGGACAAAGGTGGGTTTAATCCCTCCCCTAAGGAAAAGTACATGCAGCTGCAATCCACTGCAATACACTCAACAGATCCCCTGCAGATATGGTCTCATTCTCATCACTCTCCATATCCTGATTCCTAAAATGAAGGATCCTCTTATCTTTATGACTTTTATGTCTTTATGGACCTATTACCTTTCTTCTGAGGCACATGGACACAATGGTTGAAAAAAGCTTCTAACACTGTGATTATACCTACTCTACACAGTGCCAAAGTGCCTTTAAGTTATTACATTTTGCAAGTAATAACTTCCTTTAAAACAAAAGAAGAAAAATAATCAAGTAGTAATTACCCTCCATCTAGCCATCTAGTACAAAGAACTATTTGTTGTCATTAGCTTTTGCAGATCAATAGCATATCTGAAATGCAAGTTCACTGAAATGTTTAAATACATCTCTGAAATGCCAAAAACTAACTATTCATGAAGAGCCCTTCATATAATCTTCTTATGTTCTCACAAGCTAGAGTTTGTTGCCACAGGCAGGCTAATTACTTGTCAAAACCTCTTGATCATATTAAATATGGAAGAAAACACGCAACAAAAGAAATGTAAAACAAAAACCGTAAACTGGCCCTACCCAAACCACAAAGAATAGTAAATCAAAGGGATGCTTTTAAAAAAAACACTTGAAAAAAGTAAATGGACAGGTTCTAAGCAGACTATTAAATATTCATCATGCATATTTTTTGAAAAAAGTTAAAACACTAAAAACAATATTATTGCCTGTTATTAGCCTGTGTTGTAAGCTCTGCTTGGATGCACTAGAGCAGCAGAGCAGATTTGGCTGATCACTATTTTGGCACCCACTTGCTGCTCATACTCACTACAACTCAACCCCATTAACTTCAAGGGGCTCTCAGTAGATAGGTCATCTTTGTCATGTACCTATGTGTCAGTTTTCACGCATTTGACTCCACTTAACTTAAAATGAACTTCCAGAGGGTGAACAACAGAAGTTTGATGAGGTTGAGCTCCAAAAAAGGCAAAGGAAAGGCCTTGTCACCCAAATGCCACCAACAGCCAATACTGATGAGAAGTCTTTCCACTGTAGCGGTAAAGACCACATAAAAACTGAGGGGCAAACAGTTTCCAAATCCACTGTTAACAGCTTCGGAAACTACTCTAAACTACAAGTAAAATAATAGGAATTAAATCCATATCAAAACATGAGTCATGAGGATATGACTTCACACAGGTATATGCCAAAAGTTAGCAGGCTGTACAGCCAACAATTAAAGTATATACATTTTTCAGGTTTGTACTCAGAAGATTACTTTCAGCTGAGTAATAAGACTGTCTCAGGCTTGATTTTTTTTCCCCCAAAGCAAGAGCCAATAGCTGCACTAATGCCAGAAAATACAGCATAAAGCAGAACATCTCTCAGGAAGATGAGTGAAGCTGAAGTAATTTGTGCCTGACCTCTTTACTTATGTTAAGTGCTACTCAGATGCTCTTGATCTCTTTACATAGACTGACAGGGCAAAATAATGACCCAGTCTTTCAAAATGCTCAGGTACTTCACTGAGGTTTGCAGTAACCTTGCCACACAGCCTAGGGCAGGCAACCAGCACAGGCCCAGGAGCCGAGTGTCAAGCACCTTGGTCTGTATTAAAAAAAGAAAAAGTGTCCCCTCACCACCACAAGCATCAGCTCAAATCAGCTGCTCAAATCTTTGTTTAGCAGATGCAATGTAACCAGGCCTGTCAGAAGGATCACAACCTATAACTCTGTTTCTTTACTTTGCTAGCATGGGATGGGACTGAGGGGAGCACACTGCACTCACACCTCTTTATCAAGAAATGTAATCTAGCCTTAGTATAGGAGTGCATGTCTTTCACATTCCACCTAAACTATACTGCTCAGAAACACAGTGGCAGAGTTCTTAGCACAACACCTAACTCTTCTACCTTGCAAGGGCATTCTCCACAACTATTTATTGACTAACAAAATGATGAATTCACAGCAAGCAAAAGGATCTCCCCTCTTACCTAAAACTCCTCAAGGCCTACCTTTATTTTGTGCTCCTGTGTTAGAACATTTTGGATTTGCCTCCTCAATGTTTGAGAAATGCTGATCATTCCTCTAGCCAAAATAACTGCATTGCAATCCCAAACCAGTTTACTGCTTATTTTGTCCTTTGTACAAGGCCTCTCCTCCTCCACCCTTCTATTTTCCTGCTCTTGAGATTTTAATATGTTTATCTCTTTATAGAGATTATGCTGACCACAACCACTGCTATTTTTTTCTGCCAAGTAATTCCTGAACTTACCAGGCCACTGCAAGTTCAAAAATACATACCCAACTAAGAAAAAATACAGCTGCAAATAACACAGCAAGAAACAAATGGGCTTTACCTTCCTTTGTGCGGTCTTCCTCTCTCTGGCACTCCTGCAGACGTCCTCCGGTTCACAGTGGAATAATCTGGATCTAGCTCATATCCTTCATCGTCTACTCCAAGGCTGCGGTTATCATCTTCCAGCCCGTAGGGCTCCGGCTGAAAGCGTTCTGGCTGAGAGCGGTTCAGGTCAACGTTGCTGCCCACCGGTACCTGGGGCTGGGCAATAGGACCGTAGTTATCCCTTCTGCTCGGTAACGTGAAGCTGCCGTCCTCTGGCCGGTAGCTGTTCCCTGGCACATAGGCATAGCGAGGACGGTAGTTGACACCGCGGGACAAGCTGCCGTAGTTATCAGAGAGGTCTCCATAACCGTCATGACCGATGTACGGGCGATACTGGCCTTCGTGGCTGTCGGGGTAGGAATCGTTGTAGCTGTTGTAAGACCTGGTTAACGTAGATGATGCTTGGGGGGTGATGTAGCGCTCGCCATTCTTCATGTACCTTCTGTCTATGGAATCTGTGTAGCTGCCCATGGGAGAGGAGCCGTCCATTGCGGGCAGGCCGTCAGGCCCAAGCGGGACCTGACGCACCGTTCTGGTGGTGACTGTTTTGACCATTTTGGTAACCTGTGGAAGAGCACCAAACAAGGATGTTAATTTTTCGCTTGCTGCACAATATAACCATAGGTAAGGGGAGCTATGATGCTCAAGTGAGAAGGCACCACAAAGCATACTCCAGTGACAAGCCTGTTGAATGGAAGCACTGATTTACTCACCTTATGAGCTCATACGTATTGGGAAAGTATTTCTCTAGAGAGTTAAAAGGACAAGTCATTGGTTCTGTTAATAGGAGTTACACATACTGGGGCACTTACTAACAAGTTAAAAGCACTGGAGCCACATAACCTGTTTGGAAACAGTTCCAAGTCATCACACCAGCTCAGACTTTCCCAAATGCTTTTAAGAGACAACTTTTGCTACAGCAGACTATTAAATTGATTTGTAACACGCATATCAAGAGAAATAACTGTTGCATATATTCCTGGCATGCTTAGGGGCTCAGAGGTCCAAATAAACCTTTTGACCCAGAGCCTCCAATTTGAATATTGAGATTGGTACTATAACTAGCCAAGCTGCTGCTAAAACAAATTAGAGCACATCTCTTGAAGCAGCTCCAGACACATCCTCCAGCCATTTTGACATAGAAACCACAAATAGAAAAATTTCACCCAAACACTTTTTTTTCTACAGACATCTGTGAGCAAATGATACTTCAGCCTAATGAAGTGATGAAATCCTGTAACATCAAAAACAGCACAAATGGCTCTCCAACAGCATAATTAGGCAGCATCATAATGCTGAACAAAACAGAGCCAGGTATCAACATGCCCTTCATACCTAATTTGGGCCAGAGCTGAAAGAACTATCCTCAGGACCCCAATAGGAATTGCATAGGGAAGACACTAGTTTTCCATCTCTCCAAACTTTAAAAAAAAAAAAAAAAACCCAAACCAGAAGCAGACAGCTATTCCAGGATATAGAATCCAACAGTGGATTTTGCTTATTATCTGCACACACTACTTTGGCTTTCCATTCCATACTAGTGTGACTGCTGTCACAGCATTTATAGAAACCAGAGGACATTCAGAGAAAGAAAAGATTGAAGGCTTAAGTAGTACTGTAAGCAACTTAGTTTAGCTATTAATAATATGGACATACACAAGCTAAACAGCTCAAATACTCTCCAATTGAAGCGTGAAACCAAAGTTTCCTCAAAGTCATACATTCAGAACTATCTTCTAACAGTAGAAAAAGCAACATTTCTCAGGACAGAAATGTGAGGGGCTATGCAAAGCAGTGACAAAACTGAATACAAACTGCTTGGTCTTCACATTCTTGAGTTTTGGAACAAGTCTCAGGAATAACAGGAAATACAGCACTTCAAGAGTACAGCACTTTAAGAGTTTGACGAATCAAAATTTGAGCCTCCTGCACGGTAAGGGACATAAAAGCAACTTTCTGGATGCCAAGAGTGCTTATGTAACCTCACACAGCTTTTTTTCCAGCATTAATCAACAGAAATTAGTATCTTAAACCTAACTCTAAGTCTCTCTTTTCAAGACATATGCTGCCATGCATATACTATATATATGCCACATTTAATTTTTCATAGAATTTGTGTCTGAATCAGACACAACAGCTAATTACACCACACACAGCCGCAGCACCAGCACGAAAGCAGCAACAAGCTTCACCCTGCAAGAGGGCAGGGCCTCAGCAGGGAGGCTCTGCAGGGAGGACAGCAGCACTGCCCAACTCCACCAACCCTCGTAGGGACCACTGGCCATTCTTAACAGTTTCAGCTCCCTCGCTTATTTTGAGAATCACTGTTATTATCAAAGAGGATAACATAAGCGATAATGCAGCAAGGCTATAAGCAAAGACAAGTATCTGCAAATGTACTTATACCTGCCAAGATGATAAAGCAGAACATAACATGTTGAGAAACTGATTTCCAAGAATTTGTTATTTATTACTTATCAGTTGGATTTAATGGCACTTAGGTGTTGTTTTTTTTTTTTTTTTTAAAAACAAACAAACAAAAAAACACTCCTGCTCTGGTACTCCAAAGTATTTATAGAGAGATTTTTATTACCAATATAGAATACAGGACACTAATTTGCATTTTTGTTCCCCCCAAAAGCCGTATTTCTCTGTTTTCAAGACTTGCATGGAGAATTTTCCAATGGCTCTGTCAGTCAAAAAATACTACAAGTACATTTTACACCCAGCTTAGGGTCAGCTTCTGCCCATAACTTCACAGGGTTAGCACAGCCTCACTGTTACCCTTTGTGGCTTGCTGCCCCATTAATGAATGGAAAGCATCAGGACAATCCAAGAACCCTTTTCCAAGGCCTAGGGGGCAGATTTCACTCAAGTGTTAAAGAACACATTTCTCATACCACAAAACAGTTCAATAATGTTAAAGGTGTTATTGGGTGGAGGTGGGGAAATAAAGCTAAGCTTGAGAGAGTATTTGTACCTATGCCTCATTTGCGGCGAGCAGGCGCTGAGGTAGAAGATACATCCCGTGATAAATAGCTTTTGCTGACTACAGAACAATAAAAGGCAGCTTTTTGGAAACAATTAACTAGCATACAGAGAAAGGTCCACTTATTTCCAAGAAAGAAAACAAAAACCCCTTCATTTCAGGAAAGTCTGCTCAAGGGAATGTTTCATTTATATTTTAAAAAGAACTCGGGCAGCCTTGAGCAGTTGACAGCACAGTAATCTTCTCCTCTAAGATTTTTGTGGTTTCCTTAATACTGATGCATTAGCCAGAAAGAGAGAAGCCATCCCAGACGGGAGCCGCTGCGCACGCTCACCCGAGACGCTTCATCCTCCCGACGCACCCATCTCCAGAAAGATCCACTAGCATCAACACTACAGATGTGCTTAGCAATTTAGGAATACAAGTTACTCTGAAAAACTACAGCATGACTTTCTCTAACCTCTAAAGAAAATCCTTTTTAGGCTGATTACAAATCAAATGATTTGATTGTTTCAATGCCATCACCTCATGATTTACCACATAAAAGCTTCAGATTACTTCTCTATGAAAAGGCTATCTGATTATTCCTGAAACATATTTGCAATTCTTTATCTGTAAATTAGACTTTGGTTTCAGTCACAGTAAATAAGATTCTGACAACACCAACTTTTAAAAATCCTCTGGAACCAAAAGCCCTCAAGAAGCATCTGCTTCCCAAAGACATGGCTATTAGGAGCTTTTAACAAGTCAACTATTTTTAATTTTTCCCCCTCTCTTTTTGAGCCAAGAACATAGCTACAGCTCAGGCTTACTGACCTTACTACTGTTTCCCTGGCCCATGGTTGTAATTATGTTACCTGTTAAATAGCAACTGTACAACCCCTGTGATGGTATATTCATTCATTCCATCTCTGGAAATACATTTACTGACATAACCCAAAAGAAACCACCACACATTTCAAGCAATTCTGTGTTTTTCTGTCTCTTCTCTTTTGTCTTCAAATAATGGGAGGAAAAAAAATGAAGAAATGCAAAGACCAAGACCAGGCTTGCTGCGTATCTGTGCATGCAAACCCTCGAAGGGCACAGCGCTCAGACAACTGCAGGAAAGACAGGATTGAGATTTCAACTCAAGCGGACTGTCTTGGTCAAACGAAGTCATCTTAACGACTACTCATAATTCTTGCCTTCCATGTTGTTATCGAGGGTTTTTGTGTGGTTGGTTTTGCTTTGCTTTTTCTAAACAGATTAAGCACTTTATAGAAGCTGACAGGCCTAGAAATTTTGTCAAAACCATGTCATAAACCAGAAACAGATGAGAAGCAACACATGAGGATAAAAGCATTTTGACATTTCTGAGAGCTTATTTTTGAACCATGGACTGTAAAAATTAATCAGCCCAAACAGGCTGAAGCGATTACCTTTCTATTAAATGCTGCGTAAGAATTTGCCCCATCGGTTTTCAAAACAACAGCTCAGATTTCTCCTCTTTGATTTTAAGCCTCATGTTTCACATTTTTAAAGGGTTCTCGACTTCATCTGAAACCCATTCCTGCCCCGTTACCTAATTCCCCTTGAATTTTCTGCAAAGCCTCTAAGAGCCCCTCTCAGGCCAAGCAGCCCCTCCACATCCACAGGGTCGGAGGCCCAGGCCCTTTCCCACCACGGCACCAGGGAACCGCTGCCGTGCAAGACGACACTGCTGAGCATCAGAAGGCACAAGGCAGCTGGGGAAACTGAAAATTAAATGGCTTGGTATATAGGCAGATTTCACAGTTTCTCATCATAAAACGCTTCTGAGAACAAACATGATCCAAATCTCTGAAAAATTTCCACATTTCAAAGATGATATAGAAGTGCCTAAGGAAAGAAAAAAAGGGAATACAAACACACACAGATCTAGTTTATTTTAGTGATTTCTCTTCAGCCACCATTAAAAACAGGATCCCTTTAAGCCACTGTAATGGTCCCAGGCCACAGACTAAAGCAGTAGTTTTCTCTCCAGGGTGTCTTTGACTACCTGAGCATGCTAGATATTTGGCTTCTGGAGAGATTGCAAAGTCCAGATGAAGTATTTGATCTGATACATCTTCTGCACAGTGAATGTTACACTGGGATTTAGCCAGCATAGTACTAAATGAATAACAGTTCAGGGAAAAAAAAAAATCACTCAAATATATCTCATTTTGGAAAGAAAGGTTTACGCAATTTGAAGTTGGTCAAATTCCACCATGACTCCCTCCTGCTGCACTGCCAGGGGCATCCTCAAAGAAGTGGGAGAACAGCAGAGCAGAGGTGCTGATGCTTCTGGGTTAAGGGTGTTTACTTAATACACTACTGAAGGGAATGACCTGTATAAATCAGGTCTTGAAACAATGGGCACACAAAAGACAAAGGAACAGCATGATACAGGAGCACTTGCATTTACAGCCTCTGATGTGCTTCAGTTCCAGAGCAGGAATTTCAAATGCGTCGCCCTCCAGCAATCTAGGGTCATAAGATTTACTAAAAGTAACAAAAAAAGTTTATTTTGCAGAAATTAAAAATACATTCTAAATGGCAACGAGTTGACTCAGCCCCACAATTCACCCTGAACCTTTGGAAGTCTCCTCTGGTTTCTGCGGCTCTTCAGAAACCACAACCAGAGCTATTTGCTTTGTCAGAGGGGGCATCTTGCCCTGCCACTTCCCACGTAAAACACACGTGGTTGGAGATGGTGGCTAGTGCTCTCCAGAGGAGCTTCCTAACTACAGAGGGAAAAACATTGGCTCTCAGTATTTCCCCGAAGAACTGTAGAACAAACATAGCAACTTGCAGCCTGAGAACCTTTGTCAGTATGTCATCCTAACTACCTTCAGCTGATTAGCTGATTGCTCAAGGATTTTAAAAAAAAAAAAAAAAAAAAGAAAAAAGCTCTGAGCATGAATCTGACCCCAATGGTTTTGATGGTTTTGTTGGGGAGATGACAACAAAACTCAGTTGAAGAGAAAGCAAGACACAACAAGAGCTAAACTGTAATCTCACAGCTGGCTTAGGAAAACTAGCATACAATGCTAAGATCAAGAAACAACCACCCCAAAGGCCATTCCCACTCTCCTGGGGGAGCACCCTCCTGCCCCTGGAGCTGCAGGCAGGCAGGATGGCTGATGTGCCTGCCAGGGACAGGGTTTTACTGATATGCACCTTGGCAATTGGTCTGGGGCAGCTAAACTTTCAGGCAGGCAGAAATCCTGCACCTCACTGTTCAAACACTTGGGGATCTACTTACTGCTGCATGACAGGCACAAAGTGGAGGCCCAGGGACAATGGAATCACAGAAGTGGCCCCATCACCGCAGTAGAGGAGGGTTTTGGTCAAATGTCCCACCTCAACAGCAGCTCCTCCTACAGCCCCAGGTCAGCAGGGAGGAGAAAGCTCTTAGAGCCCCACACCTCCAGGGCAAGTGGATTTGCCTCTCGCACCCTGTGGAAACTCTACTGCTCTCATCTGAACAGCAAGGGCAAAACCTGACTCCTCACAAAGGCACTACGAAATTCCCTTTGTGAGCTACTTGCATACAGTAGCATGACTTACAAAAATACCATGTTACTACCCTTTAGAAGGGAGGGCAAGTTGATGCCAATCAACTCCAAGACACTTCAACTGATGCTATGAAACTCAAGTGACAACAGCTTCCATTTTCACATTCACTACCAAAACAAGATAAAGACCAAGGTGTTTAAGAAACACCCAACCTCAGGTTTATATTTATGAGTTGTTAATCCATGCCATATTATCACAGCAAGGAAAAGAAAAAACAAAACCATTCAACAAACAGTAGCAAACTCCCTGAAGTCACAGCGCTCTTCTGAGGGAGTCAGGACTAAGCAAGTCCCATCTGTGTTTTAACATTTCAGTATCACTTTCCAGCAACAACTGGATATTTTTAAGAGCTAGTCTGTTAGGCAGCAAGCTGTTAAGAAACATCTCTACATAGCAAACTGAAGTCAGTGCAATTACTCTGGATATACATTGTTTCAAATAAGACAAGAATGGTACATAGTTAAAACACTTTAGTGCTTGAAATGAGCTTAATGTAACACAAAAAAGTACTGCTTGCAGCATTAGCTCTAAGAGATGCTGTTTTCTAATTTTCTTCTCCTAAACGTAGGTACAACGCTCACTTTGAGCTGCCACTGTTTTCCTGTAGGAAGATTGGAAAATAACAGGTACACCACACAGCCTAAAAGGTGCAATTTTCTCCTATGACAAACATACAGCTTATCAGTGGCACAACTACTCGAAACAAAATATTTCATTCCATGTTGTCCTGTTATCTAGGGACCACAGCATGGCCTTTACTCTATTTTTACAGTCATAGTTATCATTTTATTGTGCTGCATAGCTGTGCTTACAGCCTCCTAAAACTATGCACTGCTATTAGAGCGTATAAAAAGGTGTCTATCACCACTGTAATTTTATCACATCCTTCCTGTAAACAACAGTTGTTGCTGCTGCTAGAAAGAAAATAGTATTTGTTTCAAATAAGTTACAGATGAAATAGATTATTTGAAAAGCTAAAATGTTTTTTCCCTCCTTTTTTATTTAAGTCTTTCATTTTCCTCCAACAAGGAAAAAATAGGCCAGATAGTTTAAAAGATAAATTTAAGCCAAACTAATATTAAACCACATACTCAGTTTATGGCAATCTGTGCAGGCCAGTTGATCTCAGGAAATCACTGCTCACTGACACCAACTTGAGGATTTGCTGTCCTGAGCAGGTATCGAAAAAGGACTGCAATTCTGGAACAGCAGTAAAAATAAACACTTGCTTATGTGGTGACCTCTACTCAACTCTTCCTAATAGGAAAAGCAGCTGGACAGTCTTTTTTTAATCACTCCTGTTAAGTCTTTTAAAAATGGAAGCATCCCTCATCTTTCACATCACCTAATGAAAATGTCTGCTCAGCTCCTGAGACCCAAACATCACGGCATATTTATTCTAATTGTAGCCAGAAGCATGTTAGGCAGCTACCAACATACAGCACAGCACCTGCCCAGAATCTGCAAAATCATCTTACACAAAGCCTAAAGAGAAAAAAAAAAGCAAAAAAATTCATTCACAAGACCGATGCAGAATTCAAGTGCTATAATGTTATCTAATAAGATATTTCATGTTCTGAAGGACCAAAGCACAATCCATATTGTTATTAAGAATCACAACTAATTTGAAGGAATAATTCCAAGCACATTCCCCTTAGCTACAAGTCATTTACTCCAGGTCCTACCATCTCATCTCATTTTCCTATGACCATATCTCACTTGAAAGGCAATGTCGAGAACTGCATCAGTAAAATAAAGTGAACCTTAAAGGAAGAAACAGGCTAGGCAGGAATTTTAGTGGCTTTGTTTCTTTAAGTGGGATAATGTCTACTGTCCAGTTCACAGCACTGCTCCGTAAAAGCTGAATCAACACAGCTGACAGCAAGCTGGACAGAGAGGAAGAACTCAAAAAGCCCTTAACTCAGCTTGGCTGGCAAAGGGGACATGCACAAAATCACTGAGACTCACAATAGCATCATGTTCAGTCCTCTGTAGTGCTCCCTACTCTATTCTGTGACTAGCTGATATTTTGCCCTATCTGCTTATATTTCTGGCTTATTTTAAGGTTCATCCTATCACCTCTCACCTTGGTTTCAGTTCTCCTTGTGGTTCCATCTTCAGAAGTAACAATGGACACATGGGAAGTGGGAGTGCCTGGGTCTTCCTCCACAGTAACCGTCTCTTCCACCATTTCTTGAGGTTCTTGCATCATTGCTATCGAGGTCTGGTTGCTGGGGCTTTGTTCCTAAAGGAGCAGAAACAAAGGCATCTGTCAGTTCTACCACTAAGTCTTCTACTGATTTCAGCTTTTAACAAACACACATATTTTACCCAGTGATTTGCAAATGCATATTCAGAAAAAGATGAATTTACTGTCCCCAAATGCATGCTGAGGCTATGCTGTTCTGACTGGGCTTAGAAATCATGTGAAGGTGCTGTGAAGGACTGGGCAGTTATAAGCAACCTACAAGAGGGTGCTACTTTATTTTTAGGCCTGCTTTAAGTTTTCTCTTCAATGCCCAGTGTAGGAGGAATGGAATTTCCGCTCATAGAAATATTCATTTGGTTCCACAATGAACAGGACCATTGAGTTTGAGCAGTTAATCTTAAACACCATTAAAAGTTTATTCCATTTGATAAAACACTCAGTTGCAGACTACAGAAGGCTGTAAAGGATCAAGACCTTCTGTTAAAGCAGCACCTGTCTCCCACTGTCCAGAGCAATGATAATTGAGAGCATGGATAGCTAGAGATGAACAGCTGAATATGAGAAACACCACCACTCTGACATCCTCCCTTCAATAAGTCTGTAAGATCTACCTGGTGACAAGCTCATTCAACAGTTGCCACAGATGCACAACAAAGAAATGCTGAACAGAACGAAACTAGATCAAGAGCTGGTTCTTGCAGGGAAACTGCCCAAAAAGAACCGTTCTGCTTCTCACGCACACAAATGCCTGAACTTTCCTTTCCTTCGTGCAATTGTGTTCCTCGGCACCGAAGTTGGGAAGTTCCCCTTTGTTCAACGAACATGTTACAGAAGTTTCACAGCAAGTGGCCAATAAAGCACTGACTGACATACTGAGAAATAAGGCTTTTCCCAACATTATAAACCCTCAACTATGTAAAATGAAATGACAGATTATTCATTATATGCCCTGAAGGCTGTGGGCTACATGTAAGCACAGCATCCACCTACAGAGACCTCAAAGTCAAAGCAGGGTTTTATCAGCACGTCTTGTCAAACAGAGCCATAAAGAATATCCTTTATTAAGAAACACGCACATGTACACACTTTTGTTAAAGTACACATGGCCCTAAACTGCAAAGTTAACACAATTCTGCAGAAAACCGTTGACAAATTTAGTATGCGATTTCATTTCACAGGGGAAAAAAGAATAAAGATAAACTGCTGCTATACAGGTCTAAATCTAATTATATCCAGGCTTAAACACCCTGAATTTGTGAGCATCCTCATCACTAATTTTATTTTGTAACACTTAGTCTGGAAAAACTGTTTCATCTCAATAATGGATTCTGGATTGCAGCCTTGGCAGGGCTCTCTTGCAAGCCCTGAAGGACAGGGCTCTTCCAAATGACTTTATGCTGCTGAGCAGGAGCAAGGTATTGAGGTCTCAGCCTCTACAGAGAAAAATGTATTTCATTTAATCCTTATGTGACCTGTAACTTACTTTGAAGCAAGCCGAGATGCCCTTGTTCAGATTCCTTTATTTTCCCCTGTATTCCAACATTCTGGAATCTGGTCTTTAGCTGGAAAGTCACTTTCATTCTCACAGAAGTGCTAATACTAGCCAAGGCCATGTCAATAAGCCTCGGGCAATCGCCCCAGTCAGAAGGCAACACAGACAACCTTCAAAGGCAGCACGTACTGGACCACCGGAGGTGCTATAAGCTGCCACTGCTCCAGTTCCTCTTGAAATCAGAGGAACTCAGGCTATAGAAATAATGAAACAGGATTAGGCTTTTTGAAATCCTAAAAAAAAATCCCTCCTTTGTCTGCAGTGTTTAATCATTATGGCAAATAACTTATGACATACAGCACATCCTCTGAGAGGATTCAGAAGTCAGATTGCATCTGCTGACCACAATTGCAGAAGGGAAATGAACTCCTGTGACAAATGTGAATCCATTCACATTTTTCTTGAAGGGATCATATTCCAACAGCAATTCTCTTCTCACCCCACAGGAAAGCTGCCCCCTTAAGTGGGAGACATTTCTGTAATACTGCAGTTCAGCGGAGATCCAGACCTTGCCTTCATCTTCACACAATCCAAGGCTCACCAGCCACAAAGTGGGTTATATGAGCACAGACTCTTCCCCTTACACCTCCATCCTCATAATCCTCCTTCCTTGTCATTGCCAAGGCATCCACAGCCAGAACTGCCTCACAGTGGGATTTTCTTATTCCTCATGTGCATCCCCCCCATCGTGTTCACTGTGAGCTGCACCCTGAGGTGATTAGAGGAGTTTCCAACTCTTCCTTCTCCTCTACATTCATCAGAGGCAAAGCTCACTTTATGATAACAAACCTGGGGATGTGGAAGGTGAAAAGGAATATTCTGCTCTCGGTGCTTTTGTAATATTTTTCAGTTTATAAAAAAAAATAAAGTCTCCCTTTGTATTCAGGCTGCCTGTAGGCAAAGCAAAATTTTAAAGCTTGGCACTTGAATATAAGCAAACTGAAAAACAGAGCATATTGACTTTAAATGAGCACCAGAGCTTGTTTTTATCCTGTGGCTGCTTCTAAAAATGAAGATTCAGGGAGATATGGTACAGGATCTGCATTCCTGAAGGAGAAAACTAGCAGTAGCAAGAGACCATCCTCAGCATCAGAAAGCATAAAAGCTTGCCAAATTGAAGGCAGATATTCCAATGCAGACACAACTAACCAGGCTACATATTCATGTATTCCCCTTCTCAGTGTGCAAACTACTGAGGGACACAGCAAGCAGAGAAGACCTAATATCATCCAACTTACTCTTCAATGCAATGGCTTAAGGTGGTTCTTTCATCTCCAAAGCCAGTACTTTCCTGACTCTGCTCACCTGCAGTTGTCCCAAGCCCAAAATAATGTAAAAAAAGATGCAAAGATTGTTATCTGTTTTGCTTTAGCTTCCATCATTAGAGATTTTAGGTCATCACAAACTGTAGAAACTAGGACACATTACCCCTTTCAACCACTTTCCCCTGTACTCAGCTTCTAAGGCAATATCTAGGACACTTTTACAAAATAAGATCTGAGATGCCAAACACTCACCAGTTGAGCCCAATTATTCAAAATAAAACACAACTAAGCAGACAGAGCAGGAATATTATTCCCTCAGTGAGGAATCCTACTGATATTTCACTACCCGCTGCACAAGAGGCAGCTCTAGCCCAGTACAAGGCGCTCAAAGCCAGCAAAAGCCTCCACACAATTCTTTCTTGTCTCCTGCAACAGCCAGGAGGCCATGGTCAGACTGAGACAGGAGGGGACTCCCAAACACACGAGGGATCTGCCATTCCACAGCAATCACTGGTGTCAGCAAGCACCCGGAAAGACCAGCTCCAAGTGTTGTCCTCCTTTCCAGGTGCCCTCAGCAGCAGATGGCTGGGTCAGCTCCTTCATCCTGCTGAACTGCTGCCTCCTCTTGAAGTGTTCAGACACAACCACTAAAGCAGTAGAATGGTGGCAGGATTCCTCCCGGAGGAGATAACACTTTGCAAAGTGACACCCCACAAAAGCCTGGCTGAGCCCTACCCATAAGGTCCTCTTCAAAAAAGAGCATCTTAGGATTGTGTTGTCATCTTCTTGAAAGGAACCAAAGTTTTAAGAATAGATTCCAATCTCGTTATTGCAAAGGGTATCAATAGCCAAGGCTTTTCTCAAGCCTTTTTTGCTCAGTATTAAATGAATCCTGTCCCTATTTATCTATGCCTAGATTTCCAGAATGTTTAAAAAAATAAGCTATTTAAAAAGCAAAACAACAAAATCAATTTATCCCTAGCATGTAAAAGTTAAGTGTAGATGAAACAGCTAAAGGCCTTGTAAAATAAGCAAGAACCATAAAATAGTAATTCTTGTTTTGTTAAAAAACAGAATGATTTACCATTTAGGACACATCTCCCAGGGCTTATTTTACATTAGAATACTACAGCTTCTATAATCACCCGCATTTCAATTTCCAGAGTTATATTTCCATCAAAACAGCTATTTCATATCTTTTTTTAATAAACCAGTAACCTGCCCCAGGAGGATCAGACATCCTACTCTCAAGCAGTAAACAAAGTTCTTTATTCTTTGCCTATGAAAATTTTAAACTGCCTACAAGTAATATAAAATTACAGGGGATGACTACTTCCACTAAAACATCCCCTCTTCAAAACCACTGCAAAGGTGCACAGCAGCTCCCTGCTCTCCCAGAGATGCCCTTTGCTGAGCAAACAGCTACACCAGCTATTGAGGGTACTGCTCACTCCAGGCTGCTGCTAGATACCAGATTTGAAGGGTTTTCCAAAGCACAAAGACCAGCCTGCGCCAGGGAACGCACTTGTCCCCAAACCACCCCAGCACAGACAAAGCTCAAGTGTATCAGTTCCTGCAAAACACATCAGATGTCTGGGCATAGTTAATCACATTGGACAATAGTCCTAATTGAATTAAATGTGGATTCTCCCTCCTCCCTTTCTCATGGATTTTGCTTAAGTTACTTATTCACTTACTCCCAGTTTTCTTATTACTTCAGCCTCTGCAAATCATTCGAGATTATTTATAACTCCAAAGTCAGGCAAATATCAGTTCTGGGAGGATTGAGTCTCAGACTGATGCTGTTCTGCAGAGCTGATCCCCTTCCAGCATAAGGCTGCACTTCTGGCTCAGTCAGATCCTCAGGCTGTGCTTTGCCAAAGGCATAAAGAGAAGAAAAAAAGCAGCAAGTCTCCAGAAAGGTGTCAGCCTTGTAAGACACAAGATAATCATGTGATAATCATGCTTGAAGCATCTATCTCCAAACAGTGTCCCAATGGGACAGAGCAGGAGAACCACTGCTGGAGTCTGCTGAACTCCATATTTGTGGCAGACCTTTCTCTAATAGAAGGTCCAGTCTCTGGCAGCTGCGGCTCCAGTCTGACAGCTATCCCAGTCTGCTGCCTTGCCAGAGCTCCTTTTCCTTCACCACAGCCCTGAGGTCCCTGGTGTGCTCCCAATTTGTCCAGGGAGCTTTTTGGGTCTCTCGGTAGCACAGCACAGGGACCCCCAGAAGCCAGGACATCCCTCACAGAGCCCAGTTTGGCCAAGGGGCAGCCCTGGAGGAAACTGCTCCTGAAGCAGGATCAGCAAGGAAGGAGACAGGGAGAGGCCTCCCCTAGAGCAGGGCTGGCACTGCTGGCAGGCTGGGCACCTTCCTGAAGGCCTGGAGACTCTGCGTTCAAGGGCTGCCACACACAGTATTAGTCTAATTGCAAAAATGCAGCCAGATGCAGAGCTTCAGCATCAAGCACAGGTGCTCAGTCACAGCTACCCAAACTCTCTGGACAGTGGGGATCACACTATGAGATCTTGTCCAGGCAACATGCACACGGACTGGCCTACAATGAAACCAGCGCAGAGAGTTCACAAGATGCATGAGGACTGCCAAGATGAGAAAACAAATACCTACTTTCCTACAAATTAGCTGACGCCCTCTTAGCAAGGTTACTCTTCCAGCAAAATCTCATGTGAAACAAATTAAAAAACCCGCTAAACATAAAAGGCACTACTTAAGGCTCACTTCAACACGAACCCAAACACATAACCCTACAACAAGCCTCAAAGAGCTCTTCAAATCACTCTGCTGGAGCTCACGACGAGCTCTCTGCTCTGGCTAGGCAGCTCTAAACATAAGGAAAATGTCCCTCTGCAAAAGGCAGCTGCCCCAGCCCCAACGCCAGCCCCAACCCAGCACTGACTCTTCCCCAAACACTTACACACTTCCTCTGTCCTTCAGAAACACACACAAGTGGGCAACAAGTAATGCCAAGAGCTTTAAAAGCCCTGAGGTTAAAAAGGAACTTTTCAGCAACTGAAGAAACCTCAGCTTGAGAAGTTTAGAAAAGCCACAAAGAGCCGCTTCTTTCATGAGCCAGCAAGTGGTAAATCGGCATCTGAAGGCATCGCACCTTCCAGGGACGGCGGGAGGCGGAGAGGCAATCAAAGCGCAGACAAGGCCTGGAGCAGCAACAGTCACCCCTCGAGCACTGCGAGACACACTGGGGTCCTGTTCAGCCACGCGGTGGCTGCCCATCAACACGCAAGTCTTCGGCGCTTGCCCAACGGTCAACAAAGAGGCTTTTATGCTATTTTAAACAATCTGAAGTGTCTCAGTTAATGGAAGACCGGGCAATTGGCCCTCAACTATTTCTAATTGACTGGAATGATGGATGAAGCTGAAGGGAAAGCTGACCCGCTGAACTTTTCCATACAAAGCTTGAAAACTAGAGGAGATGGTAAACAGTTTATAAGAACCAGAAGTGGGAGAGGCAGAGCCCCTGGGGCTTTGCTCCTCTTAACCTGCTCTAAAGTTGTTTTAGACTAAGGAAGACAAAGATCCTCAACACAGAGCAACAAACAACAAGAAATACCATGCAAGGCCTAAACAAATACAGCATTTTTCCCATGCTCTCCTCCCTTTTCTCCCTTAGCTCTGCCATGCCAGTCAGTCCTTTGAACCAAAAAAGGCAATTTGTCACTTTGACAAGCAAGACGTCTCTCAGTGCTCCATATTGCCTTGCCGTGTGTTTTTCAGATCGACTGGGTGGTAACCAGAGATGTCAAGACATTATGTCCCAGTCAATTTCAGACTGGATGATATAAACTTAAAAATTACATACTAATCAGTGCCACTACACTACAGGTAATGCTCTATGAATCACACATGAGCACTGAGCTAAGGCTCCTGCGCTGCATAAGGGCAGTAATACTGCACTTGGGTAGAGCTCTGTGCTCTCCCAGGAGAACGGAATGGACACACATTTTCCCAGCAGGAAGACAGATGTATAATAGGTCCAGATTCCCAGCAGGAATCTTCAGGCAGCTTAGTGAAGTGTTTAAACACACCACTTTTCATGTCTGGTCAAAAAGCAGACTAGGCAGCTCCACAAAATGATGCAGATCTCGCACAGACAAAATCTCCCTCCTTGAGGCACCCAGTTCTCAATAGTGGTTTTGTAGAGAGGTTACATTAAGAGGCCCTTTAGGAAAGCATTAAGCCTGGGGGATGGACCCCAAAGCTCAACCAAAGCATCCCAATTCCTCATTCCCATCTTGCAAGCTTGTTCTCTCCACAGCAGTTCACCAGATCATGCAGTGAAAGAAGCTTAAGCCACATTTATATCATGAAAATAATAAAAGCAAACAAGTTAAATAACTCCTGGTAGGCACAGTGTTAGGACCAACCCTATTTCTCCTAGCTTTCAACACCACAGTTAATGTTTATCTTGTTACCAGATTTGGCTACCAGAAAAACATATTAAATGAAAAGGAAATGACTGTTTTTTTTTTTTAAACCAGAATTTGGTACAGTGCTCACTCTGATTTGCAGTAATTTAGGTCTGCAGCTCTTCAGCCAAACAACCTCCCAAAGCCAAACACAGTACAAACCAGCATGTCTAATCTGTGACCAAGCCCAGAACAATTCTGACTTGCTTCCTCTGTAGCCTTTCAGATGAACTAATCAAGGCTAAATTGGGAAGACTTTTTAGTGGGATGAGGTTATATCACAGATTGAAATTTTCTAGCAGGCTTTTTCCCCTCATCTCCACCTGCTGCCTCCACAATACAGGCATTAAGGGTGGTGTGGGATGACTCATTTGCACATTCCTTTCTGCAAGCAGGCATTCAGCTTTCCTTTCTCCTCGACCTCAGAGTTTTGGTCAGGAATAAAGCTGATTTGTGTATTACTAGACATCAAGTCCACAAACTTACATGCACATAGGAGTCAGAAGTACAAGCTAGGTCCTTCATCTAAAACAAAGAAAAGAGCCGTCAGTTTGGCAGAGTATGTCAGTGCTTTATGCAGTCCACATGCCCCCAGCCTCTGCCCAGACACTTAATCTCACCACCAGCGTATCAGACCACAAAGAGCCAGAGCTCATCTGCCAGGTTTTGGCCAACACGTGGGCATATCTACTTGCATTGATACCAAAGCATCTCAGAGATGGAGTTGTTTTTTTCAACTTCAAAGCATGTGTAACCCACCTCTGTTCTCTGAATTATGACCAAGAGTAGATCATTGCTTTGGTTCCTTGTAGCTATATCAAATCAGTGTTAAATTCAGCTAATCTCCTCACCCGCCCATTATCTTGCCCATAGATCTCAACCACAGCATTTTTATTTTATTTTTTTTTTTTTTTTTTAGTGACAAGACAAATGGTTGCAGCACAAAAAGCTTTTTCAACCCCGATTGGATCATCAGTGACTTAAAGCCTAAACTCCAAGAAGGCTGTTTCTTAAATAATTTATTTCTTATCCTAGGGGTTAAGTGACTGCAAACATCTCACCATTTCTGTCATACAGAAGGCACTCGCCAAGGTCTCCTGCTGTTAAGCCCCCGAGCAGGTGGGTTTGGCAGGGAGACAGCAGGACGGCTCCTCTGCAATCCCCCTGGAAAATGGCCTACATTTCTCTACTTCCTCATGTCTTCCCCATAGCCAAAGCAGGAGCTGTTCCCTAAGGAGAATGGAGCATGAAATGTGGAAACTGCCTCTAACACAAGCCTGGCTCCCTGTATTATGTAACCTCAGAGCATAAAAATGTGGCAGCAGAAAAGAAACTTGGCGGGAGGTCTTCAGATGGCTCTGAGTCCATTTGAACACTGAAAGACACAAACGAGCCAAGGGAGCCAGAGGCCGCTTCATCTACTGCAAATCTCCCAAACAGAAAAAACTGCAGCAGAAAGACACTTTTCCCAAGCGCAGGGCAGTTGGGGTGTTTTTTCAACTGCCCTGTTCCGCTGACAGCCTCCCGCCCCCACTGCAGTAGCACATTTATTCACGCATTCTCTGTGCATTTCAAAGACTGAACTTGCAACCCCCACATGTTCACAGACAGTCTTCACAGACTGGAAGGACAATAGGAAGACTTGTTTAGCTAATGTTAAACTAGAAATAAAAAGCAAAAAGGCAAGGACCATTTTTTCTTTCCAGTTGCATAACGCATGAAAAATCTACTCCTTTTTAATAATATTTCATAATATTATTGAAAAAATGTGGGAAACTAAGAAAAATTAAGGACACTACTTTGAAATCTCTAAGACTTACATTAAACTATGAAACCCAGACTTTTATCACTCAAAACCCAGCCCTACTCCCCACACACCCCCAGGTCCTACTCCCCACGCTTACCCCTGGCTGATATTCAGGGGAATAAGTGGCAAGGTTACTTACAGTTTGACTTTGTGTCTTCTACATATCAAGATACTGCTCAAGACATGTTATGAACAGCTTAAAAATTCAAACAATTAAAAAAGAAATATTTCTGCCTCTCCCCCATCAGCAGCCAGGATAGGCTGATGGGGATTTCAAGTATCTGCCTTGTGTTTTCAACTAGATCATTATCTTCTGAACACCGAGCTCAGAGACTGACATTAGCAATAGCACTGCTGCTTGATGCTAAAGCATTACTAAGGTATTGGGTGGTAGTGATAGAAAATAGTACAAGAGAAGCAATATTTTCAGTACTCAATGTTATGCTTTAGTCCACCACACAAACCCTCTGATGAAGAGCACTGCTCTCCATGTGCTGTGCTATTAAGATTCTTTTTCAAGGCTCTCCCAACAGAGCAATGCCATTCTCCTCTTTTTTAAGCATGGTTTGCCTAGGCTATATTTTTGGTGCTAAATATTCATTAGATACATATCTTGTACTGGTACTTCCAGACAAGGAAGGGATTATAAAACCCAAGAAATCAAAACACAGCCCAGCACTGAATTTTATGCCAGTGAGCACTCACAAGCAATAGCATACTGCCTTGCTTGTGATTTACTGGTAACTCTATGAACACATTAACGTGACAGTGTTATAGCAACATCATTTACACTGAGAAAGATCTATTCAGCTACACTAAGAATGTATGGGTGGATATGAGAACACAGAAGAGGGACAGCCTGCTCCTTAGTTCTTCCTAAACTCATCAGCTCTCCACACTTAGCAAGCAGAACTGACCCCTGGTTGCACAGCTGTAACAAGAACTACTTCCACCTCACCAAACCAGGCCAGGCTGGACCCTCTTGTGTCTACTGAAGGTGAAGCAGAGGTCACTCCCAAGAGATGACAGTTATCAAGTCAGAAAGAACAAATCCAATCATTTAACTCCTAGATGGAAGATAGCTGATATCCCAGAGGGCTGCACTGCCATCCAGAGGGACCTGGACAGACTGGGCAACTAGGCAAGTGCAAGGTCCTGCACCTGGGGAGGAATAACCTCAGACACCAGCCCAGGCTGGGGACTGACCTGCTGCAGAGCAGCTCTGCAGAGAGGGACCTGGGCGTCACAGGGGATGACAAGTTGACCACGAGGCAGCAGTGCCCTCGTGGCCAAGAAGGCCAATGGGATCCTGGGGTGCATTAGGAAGAGCGTCTGCAGCAGGTCGAGGGAGGGGATCCTGCCCCTCTACTCAGCCCTGGGGAGGCCACACCTGGAGTACTGTGTCCAGTTCTGGGCTCCCCAGTGCAAGAGGGATGTGGAGCTGCTGGAGAGAGTCCAGCGCAGGCCTATGAGGATGATCCAGGGCCTGGAACATCTGCCCTGTGAGGAAAGGCTGAGAGAACTGGGCCTATTCAGCCTGGAGAAGAGAAGGCTGAGAGGAGACCTGAGCAGTGTCTATAAGGACCTCAAGGGGGGCAGGGAGGAGGATGGGGCAGCCTCTTCTCAGTGGTGGCCACTGACAGGACTAGAGGAAACAGCCACAAACTGAAGCACCAAAAGTTCCACAGGAACTTAAGGAAAAATTTCTTGCCAGTGAGGGTGACAGAGCCCTGGAAGAGGCTGCCCAGGGAGGTTGTGGGGTCTCCTTCTCTGGAGATCCTCCAAACCCACTTGGACATCGTCCTGAGCCACCTGCTCTAGGTGACCCTGCGTGTGCAGGGGGTTGGACTGGATGATCTCTAGAGGTCCCTTCCAACCTTAAGCATTCTGTGATTCTATGACTTAAAGCCATAAACATACTGTATCAGACTCAGAATAGCTCTCAAAAAGTGTGTTTGGAAATCCAGAGAATATGCCAGATAACTTGCTCTCTACATCCTCAGCAGCAGACATCCCAGCTATCCTTAATCCTAGCTTTGTAAACCTCGTAGACATAATTCATTCTGCTTTTGGATCCAGAGTATTTTGCAAAGCACTGCAGTTCACTGGCTTAGAAACCTGCCCTGCCTGCTCACTGGGTGAACAAATTTCTGCTGACTACATGTATCAGTTGAGTTGCAGTCACCAGAGATTAATAATTTTCACTGCTAAGAACAGAGGCTACAAGTACCAAGTAGAAACATTATGCATGTGCCTGAGAAGGACAGGTGACATTGATAGTGACATTTGACTATCCTGGTAAAAGCATTATATATATTGCACTAATGAAAGCCAAGGTCCTTCAGTAAGAAGTTTGGCACACGCAAACAACCCCAAAGTGACTGAATATTGCACAGTACTGCTTAGAACTCTATCACATTCCAAAATAACTACATCTTTCCTTATTTACTATTCACAACTCATTTTAGAGAGTTTTTCCCTTGGGAAAGTGAAACAGGACATGGAACAACTGTTCTACTAATTTCTGTGTGAACACCGATATTCAAACATTAATAAAAGAGGTACTTAACTACTTAGTCTAAAAAATATATATATTTTCTGACAGACTGCTGAAAAGTCCTTGCCCATCCCAGGTAGCCACTGCTCTTCAGAGGATGAGCCATTTAAATCCAGGGCTCTGAGCTCCCCATCAGCCTCAGCACACGCTGGGGAAGGCACCAGGTAAAAGGTGCATTTTCCGAAGGCAATGTTCAGGTGCTACACACGTGCACCCCTGCGCCCACGTCCATTCTGCCAGTCATTTACAGAGCAGGAACCCAGGCAGATTGACAATTAGTTTTTACCTGCAAGAGAAGATTGAGGAGTCCAGTGCTCACGATGTTTTGAAAATCCCCAAAGGGAAGCTGACAGAATTAGCCGTGTGAATACATACGTGAACAGGCTCTGCAAAGGCTCCTTGCTTTTGCCACACAAATCTAAATGCCCTGTTTGAACTTTGTATCTTTTGGAAATTTTGCTTCTTAAAAAACACACGTAATTGATAAAATGTGTTTGTCAAATGTATTTTACATTCTTCCTGTAACTTTTCCAAGTTAAATAAGATCACCAGGTAAATCTCTCCATTTTTTAATCTTCTGTGACTTTTTCCCCCCAAATACAAAAAGAGAATATTTGATGCAATCAGAAGAACTTCTGGCTGAATTCTCTATCAGCAAGATTGGCTTAGTGGCATTCTACACTGCTGAAGAGACCTCCAGAACAAGTCACTGCAAGAATTGCTTCAAGAACATTAGCTTGATACCAGCAGCAACGCCACTGCACAAGACGTGGTCCTGCTGCTTACAGCATTAGGCAGTATCTGCACTTTTAGCAATCACACAAGTTCAAACTGTCAGTAGTAAGTAGTGTTTGTACGCTATTTATATATTGTGACTACTACAAAAAAATTCACAAGAGAACTAATTAGCTGTCAGGATCAGGCAGAAAGATTTTAGGCATCTTTGCTGTCATTCAGCATAGTAGAGCGCAAGCACTAGTTTATTACTGTCAGAACTCTATGATCTCGATGACAGCCAATAGATACTTTTTCTGAAAGTAAATTAAAATGGAAGTTTTTAATTCAGCTCAAGTGCTCTGCAGTGTCTGTTGTCCCTCCTGCCTACAATGCTAAGGTCAACGCAGTACTAAACACACTCAGAGCTGCTCGACATTAACAGGGAGGCACATTGACAATATACTGCCATTTCGTAGAACAGCTCATTTTTGCAAACCTGTGGACGCTTTTATACAGAAAATACCTGTGTCGAGAGCTGATAAGGCCAAATGCAGAACCACCAATGAAACGTGCTTCCCAAAACAAGGGGCCACAGCCACGGGAGCTGACCAGGCTCAGCTAGGCAGCCCGGAGAGCAATGCTGAAGACTAGTGTGCATTAATATCAGCGATAGGTGAAAACACCGCGGGTGCCAGGCGGCTTAAGCACTAGCTGCTGTCCACATTTCTAAAAGCCTGGCCAGACTAGAGGAGGTGCTTGCTAGCCTAGCGAGAGAAAATAGCAAGTGACACGTCAGGAAAGGAAGTTCACTCTCCATTCACGCATACAATCCTGGGCCAAATAGAGGAGGTGCCAGAAGGTTTTCCCCTGACAACAAGTGTTTATTAATTAATATGTGCTGAATTAATTGCTTCCCCATATGGTCTGCTGTGCGTCTGAGACTGCAGCTCTACTGTTGCTGCTACATCAGGCACAACACCTACCCACCAAGTTCAAAGGGCACTTCAGTTTATCCAAAGTTTAACCGATGTATTTTGCTCTTTTCACCAAGTTCAAAGTGTGGCTGTCTACACAGGGGTCATGAAAAGTACACTAAAAATACCCCAGGCAGAACTACTTAAAAATAAATTTTGCTCTTAGACAGCAGCGCAGCACACAGCAGAAAACCAAAGGAAGAGTGAGGCCATCCCCCTGCCTGGGAGCCTGTGACATGGGCAGTCCTTTCCCACGCTCACCACCACAGGCTGCTCCCAGCAGCGGCTCCCACTACTACGCGGCTCAGCTTCAAATCCAACATATCCTCTCATTCCTACTCCCTTCCATCAGTGCAGCAGAGCTATTTTTAGACTGACTGCACCTGGCACAAGACTACGCAGTGACATCATTTTTCCAGCACTACCAGCCTCATTGAGACTTGGTTCATCACACATATTAGAAGTGGCAGCTGGCAGAGTCCACGACTCCTTTCATTTCCCGATGGAAGAGCCATCCTTCACAGGGCCGGCTCCGGCTGGGAGCGCTCGTGCGGCCATCCCTGCACGCACATGGCGCCGACCGCACGTCTCACCCATCAGGACAACCCCCTCAGAGCATTGCCATCCAGCTCCGACACCTCCTCGCCCAAGGAGGAGCCCACGGCAGCCCCAGCAAGGGCGAGCGCCCGCCCGCCCAGCTCTTGTGCACACACCTGGATGTCTGTTTTGGCCAGGTTTCCGGTTTCAGCGTTCCCTCACATGCACCATCCTGGCTTCATTCTACACAGAAACTTGAACACCACCCACCATGGGGCACACGGATCAGAGCTGAGCTCTCTGTTAATGGTCATTTCTTTACACATATGAAGTAATTTTAAAAGTGTAGTATAGAAGATAACACACACTGAAGTGGGCTCAAACCAGAGCCTGCATAATCTCCCGCCACATCGGCTCAGCACCGAGGGATCAGTATAAAGCAGCGATGCAACCGTAGTGCTCCCAAGCAACATGGTGCCGAGGCTCCCCTGGTCTGGCAGGGGTTTCGCAAAGTTTGTGACATGCCACACGGACTTCATCTTCCGAGGAACCAGCAAATCCCTCCCGGAGCAGGGAACTGCTGTTCTCCGACTCAGAATACCTGCCCAGTCAATGATTAAACCCTTTGACATTGACAGCATCGCTCCTCCAGGTACTAGCAGAAAGCACGTGGCAGCCCAAGCAGTAAATGCTCAGTTTCTAGGTATTGTGATACAGCCCTGCCTACACAAAGGATTTGGAGAGGGGTAACCACTGTACCCACACCCCCCTATCTGTACAACCCAAGTAACTGCCAGCACGGGGGACTGAGCTCTTCCTAGAAGCACTTGGTTCCTCTCCAAGGACTCAAAGCTGATGGGATTCTTCCCATTCCCTTCACTGTGTTTTGATTCACTGCCCTACTTGCAAATATAGAAACCTTTGTGGTCCACCTGGAAGTCATTAATGATTAATCTTAAAGCAAATCAAATATAAACAGCTCTTGGACTTTCCTCTGTTTCTTCATTTTTAACTTTGAAGTAAAAGGTACAAAAGCAAGGTGTAAGAGACAGTTGAAAATTGTAAAAGACAGCCGAAAATACTCAGAAACTGCACTGTTTTTAACTCTCAGCACCATAGCTGGGGAGCCAAAGGCTCTAATCACAAAACATGGATTAAGCAAAGTTACTTGGAACATATAAAGTACATGCCAGACCAAATCACAGAAAAGACTCTGTCTTATCTTCTGTCAAACATAACCATTGTACACTGGATTAGTCTCCAAACACTCCCTTAAATGAGCTTTACAAAAATCAGAGTAGATGAGAAGACCAGGAGCACTAATTTGTGCTGCCACAGCCAGAGGAGCTCAGGCACTGCGGAGGAGCGGGGAGCCAGGAGATCTGCACTGGAAGAGGTGGCTCTGCCTGCAGAGACAGCTCGGTGGCAGGATTAGGTCCTCCACACACACAGCCCTTTGAAAGATGTCATATTTGTTCTTTTATGTCTGCAATGCAGCTCTGGGAAGCTGCTAATCGGAGCCCAAAAGGCAGCTAGCAGGAGAAGCAACACAGGCACTCACTTCATTAGAGCCATTTCCAGCCTTCGCTGACAGATCTTGCTCAAAAGGTATTTCAGAAAAACTTCCTCGAGCAGCCCATGAGAAGCTAAAGCAGCTCAACTGTCAAAACATTAAAGCATCCAATGAAGAGAAGAGGGAAATACCAATCAGGGACTGCAGGAAAGGGAAAAAGCCACAGTTACACTTTCATTTATCTATAAAACAGTTTGTGCAGTCAGTGGAACCAAGTCATTTGATTTAGATTCACCTCACCTATCAGTCCCTCTGCTCTTAAAAGGAAAATATCATTCAGGATTTTCTTGAGGGAGTTAAAAGAAGTCTCCTTCAAAGATCTCCCTAGACCAAAAGCACTAGTGACTACCTGCAAGGTATAAACATACCGAAAACTCTCAAAAAGTTTCTGCTCTGTCTTTTGCTTTCAACAGTACAAGCTGTCACACAAGTTCTTGATCTCTTTTGTAGTTGTCCATTACTTGGAGGCTGACTGTAAGAGATTATATACAAACACACAGCTACAGCTCTTTCAGAGAAACTCCTGATGCAATTACTGTCCTGAAGGAAAAACACTGCTTACCCTCATTACCCTACCCTGCATGCAAATTCATGAGAATTTGATGAGAATGCATGAGAATTGATGAGAGTAGAGAAATAGCTTTCCTTACCAGTTACTTAAGTGTTTACTTTCATTTTGTCAGTCAAACTAAAGAAATGAAGGGAAATGAGGGGATGAGGCATTAGAAGATCAATTGCTGACTTCAGTCAGTTAAAAGAATATTTGCAACGTGATACAATATTTAAAAAGCTTTTGGGAGGCATAAGCAAATTAAGGGCATTTCTTTGTAACCTCTAAGACTTTCAGTAATCTGAGATTATAGCAGTTTTATTGCTCCTTACCCTCACCCTACTCCCGCTCAGTAGATATTCAGGGCAATACATGGAAAGGTCACTTACAGTTTAACTATGTGCCTTCTACATACCAAAATGCTGCTTAAGTGTTACGAATACCTAAAACAACTCCAGTACAATTAAAGAAAAATCAAGCAGCGGTACCTTGGGTGGGCCTACATGCTTTGTTTCCTTTCTGAGATTTGCCTCTCAATGGAGCATTTCATGAGAAGCAGCAACAAAGTGCTGTTTCTATTCAGTTGGTATCCCAGATCATGAGATGTTTTGGGAACAGTGGGAGGTAGCAATCACAGCAAAAAATAGTCAGATGACTAGGGAATGCAAAGTACGAAATGGCTGGAGCACATATTATGCCTGCTTTCGTTAGGGAAGGCTGGGTAAATGCATACACATAGCATGCAAAAGAAATAAAATTGCCTTGATGAATCTGATTTAACACTGTTGGAAAACAATTCACAGCTAGGGATTTACTAATACCATTTTCCCAAAATGGGCTTTGCATGCCAGCTGCATTTTATTTCTGATAGCACCTTTAAAAATGAAAACCAAGTCAAACCATCTCTAGAATGTAGATGACAACCTCCACTCCCAGTATGGGTATAAGTAGTCACAGTCAATTTGCAAAGTTGTTTTTCTCTCTTTATTAAGAAAAAAGGAAACTTACCTTAAGAAGGGAAAAATAAAAAAGTAACATATTTTAAAATATCACAAACTCACTCTACTTTTGCAATAATCCATGCTTTTCTTTTGATCCCTTTGCATTTTATCACAGAATGCAAAGGTCCTCAAGCAAATGGGATGCTGCAGTGCAACAGACAGAAAAACCTGCAGAATTGAGGTCAGTGGTTTTTACATTGGTAACTGCTATTCTCTTTTACTGAGAGAGGCAATGAGACACATGGCAGGTAGAAGAGAATGAGAGCTAACCCAGTTAGCTTACGTGCCTTGCCTCATTAAAT
This sequence comes from Nothocercus julius, assembly GCA_013398735.1. Taxonomy (NCBI): domain Eukaryota; kingdom Metazoa; phylum Chordata; class Aves; order Tinamiformes; family Tinamidae; genus Nothocercus; species Nothocercus julius. Next base: position 1,251,982 of record VZSV01000122.1, on the reverse strand, counting down.
TACCTGTTTTGAGGATGATTAAGAGCCCAGCAGCACACAGAGGCTGAGCACTAGGGCCTCCAAAGCCCATGAGCACTGACCACCAAACCACAGGAGCTCCCTGCCCAGAGCCCCAGCAGGTCAGACCCCTCTTCCTTTAGGATCCGGCCATCAGGTGCAATGCAGTTGAATTTGTACACATGACTGGGGGAGCAGCAAGAAATATTTATGACAATCCAGGAGACAGCAGCTCTGCTGACTGATGGCTCAGCCTCAAAACAAAATCTAGAAAGTTTTTTAATATTTAAAAACCTAATAAAGTATTTTCAAAAACTGCACATCAGTTAGACCCTTGCACTGTCTTTCCAGTGAATGCCACACTGCAACTCCTATATTTGTGATTATTCATTAAACAAAGGGGAAAATAAAGTCCTTTGGCTATAGCTACTGGTGGAATGAACTGCTTCATTCATCTAAATAAAGTCAGCTCTAAAAGCTGTAATAACCATTCAAGTGCCTACATTGATAATTATTTCTCTGCTTATCCAATTCATTATAAAGATCTAAATAATAATCTCATTTAGCATAAGTGGAGATCAGAGACAATCAAGACACCTGTTCAGATTCAGTGCTCTGCTTTGCATTGGAGGACAGTCCCCCGCAGTAGCCACTCAGCAGCTTTATTCTGCCTCACACAAATGTCTTCAGAAATGGGGTTCCTAAATCTCCTAGCAGTTGTTCAAACACCACACAGCACCATGATGGTTTCCTCCATCTCTTACCATCAGTCCTATTTTGGGGACAGTTACCACTGATATCCTAATGCTGTCGCAGGATAATGAATGGCCAGTATTTCAGGATAAGAAGGACAGCACTCCAAGGGATAGAATGGCTTGTGAACTGCTATATTATTCTACTTTCCTTTTCCTTATATATAGCTTTTGAGTCTTGGGTTTTGCATGCAGCTGCAGCAATAATTACCCTTCTCAAAAATACGATTTCTAAAACCACAGGCATGCTCCATCAGGGAGCACGAGCAACACACCTTTGCAAGGCCAGGAGCAGCACCTCCCACGTGCTCTATCCACTGCCTTTCAAAAGGGAATTTTGTCTTTCAAAGACAAATTTCATGTTTGTCTTAAGGAAATTACTGTGCCTTTCTGTGCTTCATTTCAGTTCTGCATTTATATAGATTCACAAGATGATACATTTGCTGGCAACTTTAATATATGATTAAGTGCTCCTGAATTTGAAGCACTTTCATCTTTCCAGCAGATGATAACTGAAGTTAGTGCATGCACTGCCACAGAAAACTTTTTTAAACAGCTCAAATACTATTCTCATCCACTACTGAGTGACCTAATCTTCAGGTAGAGAACAACAGCTGAAGTCTTAGAGACCAAAAATTGTGGCTTAGAGTCTTTTACTTGGCAGACAAGCCCAAGACAACTTCATATCAAATGGTAAAACACAGCCAAAAAAGGCAAAACAAAGTCCCAGCCATACACAAGTTCCTGCTAAGGGAGTGTTGTTTCCCAGGAGTTTGGAAGTACTTCCAAACAGCACTTGGTGTGGGTAGCAAGTCAACACCTTCAGTACAAGCTGTTTATTTTAATAACTCCTCTTTTAATTGTCCCTCCATGCACAGCAGTTCTCAGACACAGACTCACTTGTGCTCTGAGCATGTGTGAATACGTACTGCTGCAAAATTAGAAATTAAAGCAGAGTTGCTAACAGCAGCTCCTCTGCAAGACAAGCACTATTTTCTCTCTTCTTTGCATTTCAGAAATAAAAGCTTAAGCTAATAATGAATTAAATGATTAAAAAGCAATGAAGCTCATTTTCCATGCTGTAATAGCAAAGGAACTGCCAAAGAGTTTACTCTTGACTGTTTACTGAGCTCCTAAAATAATGCAAGCCATTACTTCCAGTAGGCACCAGAGGTGTAAACACAAGACTTAAAGAGGCAAAAACCCTACAACAGCCACAAAAACACCTACAAACACACCCAAACCCTCCCCACATCAACATGCTGTTCTGAGAGATTACAGTAATCTGGGTAGGGGAGAACAGAAAGGACTAGCGTCTGGCCACGTACTGTCAGGATGCCCATGGAGAATTTACACAGTGCACCAAGTCGCAGTTAAAAGCACTAAACAAAAGCCAATCATCTTGGTCTGCAAATTTTCACTTCCAATTGCTGTTCAGGCACATTGTTGAGAGCAGACAAGTTATTAAAAAAACACCTTTCTCCCACAACACACACTTCTGCGCTGACCTGCGGAGCTCTCAAAGGAGTCTGCATATGTTTAGGCCAGCAGAACCTACTTGACTGGCATCCCACATTCAGTACCAAGAAGAAAACTCATGTACAACATAACTCTATTAAAAGTGGCTTCATTTAAGTCAAAAGCCAAGTCTGGCTCATGCGGCCAGCACAATTAAATAACAGAACAGCATGTTGAAAGAAGAAAGTTTCTAAACTGAACATTATATTCTGGGAGAAAAACCACAGTGTCACCACAGTGACAAGGGCCACCTCTGAGTTACAGCTTCACAGCCATAGATTGAGTTGCTTCTCGAAGTTATGGGGAAAAAAAAGCCCATTTTACAGATGGGCAGTAGCATGCTGACACAGTCAGCAGCAGCCACCGCTGCCCCCCTTAGCCCATTCCTATACCCCAGGCACTGTTTCCCCTTTCTAAAAACTAAATTCTTGGGAATCCAAAGGATTTACTTTCAGCTTATTTCTTAACATCTCGTTTAAAATGTCCTTTAGGAATCTCAGACAGCCCAACTCAGGCCAAAACCACCACAGCTACCCTAAAATGAGAGGCCTAACCCAAGCAGAAAGTGTTTCAAAGAAACAGCTTTCAACAGGAGGTCTCATTCAGCTTTCACCTATACTGGGGTGCACCAGGGACAGCTCTGCTAAAGCCATATCATTACATCAGTACAAAAGGAGGGCCAACATATTGCTTCTGCAAGGATAAAACCAGCAGGAGAAACAAATCCTAAACAAATAATCCAACTGGAAGCTTTTACATTTTTTTTCCTGAATCTAACACTTGTCTACTACAGCTGCAAAATGCCCCCAGTAGATCCACAGACAACACTTGGTTCAGGAACTCACATAAACACGTTCAGAACCACATATTTGAAAAGACAGAAGCATATAACAGAGCTTGTCCTGGGGGCACAAAACAGAATTGGGTCAGAAAATTGGGTAACATTTGACTTGCTCAGGCCAACACAATCAGGCAAAAAATGAAGTTTTGATTGAATTATGTTCATGCTGGCTTGGAGCAGTTATCTCCTACCGACTTCAGTACCAAATGCCTGAAGCAACGACACTATCATGTTCCACATTCTGAAGAAAGTGGGCTCCATTTCAGCCCTTCACGTGTGCACTTGCACAGCAGCCATCTTCACCCGCCAGCAAAGACAAAAACCTTGTGCAACCTTTCCCAAGCTTAACTAAAAATCACCTGACACCTGTCAACAGAAGGGAGAGCAGAAGGAGAAAATGCTGTGTTGGAGCAGACGTGTAGCCATCCCAACGTGACTCTCCTTTTGCCACACCTGAGGGTGCCTATGCATGTACAGCCGCTCAAGTTGTGTCAAGTGGTGGTGGATCTTGAAGTTCCAGCTTGTGGCCCAACCACTTCACACATTTATATAAACCCATTCTGAACATCACAAATTTCTCAGTGAGATGTCTTCCCAACATGGTTTACCCAGCACTGTTTTACCTTACCCAAACCCAAATTTCTAGCTGTGTTGCTACAAAGATTGATAGGGCAGAAAATTTGACATCCACTCTACCCAACATATTTCCTTGATGTGATTTCTAAACATCTCCTCACCCCTTGAACCACAGCAGGAAAGGGGGTGCAATTTATTCCCCCATAAACTGATGGAATGAGAGAGAGTTGAATTGAGAAATAGACACTGAAAAGCAGTGGAGGAGAACAAGAGAAAATAAACAGGGAGGTGAAGGCATCAGGGTGGAGACCTGCTAGCAGCTACTAAGACCACACAGGGAAAACCACATTAAGGAAAACCCTGAGGACAGGCATCTGGATGGTACTGACAAACAACCTTGCTATAAAGTCGGACAGCAACAGTTCTCAAATACTGCAAGAAATATCCTAAAGAAAAAAGGACCATATTTCCCTTCTGATTACATAAATCACAAAAAACTCTACTCCATTTCAATATTATTTCATAAAATTTTGAAAAAAAATGCAGGGAAAGGCAAAGTAACAGCATTACGTTGAAGCTTCTAAAACTTACACTAAACTACAAAATCTTGAGTTTTTAATCGCTCAAAAACCTGCCTAGATTAGCTATGGTCCCACTGCCGACATTCACCCTCCGTTGCGCTGCCTGGGGGAAAAGAGGACCATACTTTCATTCCAGACACAAAACCACAAAAACTCTACTCCCTTTCAATAATATTTCACAAAAATATTGAAAAAAATGTGGGGAAAGATAAGGCAAAGTAACAACACTGCATTGAAACCTCTAAAACTTGCATTAAACCACAAAATTTTGAGTTTTTAATCACTCAAAAAACCCGGCGTTTAACCCCAGGCACACTCCCAACACTTACCCCCAGGCCGTATTCAGGGAAATAAATGTCAAGGTTGCCTACAGTTTGACTTTTTATGTCTTCTACATACCCTGATACTACTCAAGACGTGTTATGAATAGCTAAAATAATTCTAACAATTCAAAAAGGAAAATGAAGCAGGAGTACCTTGGGTGGGCCTACACGCTTCCTTTCCTCTCCGAGATTTGCCTCTCGACAAAACATTTTATGAGGAGAAGTGATGAAGCCCTCCTATTCAGTAACTATCCCAGATCCTGAGATGCTTTGGGAACAGTAGGAGGTAGAAATTACAGCAAACAATAGCTAAATGACTAGGGAATACAAAGTACAAAATGGCTGGAGCACATGTTATGTTTGTTTTAATTAGGGAAGGCCAGGTAAATGCATACACATTGTATGCAACAAGTCTCAGCCAAAGATGAGACTCAAGTCCTTCAGCTTCTGAGGCCACTGAAGAGTCAGCCTCATCAAGTATATCCTTTCTGCCCAACAAGTGTCCCACAAATGTAAGGTTACCTCTGGAACTCATTTATTAGGAATTCCAGCAATGCTGTATGCAGATGTTACACGTCACTTTAGGCTTCTGCTAAATTGCAAGCGTTGTTGACCCTAACGTGAGGAATTAGCTATACTGGGACTAAAACTGCAGAATTCCCCTGAATGTTGACCACAGTTCCTTCTCAGGACCACAAGGGCAGGAGAGCATTAACAACCGAAACCACCACAACCAACAATCTCCAGTTCTCTGTAGATGTTCTTCAGCATGACAAGCCGGGCTAGAATCGTAAAGTCTTTTGTCATCTTGTCCCCTTTCCATGATCAGACTTTTGGGCTATATTTTTCCCCCCCAAGCATTTCCCATGTCAAAGGCACTCACTGTCCTTAATATCTAATAGAATTTCTTAAATTCTCAGCATAAGCTACCATTTCTGTAGCACAGCTGTACTCATCTCCTTCACTATTTCCCAGCAGCATTTCCTCTCCTCTTCCTTATTGCCCATCCTACATTAGCATGGGACACCCAGCACCCATCTCCCTCAGTGCATGCCCAGAGCACCAAGGCTCCACTTAATGAGCCAGCTATTCAACCCATGCATCAGCAGGAGCCTTTCCTGCCTCCCCTTTCACAGCAACCTTTCAAAACCATCAAATATAATTCACAGCTCCTCTGCCTCTGAGGTTTTATTACCAGGCCCTTTCCATCTAAGGAGGCACAGTGCCAAGATAAAGAAACTCACTCACTACTCATACAATCCACTGTCCATCATATGTACTCCTACTGTACCTGTACCTTCTTTTACCACACGAATTCCTTATTTTGAGAAGTATATGAAGAGGCACACAGTCATGACTCCCCCAACTCTACCACTGGTAGAATGGGAACACTGGCAAACACTGATGCACAATGATTGACTCTATGGCTTTCACCTGCATCTCCCTACAGAGGTGAATAAATATACCTTTTTATTTGCAAAAAGGCTTGTGATCTGTACATTCCAAGTTCAGGTTATTTGCAGACTCTCAGTTCCACTTCCACAACACCTAAGTCAATTTGTGCCCAAAATTGCTCTATTTATAGCAGCTTCTTCCCTCTGGGGAATCATCAATATAATAATCTCTCACAGATCCTTTAATACGGGCTAACAACAAAGGCAAGAAGCCAACGACAAAGGAGGCAAGACTCCAATTTAGAAAAGTTTTTACCTCTTAATTGAAAAGCAAATGAAAATCCAGTGTCTCAAGAGTTGGATCAAGTGTTTCAGAAATGCTCAGACTCATTTCTTATTCCTACACACCAAGTGAACCCCTCTGCCATTGGATTGAAAGTCTGCACTCTGCAATCTCAACACTAATGCAAACTTCTAAAAATATAAATATTTCTCTTGCAGATCATCCATGTGGTTTCTAAGCAGCTTTTCCTCAGAAAAGCACAAAGCTCTCTTCCGCTCTTCAACTTGAAGCCAGCTCTACATACTCCTATAGGTCAACCCTCCAGTCATCTATCTTTATATTCACAGGAAAAAAAAATGTAGCTGTTTTAACAAGCAACAAAGCCTGAGGATTTCTCCCAGTCTAGCAAACATGCATCCTGCTCAGAACAGCAAAAACACAGCATCACTGCTGATTTTGTGGTCCTGCAGCCAAGTTTTGACCCTGCTGCACATGAGCTGCTCTTACAAATCACTTCTTTCTGCATTTCTAGGTCACTACTTGACTACCACCTTTACAGTGATCCTAAGGAAAGCTTTTTCTGTTTTACACCCTTGCTGCTGTATTAGTTGGTCAGTGGATGAGGTCCATGGTAAACCACCATCCCTCATCACTGCCCGGCTCACCACAGAGCTGCTCTTGCCATGTGCTGCGCTGGTGAGACCAGCTCCAGCAACCCTTCTGCGGGCAGCCTGCAAGCAGCCAGCCAGACAGCTGCTGGCCTAACTACCTTGGCATCCTGCGCTGCTAAAAATACCACAGCCCTATCCCACCAAGAAGGAGCAACTGCTCTTCAGCTGGACCACTCAAATCACTCTACTGACCAAATAAGAAGATAAAGCCCAAAATGTGAAGCAAAACAGTTTTGCATGTGAAGTCAGTAGTCACACATCAAGAGAACCCTACCCAGCTATCATGCTGGGCTGCTACAAGAAAGCTAGAAACCAAAGTAGTTGATCTGATAGACTAAGAGACCAGTACCAGTTCTCTACTGCAAAGGGTCACTTTCATTGCTTGAAAGGGTAGCTTTACAAGTTTATTATGTAATAGCTCATTAATGTAGATAAAACTTCTCTGGTCTGATGCTAATTTGATGTAGTTTAAATAGTCACTAGGTAGTTCAAGGTTTACTGGCTTCATTTTGTTCAGGCTTAAAATTGTTTAGTGGGCAATTCTTCCAAAAGCACTTAAGGCCTGCAGATGCCTGGTATCCCTTATACTCATATTAGCAGTTGTGCATCTTGAAAAAATATAACCCTCTATAGCACTTTGTGTAAAAAACAACTGAAGGAATCCTGCAGGAGTGAGGGATGTTGCCTCCTGTGCTGCATGGTACAGCAAAGCAAGGATGCAGCAAGCGCAGTCCAAGAGGGAAGCTATGGGGACGCACACATGGAAACATACGGCTGTGCCCAGCATCCTAAGTGGGACTTGGCCAAGTAATCATGGAGCAGCTCCTGCACAAACACCCATTAGCTCCCTGCCTACTGAAAGGCCTAATTATCTGACCCAGCAGGGCCAGGCTGCTCAGCCTAACAACACTAAAAACAGTACAGAGGACAATGGTTTTGGCAGGGTTGAACTATAAGAGTAGCAAGAGTAAAGTCACATGCACAAGATTTCTGGGGAAAAATGCATTTTCCGGCTTATAAATAGAAAAAACATTTAGAGATTTCTTACAAAAGAGGGCAGTTAATACCAGATCTGTCAACTATTTCAGAGACCTTTTAAAATATACTTTTAATTGCAAGCCAAAGCAGATGAGTATATTAGGGAGAGGGAGAAAAAAAATTCCTCTGCTCATCCAAGCTCACACCAAGAGAATCCTTCAATAATCTCATAAAAAAGTTTGCAAGACAGACAGAAAATCATTTAGAATGCATATAAGATTTATTGACTTGGACTGGCCACACATTTGATAGCATATCTTGCTACTGGTACAAGAAGCAGGGAAAAATAAAATTAAAGCTGGTCATTGGAAATATGCAGGCTTAGTTTTAAATGAAGCTTAAAAAACAATACAAACAAAAAACTTCTCCAGACTCTTTGGAATGTAAGCCATATGCTCAAATTATTCATATTTTCCCTCAAAGATTCTAAAACAAGAAATAGGTTCCAAACCTTCAGCGACAGCAGCATTTTGTGACTAAATGATAGCCTCTGTTCCATGATGTTGCACAACAGCTCAGAAACAACCCTTAAAGGGACTATGTACTGATCTTCATTTGATAGAGCACAGAAGCCTCTCCTCCAACAAAGGAACATGGCCAGCAGAAGCTTTGCTTACATGAGGGGAGACACTCAAAATTATTCACCAAGAAGAGTTTAAACATTTCAAGTCTCTACCATCTCAGTTGTTTGACCCTGTCTTGTTTATTTATTACCTCTCCTCTTGAGTAAAGTCTTGATATTTCATTTAGGGGTGGGGTTAAGCCAAGAAGGGTCTGTTTAAAGCACAGATGTTTGGTCCTTGACTTTTTGGTATGCAACAATTCAGCCTTTCCCCAATTCCTCCCAGCCCTTACTCCTCACAGTCAGGATGCAAGTGACCTTCCCACAGTGACTTCGGCACTATGAGGCTCTGCATGGCAAGGGACCGTGCAGCTTGCTGCAACTGAAAGGTGACCTACTCTTCTTAGGCAAACCACATTTATTTGCGACCCTGGTGTTTAAAAGGAAGAGCTTGAACAACAAAGATCTCCCAAGGCTCAAGAACAGAAAGTATGTTAGAAGACATGAGATGCTTTAATTTCAAACTTCTGATTTAAATTTCTGATCTAATTTCAAACTTCTAAGATCTAAATCTTAGACCCTTTAGGTCAGCTCTTCTTTTGAATCTGCTTATTTCCAAACTCCTGGGTCATCAACACTGGACATGCGAGAATCTATCGAGGAGATTCCAACCTGGCAGGCAGGAAGAACACAACAAGATGCAGACTGTCTTATTTTTACTTACCCAGCTTATGTCTGCAATTAGTCCTCTTAAAACAGTCAGAGGACTTAACAAGAACTTTTTAAATTTGGTTTCAACAAGACTGGTGAGCAGGGGTGGGAAACAAACCTTGTGCTGCAATGGGAAGCTCTTTGCCTTACAGTTAGGGAGAAAGCAATCAAACCATTTACAAAAGATTAACACAGAGGAGTACAAGAATAGCCAAAAGCTCTTGAAAACAATTGTTGTTTCCTTGCACTTTGCTTCTTAAGAAAGAGGATTGGGATGCTTCAAACTGTATACAGTTATATTGATAGAGCTGCCAGGTCAGCATTTATCATAGGAACAGCAGAGCCTACTAGGGTTCCGTACCAGAACGTGCCAGGCCCCAAGTCCTGTCCCTAGATTGCTCTGGCATCCCCTATCCAGGGCAGGACATACTACAGCACACACTTAAGCTGCTAATTCAGCTCTTTAGTCACCATAGGCACAGGAAAGAGACCATTTATCCCTCATTCTTATTTTAATCCTACAACCACTTTTAAAAGAAAACACACAGAAATATTCACACGTTCAACTAGAGCAGCATCTGAAGTACAAGGCTCAGTTACCTATTACAGTTAGCATGAGCCTATATACATAGACTGAAGTAGGGCCCACATCCAACGATGTGTGGCCACCATTCTCCAGATGCCTTATTTTATAATTAAGTAACCTAGTCTGGAGCACCAGCATGTCCTGAATCTAGAGCAGGAAATAAAGTGATCATAAGAAAGCACAGCTAGACAGGAGTCCTGTGTAGATGGAGAAACCAGTTCACAACCACCCATGGTGTTGTAGCCATAACCCCTAATATTCTTCAAGAAGAGATATGCTCAACAAACAACTTGCAAGGACAAACTGCAGGTCAGGCAGGCAGAGTGGCACCCTTCCAGAGCAGACAAATCCAATGGGAGATGAAAAATATATTTTAAAACAGAAATTCAGATGGTTCAAAGACAGGGCAGATGAATATTTTTACAAGTGACAGAGCTTTTAGCTCTGGTTGATTTATTAAATGGGTCGTCCTCTTTTTACTATCACTTCAGGCAACACTTGAATTATTCACTGAGCTCTAGCTGACTGTTTTTCTAAAATACTTGGGCTACCTCAGGGGGAAGAAGACAGAAGGCAAGGGGGAATAAAAACATGTTTAAAAGTTAAAGAAGTTGAGAGAAATGGGTCCCATCATTTATGAGAAGTCTCAAAAGCAGGGAGGGAATCAGTATTTCTATGAGCTTTCTATTAAGGAAAGTTCTATCACAGGACAGAGTCATGAACTGGAGATGGGCAGTTCTGCTAAAGAGCTGGCAAAATGAAGAAAACCTCTCCAATACCAGTGCAGTAGTGATAATCCTCCTGCTGCTCTAATCAAGCAGGATGCATGGCTTCAGTCTTGAAGACATCTACCCATGAGTTTTGGAAATAAAGCTTAGCCCCGGAAGTATCTTGTCCTTTACAGAGCTGTTGGAAGAGCTTCTCCTGCAAGTCACTGGAGCCACAAGCTCTTTTCTTGGCCATCCTTCGGAGCTCTGAAAATGCAGCACTGCTTTGCCAGACCAAACCATAGTGACCTTTACTGGCCAGCGAGAACACAACTGGAGCCCTGTCTCTAAAGGCTAATGCAAATAACAGCCTCCCAGATACAAAGCCTCACTTCTTAGGGAATACCAGCTCCAGGACTTGGCTTCTCTTTTAATTATGACATTTAGAGTGGCATTTAAACTCATGACCACAGCATGACTCATGTGATCAGTGGTTAGTGCCCAGACTTCAGCCCAAGTGCTTGGTCATAAAGTAACAGAATGGGTCTTGCAAAGCTCTCCTGACCTAGCAAAGATGCTCTTGCTCCATAATTAAGAGGAGAGAAAGGAGAATAAATAAATAGGCAAGCTGGAAGACAGCCCACTGACAGCAGGGAATCCTGCTATCATTTGTGCCTACTCAGTCATCAGAGCTGCTCTCAGGAAAACACAAAAGTCAATCAGCATGTTGAAAGAATGGAAAATTAACCAAATTAATCCACACACACAAATTAACATTAACTGAAATGTGAAAGGTCTGGCAGAAGCTTGCCGAAGCCAAAACAACCCACCACACACAGCCCATCACTATGCTAAAAAAGCCTAATTTATTCCCTGGACAATATATTATACTACCACTCCCAAACAGCAGTGTCCTTGCAAGCCAGACATGCACACTTCAAACTACAACTTGAGTCATTTACAGCCTCTTTTCTCTTTAAAGATTACATGAAATTTATAGGCACATATCTTTATAGATAGAATTGGAAGATTTTCAACCTGTTAAGGTTGAAGTTACAGGATTCAACATACACCTACTAGATCTCAAAAATAAATAAAAACCAGAACACAACATTGTCAGCTAAGTACTCTGGACTCTTTGCAAGTATTTCATGTTTTCATTTTAGCATATGTAGGAGTCTATTATACATGAAGATCCTTCCAGACATCTCCCAGTTCTTAGCATTACTGCCCTTGAAATAATTATTTATACCTCAAATTTTATACTCATATTTTATGCCTCTTAGGGAGGCATAAAATGCTAGACCTGACTGGATAAATGCTGATACTCTTCCTGCCAAGGTGGGAACTGATTTAAGACAATAGCAAATGAGAGCAAAAAACACAACATTTGAGCACCAGACAAGGATCCAAGCAAGAACTCCCCTAGTAGTAACTTAAATCTACTCCTAAGGATTTGCCAGGACACCTCCAGGCTTAGGTATGAGGAATGTTTTCCTCCATTAATTTTCTTCTGCCGTAGCCTACTTGAGCCTGCTCAAAAGCAGATGAGGTTGAGACTTTTGTCCTTTACCTTCCCCAGGTTGAGACATTTGTCCTTTACCTTCCCCAGGTTGTTTTACCACTCAGACAGGCTACAAAGAGGCAAGGACTGGCTATCCCAAAGACAAAGATTAGTTCAAGAGGAATTCAAGTGTCAAGTTAGGCTAGTTCTCCAGTAGATATTCACTTTTCACACAGAAGTTAGAAGCACATGGAAATGATGTATTAAAAAGAAAAAGCTGATTTTTCTACATAGATGATCAATCTGATGGAAGAACAAGCTCTTCCCCTCCCTTTAAAAGCCACCCAAGCCTTCCTGGGAATCATGAACCTTATACCTTTAGTCCTATACTAAGTATCTAGGTTACATAAAGCCAGCAAATATCTGTAATACCAGAAAATGGTATCAAAGAGTCAACGAAGGAGAAAAGATGTTTTAAAGAGCATATAAAAGGGTAAATGATGCCAACAAAGCTCACAGGGATTCAAGTCTAATTGTAAAAGCCTCCAATACTCCTATCAAGTACCATGGACTTTATGCAAGGCAATACCTAGAAATGTACAAACTCTACCCATACAATTCTATTCCAGACACCATTAAACTGCCATTGCCAAAACCATGATGAAGCACACAATATCAAATCTTCCAAATAATGGTGTGGCAGATAGAACAGGTGGATTCCTGTGAAGCAGAGTGACATCCAGTGGCTTACAGGCATGAGCTGAAGTCTTCTCTATGCTCCTCTATTCTCTAAGAGGGAGAAACACTTTGCAAACCACCTCCAAATCAAACATCTCATTGACACAACCAAAACAGCCTTTCTACAAGCAAATGGGACAAATTGTGAATTGAGGGAGAGGAAGAGAAGAACAGGATATGCCAACAGCCATCAGCTGTTCTGCATCCAACATACCAAACCTAACACGCACCCCCCCAGAGACCCACTATGAAACTGCTCTAGATGGAGAGGTCATGGTTTACACTCACTGGACTGATCTTCCATTTCCTCTCCTCACAAACTATTCCCATCTCTTTCCACTTGTCTTGCACCAATATCCCACACCAGCTGTGGTACTGCCTTGGCAACCCGATTCACTCCTTCCTGCTATATCCAGTGCAGTTTTGATCACACAAGAGGCCGTTTTCTCAGACACATTTTTATCTTTCTTATTGTTGCGCCTGATATCTTATTAAAGGTTCTTTCTAGCTTGTCTTTGGGAGCCACTTATCTTTTGCATAGATGCAGACTGTCCTTTCCAGCAAACCTAGGCTTTCTCCTTATTGCATTAAAATTGAGGAACTAACATTGATGCTGGCATGTAAAATGCTTGCTTGGTTTGTGTATTCCGACTGGGATGACTATTATCGCAGTGTAAGACTTACTCATTACAGTGACTTCAAAAGAAAGCTTTGATAGCCTTTATGCAAAGGAATTCATGTTTCTGAATCAATGTAAAACAATCAGAGCTGCTTCTTTTTACCTTCCCCCTGTTCCCGCCCCTCCCTCCCCCCAAAAAAAATAGCATTTTTGTTGTATTCCCAGAAAGCTGCTTCACCATAAGCAGACCTAATGCACAACACCCATTTTTAGGCTCCAGTGTCACTGGGAAGTTTTCACTCAAGTAACCTCCTTTCAGGCCCAGCCAAGGGCATTAAAATATGTATCAGGCTCACAATACTCTGCCCAAACACCAGCACCCTAACAAATCACATGTCAGGGGTCAGCAAGATTTACAGCATAGCCCCAAATTCAACATGGCTCATGCAAGGCCAGCTGGCGGACAAAGCAGCAAAAGTCTGTGTAGAAGAGATGAAGGAGGAACAGAATAAAGGATGGTGGCCAAAGGACAGACGAGGAAGGACTCCAAAGGGGAACCAGGGAAGACTGATAGAAAGCAGATAATGCCAGGAAGATATTTCTGGTATCTTCCAGGGACAGATGGAACTGGACAGAGTGGATAGGAGGACTCACTTTCCACAAGCATCACACTGCAAGTTTCTTATGTATTTTTACCACCCAGCATTGACAGGTCAGACAAGACCTAGGCAACAGGAACTCCTTACACACGTGCTTTGGGGCAATGCTCACTATGTCTCCCTTGCCATGTCTCTTGCTGCCTAGTGAACACTCGGGGATGAGCATCTGGAAGCACCACTGCTGCTGGCAGCTTCCAAGCAGACTCTAGTCACAGCAAATACCCGAGGTCCTTAGAAATAAAAAGCCACAAGAGGGAAGGGACCCCTCCTGGTCCAGTTGCTTGAATAGGGAAGATACAATGAGATCAGATGTCCAAACATGTTCTCTTTATATTTTTACTTTATGTTTGTTGAGAACTCTAAAACCTTATCTAGATACTGGCAGACTCTAGACCTGTATCATCTTGCACATATGTAATCAGCATTACATCCCTCATTGGAAAAGAGGGCATGATTTGGTTACTTCATTCCAAATTTCAAAAAAGAACTATTTCCTGATATTCTCTTCTCCTACTGCTAGTCAAGAAAAGACACAGCATGCTAAGATTTGTCTGTAAGTAACACACTGGAGCAGGGATCCCCAAAATGAGAAGCAGTTGCAAGCCCCTCAAACCTCAAGAAGAGGCTATCAGAGCTTGTACTGACCCTGACTCTCCCTCTTTGTGGGCTTTTACTTAATTTTTCAGACTAATAAAAATGAGACAAGATGAAAAGTGGAGAGAGAGGGAGAACACAGCCCAGGATCCTTTTTCCAGATATTTTAGCAACAAAAATAAATAGAGAGCCTCATGGCACAGGAGGTTCTGAATGTTCTTTGTAGACCTTCCAAGCACAGAAAGGAAAAGAAAAACAAAGCCATTAATCTAGACAGTAACAATGCCAGTGACCACATCTCAGAAGCCCCAGCACACTTGAAGTACCTTCCCGCTACATAGACACACTCACTGCTTGCTCTTTAGGACAGAGGAGAGATGAGAAGCTGGAATTATTCAAAACCACTGGAATCCAAGACTGACATTGGTTCCAGGAAGAAGCATATATGAAGTAAGAGTCCAATGTTTCTCCACTTGATCAGCATCTGTCACATTTAAAGGAGACAATACTTTCAATTCCCTTAAACTCTGGAAATCTCACAGGGAGCACTTCCCCCACAACGAGCCTCCTACACTTGGCTAAGTAACCCGTTGCCATTCCAAATGCCCCTGGAAACATTAGCGGGATCCACATACCACAATTAAAAGCTGGCAGGTATTCAACCATACAGCTTAACTACCAAATGTTTGCTCTCCGATTACTATACAACTCCCGAGTACAAAAATGCCCCTCCAGCACTGCATTCACCCATTGGCAGACAAAAGTTTGCAATAGCTGCAAGTGAACATAGCACTTTCTCTACCAAAGCACTGAAGCTTTTTTAGGGACACTGCAATCAGCTCACTCCTCTTACAAAAGCTTTTTTAAGGCTGTCTATTCACAGCCACACAGGTACCCATCCAACTCCAACTGGCCGAAGTTGAGTATCTGCTAAGAACTTAATTTACATCCTTATGAGGCACCTGCCTCGGGTCATCTCCTGCACTCTGGACCTCCTACATCAGACATTACCAGCAGCTCCAGCCTTGCCTTCAAAAAAAGCCACAGCACAAAAATGCAGAATTAGGTAGCTATGAGAAGTGGGGGGTCAAAATAGCACACAAAAGCTGCATCCAACCAAATAACCATATGCGAGCATGCTGCGCCCTCCCCACGCCGTGCCCGCAGTTTGGGCTCACGTGCAACCCCTCCTGCAAATGCAGCAGGGCAGGACTCTGCGGGAGGCTGGGGAAGCTGTCAAGTATTTCTAACTATTAAGCTACTCAGCCGGTGCAACAGACTCGACACAGACACAGCACCCATTACAGCTAAAGAGATGTCTTCCCTTTTCTGGCTGTTACACAACTCTTTTACCATTATCACAATTCTGGGTTATTTCAAAAGATCTTGCTGTTATTCCATGTTCCACAGCAACCTCCAACTACAAAAGTACTAGTGATAAGAGATCAGGTCTTGCCTTTGCAAACATAGGGCAATCCCGATCCAATTTTGGCTTTGGTTAATTGAACAGAGTCATCACTGAGTGGGAAGGCCGATCACTCACATGGAGTTAAGGCCTCCCAGCATGAACTCGTGGTGACCCTGCAGCTAAAGCACCAAGCTGGCACGTCCATGAGGATCCATTAAAGGCTGCTGCAGAGATGGGCCATGAAACAGCCATCTGCTGAGGATAAAGTGGGCCTGACGTGACAGATGTCCCACGCCATTAGAGATGCACTGAAAGACAGGACCCTTTTGGTTAACACAACCACCACCTTGTTCTCATTCTAAAAACCCACCGGAGACGCTATCGCATCAGCGCGGAGCAATGTTTTATCCTGTGGCAGGCAGCGCCATCGTGCATCTTCTGAGGAAAAAAGTCATTAGTGGTCTCACTAATGACAAAGCAGGACCTTGCCCGAGCTTTCTGTCCTTGCTTCCTGTTAGACTTCACAACTCTGCTCTACTTTGCTGGGGGCAGTAGTCAAACCAGGGTTAAAATGCTCTTTATCCCCCCTCTAAAACACCACAGAAAACACATTTTACCTCAGAGAGCAGAGGAAAACCCTGACAAAGGCACTTGCTGGTTAACTAGATTCAAGAAAAAGAATGACTCCACTTTAGACTTTAATGTCCTGGTGACACCCACATTCACAGAAGTTCCTCAATAATTAAATAATTGATAAAGAGCAAAGCAGAAACTCTCAAGTATGCAGTTTTACTTTCTTTGCACTGTGCATGAAAGGAGGTGAGATCCAAGACCTGCTTCTCGCATTTTTACTTTCACACCTGCTTCTGGGAAGCCCCAAACAGCAGCGTTCAAATCATCCAGCTCTGCTGGACTAGGAAGAAACATCCCAGCCCCACAGGAAGCTTCTCCTGGGGTTTCAAATGCCCCTGAGTGACTCCCCATTAGCTCCACTCATCAAAGAGAATCCTTCACCCCCCTTCCAGCCTGAACTCAGGAGCCTTGCAAAGGACATGTGAATTCGCAGCCCCCTCGAGGTACCTGCTTCTTAACGCTAAAACCACCCCAGGCTTCCAGACAGTCACCACCCATCATTCAGATACTCAGAGTTCAGTGACTGGAGTAGTCCCACCCATCTGACCCCTTCTACAAAGGGGACAGTCTTAGGAGATTTGGGCCTCATCTCCAACTGAGGATGCTCTGAAGTGCAGACACTTTTTTTTTTAATTAAAGTTCTCTAAGTGGCTGCAATAAAAGTAAGGTTGCTTGCAGTTCTTCTAGCACATCTTTATCACCAGATCAAAGAACTGCAGAACAATAAAAACCTAACAAACCATTTGTCAGATTTCCCTGAATAAGAAAGAATAAAACAGAAAAGTCAAATGGAAACCATAAAGTCTACTGGAAACCACAAACAGCAGTGAACTATGGCATCTAAAAAGCTGAAGTGGATGTGTCCTTTAATCCTTCTGCTTCAAGCTGGTCACCTGAACTTCCTTCTTCTATACCCCCAACAGAAAAAAAACACAGCAAACCAGGTCCAGCTGCTATGAGATCAAAATACTGTGAGCTAAGCTATATTCTGGATGAAATAAGTCTATGTAGAAGAATTCAGCCCTGTGAATCTTGCAGTGTGAATTTCAGTATACAGGCTGGTACAGAGCACAGGCATCTTTGGAAGACCTGGTTGTTTTTTCCTGGCATCCAACCTCAAGCACCCAGGTCTGATCACTGCATCCTATAACTTGCCACCATTTGTATTATCCACTTTGCAGAGCCAACAGAGAAGTCTTTGTCTCATAAGAAAGAGGGATCTGAAAAGAAACAAAACCCCAGGAAAAGCCAGAAAAATCAGCTCCAAGCTGCATGAAATCAACCACCATCCTTCCAAACAGCTCAGGCCTTTTAACAGGGTCATCTGAGCTTAGGATAAGCTCACCGGATTTTGTTTTGTTTTTAAAATAGGCTATGCCTAAAATTCTTCAGTATTTTTGGCACATTCACAGAAGCATTTCCAGTGTTTCAGACCAAAGGTTATCATTTAAAAACACCATCTAAAGATATACCACAAAGTGTTTTAGCCACCAAAATATATCTTACTGTTTTTGAAAATATAAGTCTGCATTCCAGTTCCTCCCCGGACTCTCCCCACCTACAGCAAAGCAACTGGAAGACCAGCCCAGAAACGTGGCTTTAACAAGCCTTCCCTGCCAAATTCAAGCCTGCAGCTCCTATGGGCTGTAATTACCTTACCTGCTGCTAAATAAACCAACTTCAGTCAGCACTGCTCAATTACCATGGCAGGCATAAAGACCATGAACTTCCTTGTGCCTGCCACCTTTCTGTACTTAGAAAAAATCAGAATTAGAGTTTTATCAAAATAGAAATATTGGGCTGTTTTTATGTAAACCCAAAGCAGCTTACATTCTCTAGATCCTAGATTACCTCAACAGACAGCTAAACATAGCAAAATGGTGATTTAGTACATCTTTCAAGCAACAACTTCCCTCCCAATTAATTTTCAGTTCCTCAATTATCTACTCAGATTTTCTTGATATACACATTGCAAGAAGCTGCATGCACTTCCCATGAATCAAATCTTCCTAGAAAAGCTATGACTAAGCAGAGAAAAACCCAAACCCTTTTCTTCCCTGTCTGGATGGGAAGTAGAAATTGGAAAGCATCAGAGGCAGAGGACACCGTGGCTTGCAGAGGAGAGACCATCCCAGCACTACACACCCAGAATAGGAGGAAAAAGTTTCTTACTACTCAATGCTGTCATCTGAGCACACTAAAGGCAGTCTGAAGTCAAATATCTGCTAAAAGCCTACACATTTCCTGTCTAGATTGCTAACCAGGTGTGGCTGGAAATACAGACACACACAAAGAAGGCAGGATTAGTCCAAAGCACCACTGGACTGAAAATATTTAAGCAGAGTGTGACCACTGACAGCAGGTGTTTCAACTAGACAACAGGCTGTACAAAAGCAATGTTTTTTTTTCCCAGACCTTTAGCCTACAAAGTATCTGTAGAGGGAAGAGAGAAGGAAAAAAGTTTAGGAACAACAGCAAAGTGCATACACAGAAGTGCTCCAAATTCTTTATTGTACACAGACTGAAAAGTTTACTTCTACTGTTACACATAAGCAAATTTTAAAGCAAACAGGCATGCTAATAGATTGAGTGTTTTAGGCTTTGGGGAGAGGTGCACAGGAGGAATGAGCCTGCTGGCAGCAAAGTGTCACCCCTGCCTCCAGGCAGCACCTTCAGCAGTCTGTGCTGCACCCAAGCTGGACAGCACCAAGTCCACTTTAATACTGGATGAACCCCACGCTAGCTGGGCAAGAGCACAAACACACTGCAACACAACATTTAATCTACCTGTTAAACAGAGAGCTTTACACGAAATAGCACCCCAAAACAAGGAGACCAGGAAACTCAACTGAATTTAGTTACTCTTCTGAACCACACAGGTCCTTCAGGTTAGAGCAGCTGTTGAGACAAGCAAGAGGGAGAATGTTTCAGCCAGCCTCCCTTGCCATTCTCAGCCCCAGGCCAGGGTCTCCCTGGAAAACTAAGGCAGCACAGAAGATTCCTCCTAAGGAAGCCCTGGCCAAAGCCAAGTAGCAGTTACATGTTTAGCTTTCAGGCAAAGCAGACTGAACCCAGACAAAAGCAAGTTCTACAAGACTGATGCAGCACAGCATAAGGAAAATTCACTTTCCTACTAAAGAGACTGCGGTGGAGAGTTTGTTTATAGAAAATGCTCTAGGAATCAACACCAAACAGGTCAAGATTCATGGAAGGATCTTATGGAGACCATAGGAGCTTTAGGGTTTACAAGAATAATGTTTGCCTAGGGACAGGCATTTTATAGGTAGCAAGCTAGAAGAGCAGCCATGACCCACACTCAACTGCATCTTTAAATCCATCACTTGGAGCACTGCATTTAACTGCCCCAGATCTTTGAGTTATGGTTGAGCCACCAGCAGCAATGGGTCACTAACAAAACCAGGGCAATTTATCCCCTTTATTCAGGGGTGTTCAAGTCCCATCGTGAAGTGGCCTGAGCAGCAACTCCTGGACTCACGGAGATGGGTAAGCAGCAGTGCAGGGAACTCTCACACGGCAGCCTAAAGTTTGATGAAACAGTAACAATAGCAAATCACTTCAGATGTTAACACAATAGAAATTGTTTTACATATAAATTATGCTCAGAGGGAAAAATTATCACTTAACTCTAATTGGAGTGCAGCATACAATACCCCCGAGCTGTCACTCCCCGTTCAGTCTACCTACATTACTGCTGGTTAATACTTTAGAACAGGTGAACAGGGGATTTTCATCAAAAAACTAAGGACTTGAGAACTTCAGTGGAGCTTCCCAACTCTGTTGCTACTGTCAGGCTTATAAATAACTGGATTTGAATCAAATCCAGAGAAGGAATGAAAAATTGATGTTATACTAGCACAGATTTCTGCCTTAAAACCACTCTGAATATATGAATATAACCATTACTTTTATGCTATTAGGCTTCCACAGGATATTCCTGTCATTGGACAAGGAGCTAATGACTCCATGGCAGAATCACATTTACCTATTCAGCCATCATGCAAAGCAAGAAGGGAAAAGTGCCCAGTTGTGACACTCAAATCCTGGGAGGCAACCAGCATCTTATTTAGAGGAAGATCCATTCAAATGTCATAAGACTGGCAAGCAAGTAAGGTATCTAGAAATGATGTGGTATCAAAAGGGAATGTTAATGATGATCTGAATTTAGAAGAGGTAAATTGCCTCCAGACAGACACTGCCTCGCCAGCCAGCTCGCCGCTCTAAGGGCCCATAAGGGAAGGCTGCATTCTGGGACACGTCAATTAAAATTAAGAATGGAATAACTCTGTGCAATGGTGCTGAATGGCATTTTCTCTCAGGAGACAGCAAGCTCAAATAGAGATTTCAGCTCTGCAATCAGGTTTTCATCCTTAACTCCTTCACTCCCAGCGTAATCCATCAGCTCCTGGCAATATTCTCCACTTCAGTTCTCAGCTAAACACAAAATACAGACTGTAAACACATCCCTATCAACCTGGAGCCCAAAGGCCAGTTCATGATGCCACTTCTATCAAAATCCATCAGACATGTTCTGTCAGGAAGGGCAGTACACAAGCACCAAATCATGAGGAATGATATCAGAATTGGGCCTAGAGTCACAGCAAGCAGTAACAAATTTAAAAGCATATTTAATAGTGCACCATATTCATTTTTGATAAAACTTTACCAAACCCATACAATCCTATGCAGATACAACACTGCATTTCTGCTACCTATATAGATAAAACAGCAGAATCCCCCAAACCATTACTTCTACTTACATTAGACTGCACGAAGAGCAGAACAAAATCACCTTGATCTTTCTTCATTAGGTGAAGATCTTTAAGAGGGAGCAAAAACACATTGAGCCCCTAAAACAGAGTCTTTGGAACCCACAGAAAATATCAAATAAATTGCAGTATAAGCAGCATGGCCCCCTTAACTTACACTTAAAAAAAAAGTAACATGTACTCTCTACACCCAGAAGGTTTATTCTTGCAGCTGTCCCCTTAAGAGGAAAAAATTTGGAATTTCATCAATTTTGAAGAGGACTAAACCAGAGCACATAAGGGAATTTTAAACACAGGAAGGAGAACCAGGGTCACAGGGAAGGAACCTCTCGGGCTCTGTAAATAGCTTTGTGGCTCCGTTTGCCAAAGCAGCATCCACAGATCACACGCCAGGCAACTTCCTCGGGACGCCCGGAGGGTCGGCAGGAAGGCGCCCACGAGGCCTCCCCACACTCACACCCCGCACCTACCCCGGCCCAGGCCACGCTGCAGCTGCTGGGGACACCCGTCTTGCCTTTGCATCTTGCTGCCCAGGACAGATGTTGATTTTACCTGTATTTCTTTTTCTGGCAATTCCTGCAGAACACAACATGGGGGTGACAACACCACACCTTGTGGTAGAAGCAGCAGAGGAAGAACACTACATTTTATTTCAGTACTGGAAACTCTGTATTGGCACTATTAAGCTCAAATTTTAAAGTGTCAGCTATTTAAAAAAATAAACTGCTCTAAAGCAACTGTAGCACCAAAATTTCACTGGAGACTCAAGACCAAGGAGTAATTTTTCAAGGAGAAAAAATTACTAGATTAAAAGACATTGCACTGGATTTAAAGAAATTTTTGGCAGGTGCTTCAGTTGCCATTTACACAGACACCAGCAGTCAGATTTTCAGAAGTGCTCAGTAGATTGACTAACTGATCTTTATTCAGACTTGGGGTTGGTGTTTACTGAGCTTTTCCCAAAGGCTGCCTCTTTTTGGTCACCTACATAGCAGCGGTTTCCTCCTCAGACCACCCCTTGAAGAAACAGTAGGACACAATTAAATCCGGTACATTAAAGAGCTATAACATTTTCAACACTGTAAATGCACAGCACGCTCTCATTTTACAGTTGGGACAAAGTTGATGAAAAATGCTTTTTAATGTTTGACTACAAAAGCTCTAACTGCCAATACAGAGGTCTCTGTCATTGTTACAGAAATCATAAATTAGCACCTCTTTGAACCTCCTTTAGTTGGCAGCCAAGGCTGTAGTGTCACCTTCTTTTGCTTCACACTTACTAACCCTTATTCAAGGAGGCCATTTTGGCTATTCCCCTTATCTAGAAGGATTGATGGCTGCTGTTTTTGATGTAATTACAAATGTTTCTTCCCTCCAGAAATAACCTGCTAAAAAGAGTACTGTACATTAGAAGGAAAGCACTACCCTTGAAAACTGCCAAGGGTTATGCGTGTAATACACAGTCTTGGTATTACTGTGCCACTAGCTGGTGTCAGGACTGTCACCAAGGGATGAAGAGTTGAAAAGGAAAGAAGAAAAATGGGATGTGATAAAATCACATCATAAAATACATGATAAATGTGTCGCCAAGACCAAGCTGCAGTTTAACCTCAGGAAATACAACAGCATCTCAGGATAGAAAGAATGGCCCAGATAAGAGGAAATGGTTAAGGATATATGAAATTTTCTTCTCCATATACAAGTTTTTCTTTTACTTACATATTCTAATAAACAACAATTAAAATATTGCAAAAAATCTCTTAGTTCATTATTTTGGGACAAAGAAAAGAATGAAAAGCCAAAAAAGCCCAAAGAGCTTAATCACCACACAAAAGTCTGGATACTACCTTATTGTTAAGACACACACACTCAGCAGAAATTAATACCATAACTAGCAGATTCAAGAAACATTCCTTATATTTTAATATACACTGGCTTACCTGACAGTTTGTAAAGCATATACAGACTTTCCATGTAACGCATCATTTGAAACTGCATTTAAAACTGTTCTTAGCTTCCCCCAAGCACACGGAGGTACTGGGAATCGGCTCCCATTGCACGCGATGCTTTCTGCAAGTTTCTCCCCTCCCCTGGATCAAAAGCAAAGTTCATTGACCCCCCCCCCCTTATCTCCAAACAGCCCCTGTGCTTCTGAACTGGGGTCACTGCTTCACCTCTAAGATAGGAGCTACATAAAGGGTTTTTTTAAAAGATATAATTGTGACAACTTATGTTTCATTACATAAAGCCTTGATTTCCACATGCATGTCTTGAGTTTATAAGCTCTGAGCCACTTCAATTGCTGCCATCACAATATCCTGAGACAGCTCTGCTCTTCTGGCAGTAGGAAACAGTCAAGTCCTGTTTTGGGAGCAGTTCTCCCTGCTCACTTACTTTAGAATCATGGAATCATCCTGGTTGGAAAAGACCTACAAGATCAAGCCCGAGAGCCCCTGAACACCATCCTGCTAAACCATGTCCTTAAGTGCCTCATCCACACATTTCTTCAACACTGCCAGGGTCAGCAACTCTACCACTTCCCAAGAAGAGAACCTGAAGAGCAGAGGAGAGTAGATGATGGAGGGAAGTATCTCACCCACAAAGCCCCATCATTTCCCTTTCATGTGTGTTCGTGAAACACACAGCACTCAATACAAAGACTTTCTCCTCAAATATTGATTTATGACTGTATTTATAAGGTCTGGTAGCAATAAAACAGAAAAGGCAGATAAGCAACTAGTGGGTAAAGAATTTCTTTGGCAGAACATCAGCCAATTTAAAAACATTATCAACTCAAGGGAAAACAACTAAATCATGATAATGCACAAGCCCATCAGCATTTAGCAGAAATAATGAAGCTATATAGCTTTTAAAGCTATAAACACAGAAAAGACTATTCCCTTTCATTAAAGGCAATAGTTAATATCATTAGTTATCCTTAAGAAGTCTGTCAAGTCCAGGAGTTCAAGGGCACATTTCATCATCAGATGCTGTGAAAGGAACAGGCAAGAGTTAGATTTTACATTAGTAAGCAGCATTAACAAGTGTTTTACAAATAAAAACAGTACAGTTTACTGAGTTG
This sequence comes from Nothocercus julius, assembly GCA_013398735.1. Classification (NCBI taxonomy): domain Eukaryota; kingdom Metazoa; phylum Chordata; class Aves; order Tinamiformes; family Tinamidae; genus Nothocercus; species Nothocercus julius. The sequence goes on along the minus strand of VZSV01000122.1, from coordinate 1,227,418 downwards.
CTGCTTATTTCCACAGCATACTTTTTTCCTGAATTGTAAAAGATGAACTGTTGTTTCATTAGAGCATCAGAAAAATGATGTATAAGCTGCACTCTAAGAAGAGCTTGTGAAAGCCACAGCCAGGATCCATCAGGGACTTAAAAGTGGGGAAGCGCTCACCACAACGGCCCAGCTGGGCAATACTGGGGCCCCAAAACATACAGGCAGTTTTCCAGATGAGCTGATGGCCAATATATTTGAGGCCAATATATTTAATCCAGCAAACATTTTAAGTGACAGTATATATTCCTCTTAATTTGTAGCACGCTGAACTACAGGAAGGCTATTCTAGTCACCATTGTTACCTTTTGGAGGACAGTTTAAGGTGGACAAAAACATCTGCATGACATCAGCCAGGTGCAAAACCCCTACGTGCGAGAAGGGCAGCATGACCTGCTGCAGGCGGGGGACAGCAGCTCTGCAGGAGTTAGAGCAACACGGGACAGGGCTGTCATGAAACAGCCCATAGTCACCTTGCCAATGTAAAGAACTTGAGGTTTTTTGCAGGTGATTCTGAACAGTGATTCAGGATGGTGTTGATAGGGAAACCAAGCCACCTGTATAACCTGTTCTATAGGCGAGTCCCTTTGTCCTTCCAGAGGAAAGGAATTAGTTTTGCCTCACACTACAACACAATACTGTGAGAAGTACAACACAGCTTTACATACTGCCTCCCTTATCAAGGCCTTTCTCTACCTCTGCTTGGAATTTAACATACTTTCAATAGCCTGAATTAAATTCCTTAGCAAAATAACCCCACCTCATTCAAACCTGGAAAACTGAGCTTGGTGTAACATGGTAGTAAAAACACCAGTTTCCCTCCTGCTAAGACCCAGAGGCCAACGTGCCCAAAAGGGCCTTGATTCCAGCAAGAGCAAATTCCCTTGAGAATCCCATCATCAAAAGAGAGATGCAAATAGCTGAAGATGCAAAACTAGAAAACTCTTTCAAATTATTTCAGCAAGTCAAACAGCAGCATAATCCTGATCACACACAGAGACTGTTTACATCTTGGGGCTCTACCATCCATAAACAAGTCAGGCTGTGTATCTTCCATCAGCTCCCTACAGATTTGCACATTTTTTAAGTTCTAAAGTCTTCCAAACATTCAGGCTAATGCTGATTGCTATTACACTACACACATCTGCAGTGATGCTACTTAAATCACCTTTATGCCCTCTCATATTTTAGCATTATATATTATGTAGCATACATATGTAATGTGTGTATACATATGTAGCTTTATAACAACAAAGCCTCAAGCAAACACATGCTCTATAGCATAAAAACAATTCTGACTTTCTGGTTCCATTTCAGGATTTCAGAAACATCTCTCTGCACATTACAATTGCCTGGCTGTGAAAGCTTTACTAAAAATAAAAGTTCAGAGCTGTGCCAAGTGATTTAGCTTACAGAGGCAGAAATTCCCAAGCTCAAATACTCACCAAGTTCACTTAGAACAGTTTTCACTATTTTCTGAATGCCAAATAGAAACGTTGTGATGGGAAGGATAGATGTGTGGGATTAGCCAAAAGGGAAAACTCAGGCATTTCAATTTCCTGCCATAAGCAGGTGTGGGCTTTACTCATCAAACAGGCAGAGAAAACCAGGGAGAAGAATGAATTTTCCCATTACCACAGCATTACAGGGAGCACCAAGTTCACGGAAACACCACTCCTTAGCAAGACAGGAGACATCTTGCTCAACTGGAGATAGAAAAGGCTGAGATTCCCCAGTGAAAAAAGATTTTAGCCTCTGCTGACCAAGCTTATATCAGATAGAGTTACATTTGCCTGCCCCTGTTTAGCCATGCAGACAGATGAATAAAAAGCCCAAGACGGGCTGCAACCTAATTATATGTGCAGGACACAAAGAGCACAGATTTAAAACTGAGTCTAGGTTTTAGTTTTCCCTTTACCCAGTAATTTGAAATATGCTCTCTCTAGTCTCAGCAATTAATTCAGGGACTCCATTCACTTTCAAACATCTCCTCCTGCTATTTATTCCACATTTGAGACAGAGGGAAGGAACATCAAGTCTCTCCCATCCTCTGGGAGAGGAAAAAACTCACTAGCAAAATCCTATTTCCCATTTCTCATCAGTTGAAACAAATCCTTTGAATATAAGCTAGGTATCACTTCTGTTATCCTAACTTTATGACAGTTAAAGCTACTGCAATATTATTTCCCTTTCTTGCCTCCTGTAGAATAAACAAGTCTGTATAATGCTGTGAAAAAGAAAACTAATATAAAGCAACAAGAAAGACTCACTCTAACAAAAATACGTTGGAAGGAACAGTTAAAAGAAAAGAAGCTCTCACTCATCATCACCCCTTACATGCAAGGGAGTTCTTCCCTTTTTTTTCCTGCAAGGGTCACTGCATAACCAGGGGGCAAAGGTACATTCTGGTACCCAAGCTCCGAGTGACACCCGGGTGCAGGAGCTCCTGCCTGCGCAGCACAGGACAACAGGTGCCTCTCGGGGCTCCAGGACATCACCAGGCATCTTGGCGGACACGGCACAGAAACGTGTTCCCTTTGGCCAGCTGTGCCACAGAGGCTGCACTCGCTGGCAAAAATACACACTCAGGAGCATGAATCCAAGCAGCAATCCTTGGTAAAAATTAAAAGTTAAACTGCCTTCCTGCTTTTTCTAGTATGACTTGTCCAACTGTTTGGAAAGTAACACCACTTCTGCATGGAACAACTCAGCAGCTTCTCCCACAAGACTTCCATCACCTGTATAGACTTCTACCAGGCTTATCACTAGGAAGCAGGCCACTTCTCCATCCTGCTGGACCTAAGACTCCACATTCCCCCACAGCAGTAACATCCTCTAGTAAAACGCTTCAAGGATGAGGCACTAGGGAAGTGCGGCCTTAGCAAGGGACTCCTTCTCCCACCACATATTCACAACCCTAAGGAAAGCTGACACTTCAGTTTCAAATCAACACTAAAGTTGCTCACCAGTGACCAATCCTATTTTAGGTCATAGACCATAATGCCCAAGGACAGCATCCATCAAGATGCTCCTCAGTTTCTGAATCTCTGCACTTAAGTTCAGGCCACCAAAAACTTTCAAATTGTAAAGAGTGACCTCAGCTTTCAGCAGGCTTCATCCCTGCCCTACACGAACCAAAAGGAACAAGGGGGACACACTTGTAGCTACCTGTTCTGCAAGCTCATGGTAACAGGGTTAACTCCTCAGCACAATTCTAACACTGTTCCCATGGCCAGGCCTCCAGAAAGCACAAAAATTTTCATTCTCATTCTCCTTTTGGCTTTTACTGGGAAGTTATTTCTGGTGCTTCTTAACTGATTTAAGAACCACCTTTGCTCTTTAAGAGACTTTAGGAGGAAGGGATCTCTAAGTAACTCCTCAGTTAATGCAGCAGAAATCCCACCATCTCTCCAGCTTTGTTAATACTGGTTGTGTGGACTCTCTATTCATCTTGAAATTATTTATCCATTTGGCTTAAACTTACTCAATTGTGATCATTAAAGGTAAAAGATGACTTTCTAAATGCTCGGCAACCACACAATACATTTCTCTGACAACAGGTAGTTTTCAGCTACTGCCCTTCATTAGGCACAGACTTCTCCAATACCCACCAGCTAGAGGAATTACCCTACAAAGAGATCTCAAAGCCTATCAGGATCCCACACTTCATCAGAAAAGACAGAGCAACTCATCCCTGTCCACTCCCCAGTAAGGACAAGAAACATGTGGAAGTTAAAACCATGAAATCTTTTAGCTTTGATACAGGATAAAAATTTACAAGCTAACTGAAGCCTATGACCTGAAGTAATTAACAGTCATCTCTCTCCAGCTTTCCCTCCCACCGAACAGGAAACCAGACAGGAGCACAGCTCCACGAGCACAGGCAGTGGGCATTCAGCACACCTTTTCATAGCTCCTGCTCTGCTCCTTATCTTCAGATTTTTCTCCTCATATTTCAAGAAAAAACACCCGGAAGAGACAGATTTCAGCTGCTGACTACTTATATCAACAACTCCTTACTTGCAATTTAGCAGCCACCACAGCTTCAGGCCAGGCAGCACAAACAGGCCCATACAGGCAAACGGAAGTCCCCGGGCAGCGTGACATGGGACGAGCACCCAACCATTGCGGGGCGTCTGGCACCTCTAGCAGAGCACTCAGCAGCTGCAGGGATCATCTGGGCACAAGGAAGGGCCAGACAGGAGCCCCAGAAAGAGCAACTCACCTGAGGGGCATCAGCACCCGCCGGCCCCGGGACATGACCCAGCACTGCGCAGTAGAGACGCACAAGCAGCACACAACAGGATCCAGGACCCAGCCACCCCAACACCTCCCATGCACCGAGCCCAACAAACACACAGATATCTTAACCATAATTTTTTTACTTCCTTCGCCCCCAAATTTAGTGTTTTAAATTTAAACAATATGAAAAGAAAATAAAAATGCAGCAGACAAACTGTAACACCTGATCCAAGTGGAGCAGCAGCTCAGCCCCACTGCCACCTGCATTTCCAAGGCTTCCCAGGACTTGCAGGGCAGGTGAGGGAGGTTAGCAAGGAAAACCACCTGCAAGTTACACGAGTCCGTGTGAGCTCCAGTACCAACATCCAGCAACAGCTTCATTCCGCAGTGCTCAACAACCCTCCACAGTAAAAAAAACATTTGAGGTCTTTTCCCAAAGAACCCCCACCAAGTTCCTTACAAGTATCAAGGTTACAGCAGAGCAGCCTTTTTGTAAAAAGCAACTTCAATATTTCACACCAGCGCTACTCCGCTGCCACGCTCAGCAACGCGGCCAAAAAGAAAGCAAAGAGCCCGGGACGGGAGCAGCAAACCCTGCCCGAGGCGCCGCGGCCGCGCTCTCCTTCCCCAGCGGCTCCTTCCCCAGGAGCGCGGCGGAACCGGAGCCGCCCGCGGCTGGCAGGGACAAGAGCGGAGCCTCTCCGCGAGGAGCCGCGCAAGGAGGAAGGAGCCCCCGCGACCCCCTCGCTCGCCGGGCGAGCTCCGCACTGACCTGGGCGAGCTGCGCGGGCATCGGCGCGGCCCTCGCGGCGCAGCGCTCGCAGGGAGCC